>CM065592.1:19795131-20260506 GCA_033119425.1 Bufotes viridis | reverse complement strand
TTATAGTTTATCAGTGCTTCCTGACTCCCCTCCTGTTTTAGCGATTTATATGCTTTCTTTTGTCATTTATTGCCTTTTTACGGTTCCATTTATCCACATTGGTTTCTTATTGTTCCTTAGCCTTTTATTCCTATAAGGTATGTACCTCTCTACAATTAGATGTTACAATGCTTTTAAAAATCTCCCATTTTATGGTTGTATTTTTATTTTTGAGGACTTTGTCCCAGTTAGGCCTATGGCCTCGCTTAGTTGGCTAAATTTTGCTTTTTTGAAGTTTGGTATTTTTGTTCCTCCCTTTAGAAACTCTCGTTTGAAGGATAATTGGAAGGTTATTACTTTATGGTCACTATTTCCCAGGTGTCCCCCGACCTGCACGTCTGTTGTTCTATCAGGTCTATTGGTTAATACTAAGTCCAGTATGGCCGTCCCTCTAGTGGGGTCCTGAACCAGTTGGGAAAGGAAATGGTCTTTGGCTATTGCCACGAACCTGTTTCCTTTTTGGGATGTACAGCTTTCAGTTTCCCAGTCTATATCTGGGTAGTTGAAGTCCCCCATGATAACGACTTCATTATGATTTGCCACCTCGTCTATCTCGTTTAGTAGTAGATTTTCTGTGGACTATGGTATATTAGGTGGTTTATAATAAACTCCTATTAGTATTTTATTGTTTTTTGCTCCATGTATTTCTACCCACAGTGACTCCACATGTTCATGTCCCTCAGCAAGAGCAATAGGGAGAGATCCAGGCTGAATTTAGTCGAGTTTTTAGCACCCGCATCCAATTCTGATTTAGGGACCCCAGTCTGGCTTACCTGATCCTGCACCCTGCAGCACACTGTTCCTTCCTCTACTGTAGGCAGTGATACTTGTACTTAATGGGCCTTAATTTTATTAGTATGAAATAAAGGTTATGTTTTAACTACTTTAGTTATTTAAAGGGCCACTCACTATCTAGTTGTTATTTTCATTCCCTGAGTGTTATTTCAAGACCGGGTCACTATCCGTAGTCTTTATTATTATACTCTTATCCCTCAGAGATGTATTCTCGAATTACGGGATTTAGACACGGCTTCACGTAGAGGCAGACCCCTCCACCTCTCCGGTTTTGACGATCCTTTCTAAACAGATTGTAACCTTTTATATTAACTGCCCAGTCATAGCTATCATCCAGCCATGTCTCAGTTATTCCCCCTATGTCATATCTATCATCCAGCCATGTCTCAGTTATTCCCCCTATGTCATATCTATCATCCAGCCATGTCTCAGTTATTCCCACTATGTCATAGTCCTCCTCACACATCACTAATTCCAGTTCACCAGTCTTGTTAGTCAGGCTTCTGGCATTAGTATACATACATTTGACAGGTTTATGTGTATTTTTTTACCCTACATATTTCATTCTGAGCTGTTCTAGTCCCCCGTCCATTCCTCCCCCCGTCAAACTACCTCGCCCCTGGTCTCTATCTGCACTATCTTCCCCTCCTATAATGTAATTTCTCTCCCCCCCAGTCCCTAGTTTTAACACTCCTCCAACCTTCTAGCCATCTTTCTCCCCAACACAGCTGTCCCTTCCCCATTGAGGTGCAGCCCGTCCCTACGGTAGAGCCTGTAGCCAACAGAGAAGTCGGCCCAGTTCTCCAGGAACCCGAACCCCTCCTTCCTACACCAGTTCTTGAGCCACTTGTTAACCTCCCTAATCTCCCGCTGCCTTTCTTGTGTGGCTCGTGGTACAGGCAGTATTTCAGAAAATACTACTTTTGAGGTCCTTGCCCTAAGCTTTTGACCTAAATCCCTGAAATCATTTTTAAGGACTCTCCACCTTCCTCTAACTTTGTCATTGGTTCCTCCCAGTAATCTGTCAACCCGATCCGCGATGAGTCGAACTCTAGCGCCAGGAAGACAGCACACTGTTCGGCGATCACGATCTTTGTGACAGATCGCCCTATCTGTACCCCTAATAATTGAGTCCTGCGTCATATCACCCACCACTGGAGAAGGCCACTTTCAGTTATTTCAGCCCAGCACCCAGACAGAGGAGAGAGGTCCCACAGCAAGGAATCATGCGTCATATCAACCACCACTGGAGAAGGTTACTCTCAGTTATTTCAGCCCAGCACCCAGACAGAGGAGAGAGGTCCCACAGCAAGGAATCATGCGTCATATCAACCACCACTGGAGAAGGCCAGCCACTCTCAGTTATTTAAGCCCAGCACCCAGACAGAGGAGAGAGGTCCCACAGCAAGGAATCATGCGTCATATCAACCACCACTGGAGAAGGTTACTTTCAGTTATTTCGGCCCAGCACCCAGACAGAGGAGAGAGGTCCCACAGCAAGGAATCATGCGTCATATCAACCACCACTGGAGAAGGCCACTTTCAGTTATTTAGGCCCAGCACCCAGACAGAGGAGAGAGGTCCCACAGCAAGGAATCATGCGTCATATCAACCACCACCGGAGAAGGCCACTCTCAGTTATTTCGGCCTCACCACCCAGTCAGAGGAGAGGTTCATTCAACTTTGGGTTGCACCGCAAGATCATGGTAAAGTTAAAAAAATGAGGATTTAATAAAGAAGTGCCCCGGAGTACAAGAATACATGGTTGAGGGGGATGCAGTTATAAATGTCTATTCTGCACAAGGGAGGGACAGGTCCTGTGGGATCCATGCCTGGTTCATTTTTATGAACGTCAGCTTGTCCACGTTGGCTGGCTGTGGACAGGCGGCTGCTTTTGTCAGTAATGACGCCCCCTGCCGTGCTGAATACACGTTCAGACAAAACGCTGGCCGCCGGGCAGGCCAGCACCTCCAAGGCATAAAATGCTAACTCTGGCCACGTGGCCAATTTGGAGACCCAGAAGTTGAATGGGGACAAAACATCAGTCAGTACGTGGAGTGGTGTGCAGACATACTGTTCAACCATGTTAGTGAAATGCTGCCTCCTGCTAACACGTTCCGTATCAGGTGGTGGTGCAGTTAGCTGTGGCATGGAGACAAAACTTTTCCACATTTCTGCCATGCTAACCCTGCCCTCAGAGGAGCTGGCCGTGACACAGCTGCATTGGCGACCTCTTGCTCCTCCTCTGCCTTCGCCTTGGGCTTCCACCTGTTCCCCTGTGACATTTGGGAATGCTCTCAGGAGCACGTCAACCAGCGTGCGCTTGTACTCGCGCATCTTCCTATCACGCTCCAGTGCAGAAAGTAAGGTGGGCAAATTGTCTTTGTACCGGGGATCCAGCAGGGTGGCAACCCAGTAGTCCGCACACGTTAAAATGTGGGCAACTCTGCTGTCGTTGCGCAGGCACTGCAGCATGGAGTCGCTCATGTGTGCCAGGCTCCCCAGAGGTAAGGACAAGCTGTCCTCTGTGGGAGGCGTACCGTCATCGTCCTCCGTATCCCCCCAGCCACGCACCAGTGATGGGCCTGAGCTGTGTCAGGTGCCACCCCGCTGTGAACCTGCTTCATCCTCATCCTCCTCCACCTCCTCATCCTCCTCGTCCTCCAGTAGTGGGCCCTGGCTGGCCACATTTGTACCTGGCCTCTGCTGTTGCAAAAAACCTGCCTCTGAGCCACTTCTAACAGACTGGCCTGAAAGTGCAAAAATGACTCCTCCTCCTCCTCCTGGGCCACCTCCTCTTCCATCATCGCCCTAAGCGTTTTCTCAAGGAGACATAGAAGTGGTATTGTAACGCTGATAACGGTGTCATCGCCACTGGCCATATTGGTGGAGTACTCGAAACAGCGCAACAGGGCACACAGGTCTCACATGGAGGCCCAATCATTGGTGGTGAAGTGGTGCTGTTCCGCAGTGCGACTGACGTGTGCGTGCTGGAGCTGAAACTCTACTATGGCCTGCTGCTGCTCGCACAGTCTCTCCAGCATGTGCAAGGTGGAGTTCCACCTGGTGGGCACGTCGCATATGAGGCGGTGAGCGGGAAGGCCGAAGTTCCGCTGTAGCGCAGACAGGCGAGCAGCGGCAGGCCGGAAGCGCGCACAGACGGCCCTCACTTTATGCAGCAGCTCTGACATGTCGGGGTAGTTGTGCATGAACTTCTGCACCACCAAATTCAGCACATGCGCCAGGCAAGGGATGTGCGTCAAACCGGCTAGTCCCAGAGCTGCGACAAGTTTTTGCCCATTATCGCACACCACCAGGCTGGGCTTGATGCCCACCGGCAGAAACCACTCGTCGGTCTCTTGTTCAATACCCCGCCACAACTCCTGCGTGGTGTGGGGCCTGTCCCCCAAACATATGAGTTTCAGAATGGCCTGCTGACGTTTTCCCCAGGCTGTGCTGAAGTTGTTAGTGAAGGTGTGTGGCTGACTGGATGAGCTGGTGGAAGCAGAGGAGGAGGAAGCCGAGTAGGAGGAGGAGGCTACAGGAGGCAAAGAATGATGCCCTGCGATCCTTGGCAGCAGAAGGACGTGCGCCAAGGAACTCTCTGCCTACGGCCCAGCAGCCACTACATTTACCCAGTGTGAAGTTAGGGAGATATAGCGTCCCTGGCCGTGCTTACTGGTCCACGTATCTGTGGTTAGGTGGACCTTGCCACAGATGGCGTTGCGCAGTGCACACTTGATTTTATCGGATACTTGGTTGTGCAGGGAAGGCACGGCTGTCTTGGAGAAGTAGTGGCGGCAGGGAACAACATACTGTGGGACAGCCATGGACATCAACTGTTTGAAGCTGTATGTGTCCACCAGCCTGAATGACAGCATTTCAAAGGCCAGTAGTTTAGAAATGCTGGCATTCAGGCCCAGGGCTCGAGTGTGGCTAGGTGGGAATTTACGCTTTTTCTCCAAGGTTTGTGAGATGGAGAGCTGAACGCTGCCGTGTCACATGGTGGAGATGCTTGGTGACGCAGGTGGTGTTGTCGGTGGCACATCCTCTGTTTGGTGGGCGGCAGGTGCCAACATTCCTCCCGAGGCGGATGAAGAGGCCGAGGCAGCAGCAGAAGAGGGAGCAGGGGGAGCCAGAGTGAGTTCCTTGCTTTTATGGTGTCTACTCCACTGCAGTTCATGCTTTGCATGTAGATGCCTGGTCATGCAGGTTGTGCTAAGGTTCAGAACGTTAATGCCTCACTTCAGGCTCTGATGGCACAGCGTGCAAACCACTCGGGTCTTGTCGTCAGCACATTGTTTAAAGAAGTGCCATGCCAGGGAACTCCTTGAAGCTGCCTTTGGGTTGCTCGGTCCCTGGTGGCGGTGGCCAGTAGCAGGCGAACTCTCTTCTCTCTTGGCGGCGGCTGGTCTGCTTTTGCCCCCTGCTCCCTCTTTTGCTACGCTGTTGGCTCGGTCTCACCACTGCCTCTTCCTCTGAACTATGAAAGTCAGTGGCACGACCTTCATTCCATGTGGGGTCTAGGAACTCATCGTCCCCTGCATCGTCTTCCACACAGTCTTCCTCCCTGACCTCCTGTTAGGTCTGCATACTGCAGAAAGACGCAGCAGTTGGCACCTGTGTTTCGTCATCATCAGAGACGTGCGGACTCCGATGAGGTGGTATTCCCATATCCTTATCATCAGAAAACATCAGTGGTTGTGCATCAGTGCGTTCTATGTCTTCCACCACTGGGGAAGGGCTAGGTGGATTTCCTTGGGAAACCCTGCCAGCAGAGTCTTCAAACAGCATAAGAGACTGCTGCATAACTTGAGGCTCAGACAGTTTCCCTGATATGCATGGGGGTGATGTGATACACTGATGGGCTTGGTTTTCAGGTGCCACCTGTGCGCTTTCTGCAGAAGACTGGGTGGGAGATAATGTTGTGAACGTGCTGGATCCACTGTCGGCCACCCAATTGACTAGCGCTTGTACCTGCTCAGGCCTTACCATCCTTAGAACGGCATTGGGCCCCACCAAATATAGCTGTAAATTCTGGTGGGTACTGGAACCTGAGGTAGTTGGTTCACTAGGACATGTGGCTGTGGCAGAATGGCCACGTCCTCTCCCAGCACCAGAGGATACACTAACACCACCACGACCGCGTCCGCGTCCCTTACTAGATGTTTTCCTCATTGTTACCTTTCACCAAGCACCACAATAAGGAAAAAATTATTTGGCCCAATGTATTGATTTCAAATTTAGCCCTTTTTTTACAGGCACCTAACACTATCTGCCTATTTGTTTATGTAGCGTATTACACTAATCCAGGCACAGCAGTAACCACTGATTTAGGGGAATATCTTTTAGGGCTAGTATTTAGGCCCTGGATGAAAGGTATCCTTTTATGGACAGATTTACAATTGGCCTGCAACAGCTGGGAAAAAAGATTCAGGGTATTGCTATTTTGGCAGATTAATTTCACCCCAGAACAAAATATATGTTTTTGCGGACACTATGAATCCTGGCCTGCAACAGCTGGGACACCAGATTCAGGGTATTGCTATTTTGGCAGATTAATTTCACCCCAGAACAAAATATATGTTTTGGCGGACACTATTCTATTTTGCCAGCCACAGCTGAAACCACTGATTTATGGTATTGCTATTTTGGCAATTGAATTTCACCCCAGAACAAAATATGTGTTTTGGCAGACACTATGAAATCTGGCCTGCAACTGCTGGGACACCAGAATCAGGGTATTGCTATTTTGCAAGATTAATTTCACCCCAGAACAAAATATATGTTTTGGCGGACACTATTCTATTTTGCCAGCCACAGCTGAAACCACTGATTTATGGTATTGCTATTTTGGCAATTGAATTTCACCCCAGAAAATAATCTATCCTTTGCCAGACAGCAGACAGTATTATACTTGTCTAGCCAAAGCTGGAACACCAGATTTAGGGGATTGGTATTTGGGCAATTGTATTTAACCCCTTAATAAAATATAGAAATTGCTATCCTGAGTTTCTAGGGGTGACAATTAGCACAGCCAAGCCCCTGATGTAGGATATAGCAAAAAAAAACTAGTATTGATGGACTTGGTGGCAGCTTCTTCTGGTGCTCCACAAGTCACAAAATGGCCGCCGATCAAGCCAGAAAATAAGTGACAGAAAAACGCTCTGTGCAGCCTAAAAACCAGCGAGCAAGTAACTAGCAGAAGTTCAATGATTCTCAGCTGTAGATCGATCCGTTCATTAGGTGCTGTTGCTGACTTTTCCCTGCCTAATCTCGCCCTGACAGAAGCTGCGTCCTCTCCCTACACTAATCAGAGCAGTGTGACGTGCGGCGCTACGTGACTCCAGCTTAAATAGAGGCTGGGTCACATGCTGCACTTGACCACTTAGGGCAAGAAGTAAAACGCTAGCTGATTGGCTGCTGTGCAGCCCTTCAGAAAGCAGGAAGAAATTGACGAACAATGGACCCGAACCCGAACTTTTTTGAAAATGTCCGGGTCCCGGTCCCAGACACCCCAAAATTCGGTACGAACCCGAACGATGCTCGAACTGTTCACTCAACACTAGTCCCTAACACTAATATACCGCTTCTCTTGGACCTACCTAAGTCTACAATTTAGGGCAGTATAGGAACAAGCTACATTGATATTCTGCTCAGAAGTCCCAGTTAGATACTACAAGAAAATTTAAAATAGAACATTCAGAATCACAGGTGCATATCCATCAAGCAAACTTGGTTGATAAAAAAAATGGCTGCAGACCATTATACATGCAAACAATAGAACTGAGAAATGAGGATCATTCTAAATAAAAGTGGCATTATACCGCACATAGAGATCCAATAGAATGATATCAGAGTCAAAAAATAACAAATGAAAAAATATAAATAACAATGCGTCTTTATTAGAACAATTTACGAAACATGATTGGTACAAAATCATGTACCAATCATGTTTCGTAAATTGTTCTAATAAAGACGCATTGTTATTTATATTTTTTAATTTGTTGTTTTTTGACTCTGATATCATTCTATTGGATCTCTATGCTGTTTTTGATATTGGGTCTTATACCAGTGGGAATCATTGTTGGTTTAACTAACTTATACCGCACATAGTTCCCTAACACTAATATACCGCCTCTCTTGGACTTACCCAAGCCTAAAATTTTGGGCAGTGTAGGAACCATCTACATTGATATTCTGCTCAGAAGTCCCAATGTGTGCTAAGAGATTCCATTTACTCATTTATAGTAAGTATAATGCCACTTTCATTTAGAATGATCCCCATTTCTCAGTTCTATTGTTTGCATGTATAATAGTGTGCATCCATTTTTTTTATCAAAAAAATGATGGATATGCACCTGCTTGATGGATATGCACCTGTGATTCTTAATGTTCTAGTCTGAATTTTCTTGCAGAGTGGAGAGGGTGTCAGCAGTAAGTTTGTGTTGACAACACTGATTATTTTGCCCTTCCAACGATCCGACAGAACAATAACCCACAAAAAATGTATCTTTTCTGTTGAGCATACACCTTCACTCGATCAGCATTTGGTCAGTAATCCATCAGTATTGCTAATGCCCCAAAAAACAGGAGTGGATCCAAAACAGAGATGACACTTGAACTGAATATTTGCAAGTCTTCTGTGTTTTGTACCCATTTCTGCTTTTGGCTACCAAATCACAAGCCAATTATGATTAGACCATATAGGTCTTACAGGTGCTACACAGACAGGATCCATTGTGTGTCTCATTTTTCCTTCCTTCTGACAGATCAGAAGAAGGGTCAAATAAATGATGATGTTAGCCAGGACGAAAGGCTAAATATTGGCTTAGTCATTAAGTGGGTAGGGTGGGAACAGCATGAAAAGTCCACAATGTGGCCCTATGACATAATGGTGAGGTGGAAGTAGCATGAGGAGGCCACAGATAGTCTGGAGATAACGGCAGCATCACGAGGAGGCCACAGAGTGGCGCAATGACAGTGTGGAGGTGGCAGCAGCATCAGGAGGTCACAGAGTAGCACAATGAGAAAGTGTAGAGGTGGCGGCAGCATCAGGAAGCCACAGCGTGGCACATTGACAGAGTGTGGAAGTGGTGGCAGCATCAGGAGACCATAGAGTGCCAAGGCAAAAAAGTATGCAGGTGGCAGCAGCATCAGGAGACCACAGAGTGGCAAGGTGACATAGTGTAGAGGTGACAGCAGAATCAGGAGACTGCAGAAGGGCAAAGTGACATAGTGAGGAGGTGGCAGCAGCATTAGGAGACCACAGAGTGACCCGGTGACAGAGTGGGACGGTGGGTGGCAATACGAGTACCGCCGAAGATGGTGGGTGAAAGAAGGAGCACTTGGCATCAGATGTGTGGCATCAGGCAGGTGGCAGCATCAGAATAGTAGCTGAGGCGGGTGGCCAAAAGAATCCGGTCTCTTTTGTCAAAGTGTTGGTGTGGCATCATGGATGATCTAGTCTGATGCATCAGGCATTAGTGGGTGGAAATCCTGGTTGATTCATCTTGACAAAGGTCAGTCTCTCCATATTTTGGGTGGATAGGCGAGTTCTTCTTAGGGTAACTATGGCCCCTGCCACACTAAACACCTGCTCTGATGCCACCCTATTGGCCAGGCAGGACAGCTTTTCCAGGGCAAACTCTGCTAGTTGCAGCCACAAATCCAGTTTTACTGCCCAGTAGTCCAGTGGATCTTCAATGAGCGGTGGCAGGCTACTGACCAAGTATGCCACCACCTGCTGGTTCAGGACCTGCTCCAGGTCTAGCTGCTGCTGCAGAAGAGTAGTCTCTTCACTAGGCGTGGAAAGAAAGCTGCCCATCAGTGACTCTAGACTCAAGCTGCTGCTGATGGAGCAGGAACTGCTCCTATGCCCCTACCATGCCACAGCAGAGGAACGTGAGTGCATAGCCTCCCCCCAGTAAGACCTGTGAGAGGATAGACAATGGCGCTGATAGGCAGAGGCCAACTCACTACATAGGATGTCTCAATACTAGTTCAGTTTGTCCTCCCTATCAGCGGGTGTAAAAAGGCCCCCAATTTGGACCTGTAGCGAGAGTAGAACGAGGTGGCGAACCAGAAGTCATCCCTCTGCCGAATGGTGACAACTCGGCTGTCACTATTCAAGCAAGTAAGAATGCTTCGGGCCATTGGTTGGAGGATGCCATTCTGCCGCTGAAGCTCAAGGAGTGCGTGCTTTGTGGTGTACGAGTGACTTAAGTGTATGCAGAGTTTCATGGCCATTTTTAGGATGTCTTGCAGATGGGTGGAAGACTTCAGGAACCACTTGACAACCAGATTGAACACATGTGCCATGCAGGGTGCATGGCTCAGCCCTTCTTTGTGCAGTGCCGACACCATGTTCTTCTCGTTGTCGGTCACCATGGTTCCGAATTTGAGTTGTCATGGTAAAAGCCAGGATTCGATTTCTTGAAGAATCACACGGAGTAGTTCCTCCCCTGTGTTACTCCGTTCACCCAGGCAAATGAGGTGCAGAACAGCGTGACACCACCATACCCTGCACATGTGGTATGCTGGAGGGCCCCTGTCAATTGTCCCTGCAGTGGAGGCTGAGGACACAGTGGAGAATGAGGAGGCAGATGAGGACATTGTTGCAGGACCAATGGCGTGAGACTGTAGTTACAGCTCCACACGTCAGCACTGCCATGCAATTTGGCAGACACCGACAGGCTCAAGGACTGGCCCACCTTCTATTTTACATGTGTGTGCGGGGCTGGTACTGCCTTTTTGGCAAAGAAATGACGGCTTGGGACTCTCCACCTCAGCTCGGCACAAAACATTAGTTCTCTGAAAGGTGAGGAGTCCATTACTTGGAGGAGCAGGATCTTCAGGACCAGCAGATGATGGCAAGGACAGACAGCTCCCTTCAGCTGAGGTGGTGGATCCTTGACTGCCTAAAACCGGGTGCGTGCCACTGGCTTGCTGCGGCAGGATGGACCACCACATTGGAGCCACGGTTCTAACAGGCCACTTCATGGTGACGCTGCATATGTTGACGCAGGGCCGTGGTGCCAACATTGACACGCCGGCACCGCTTCACCTTCAGCCCACAGATCTTACATATGGCCCTGTTCACCTCCTCCGGCGGCTTAATAAAAAACTGCCACACCGCCAAGCAGATTTTATCCCCAAAACTACACACTGACTGCTACTGCTGCTGCGTCCATGAACCCATGCACCACTACTTTCCAGGCAGGTAGGCTCCTGTGAAGTGGGTGGTTTACCATGGGCACGCTTGGCTACCGACCTCCCACTGCTTGCAACCATCTGACTCTTGGCCATGCTGGCTCCACCGATTCCTCACGGGCAAGCTGCCACCTTCTTCTCCTGATGATGATGAAGCCCCTAATTCCCCTGGCTCCCAAGTGTGATCAACTAAATCATCATCATCGAGTACTGCCTGCACGTCACTAATGTCAACCTCAATGGTCTCTAGGTTAGGAGCCTCACCACTCGCAACACCAGCTCCCACGCCACTCTCCTTATCACTACTTGCTCCCCTAGCGGAGGATGCAAAGGATGTCTCCTCCACATCTTAGCTGGGCAGTAGCTGCTGACTGTCCTCTAGTAGCTCGTCCTCACTGTATAGTGGGGCTGAGCCCACAGCATATCATACTTCTCTGGCTGAGGGAACAGAAAAGGACAGAGACAGGTTGAGGACAGGTGAGGGCACAGGGCCTACTCCCAGGTTATGCCAACTAAGAGTGGATGATCTAGTCAACCATTCAAGAACCGCTGGGTTGCTGGTCAAGACACGACCACTAGATGAGACTAGGGAGCTTAGACCTCTCACTGCGACTCCTGCTGCCACAGCCTCTAACTCTGCTGCAACCTGTACCTGTGCCAGAAACATTTAGGCGTCTGCCACTCCCCTGTGCGGGGCCTAGCACTTCTCTGTCTGACATACAGTCAGATCAGATAAATAAATAAAAATGAAATTAAAACACCCCAAAAAAGTCTGTAATTTTATCACTGCACTACACAATGGCTAATAAGCCCTTTTTTTTCCCAATAATACACGCCAAAAAGTGCTGTAATTTTCTCACTTCACCACACAACAGTAGAATCTTTTGTGCCACTAATACACGCAAAAAATGGCTTTAGAACATATAACTGCACCGCTGAACAGCAAATAGGCACTTACTTTTTTCCACTTATACACTCCACAAAAGGCTTTAGAACATATAACTGCGCAGCTGAATGGCAAATAGGCCCTTATTTTTTTCCCACTTGTACACTGCACCGCTGAACAGCAAATGTATTTTTCTTTTACCACTAATACAGGACAATAAGGGCTTTAGAACATATAACTGCACCACTGAACAGCAAATATATTTTTCTTTTTTCCACTTATACACTCCACAAAAAGCTTTAGAACATATAACTGCACCACTGAACGACAAATATATTTTTCTTTTTTCCACTTATACACTCCACAAAAAGCTTTAGAACATATAACTGCCCCGCTGAACGGCAAATATATTTTTCTTTTGCCACTAACACACAACAAAGAGGGCTTTAGAACATATAACTGCACCACTAAACGGCAAAAATATTTTTCTTTTGCCACTAATACAAGGCAAAAAGGGCATTAGAACAATTTTCAAATCGAATTCCACTTCGTCAACTTTGATTCTTTTATCTCCATTAGCAATACACAATAGTATTGTGCCTTATGCGCTATGGTATTAGAAGAATTTAGATTTCTCTGACCGTTTTAATCTAACCAGACTGTCTATTACTCTGCAATTCCTCTAGCACACCGTTCTATGGAAGCAGTAGGTTTAAAGAGCACACCAAATGCTTGAAATAACTTCTTTTTTAACTTCAACTTTTCTTTATATATAACGCTGCTGCCTCTGCAGCAGACAGTCCATGTACAAAACACGTGTATACATGTGAATAAAGTATCACAAAATGGCGGTTCAACTGTTCAATCTTGTCATTCAACATAAAATGGTGGATATATTTCTCTCTTCAGTATCTTTACTTTCACTTTAAGTTATTTAAGCACTTTCTGATCTTTCTGATAGGTATATCTGAGGCTTAACCAATAGTTTTACTTGCTCTATATGATCTGGTATGAGCAGTTCACAGACTGTACATAGTTTGCGTGGTTTGAATGATTTTATGCAATTTTCATTTGGAGATTTCTTGGAACTTTAAGTAAACACACATAACTAGTTCAGCATACAGTTCTAATCACTACATTAACAATAGGAACATCTATAACTGTATTAAATACCTATTTTGGCCTCTTTGCTTCCATAAAACTGAACTCTCAGTGGAGTGAATGTCTGTTCAGCTTCTCTCCTCTGGTGTAATACCAAAATTACCTAAAATTCTATGTTCTCTGTAGTAAGACTTAAACATGAATTTGGGGAATTTTCCATCAGGTTCCCAACTCTCAAGTGTCTTTTATCACTCTCAAGTTGAACAACTAACTTCTGTATAGGACGTTCCATCACAAGTGGAGTAGTGAGACGTTTTCCCTTTTTGTCAAGTTTTGAGTCTCCTATTTGTGACAACACTCTACTTACTAATCTGTCTTCATCCTATTGAACTTCTAGAACGTTGGCCAATTTCCATTGACATCTAGGTAAATCTTCTTCTTTTACTAACACTGTCACCAAATTGGACATTTTTTCTGGGTGTTTGCCATTTACTTCTTAGCATCAGATTGGCTAAGTACTCTTTTCTCCATCTATTCCAAAACTGTTCTGATAGATATTGAACTCTTCGCCATCTCCTTTTGGCATATAAATCCTCCTTGGTGAATTTGCCAGGCGGTGGCTGTATGTAATCAGACTTAAGGTGAAGTAGATGGTTGGGAGTTAAAGGGTCCAAACTTGTTGGATCATTGATATCAACTGTAAGTAGACGACTGTTAAAAATAAACATTACTTCATAGAACAGGGTCCTAAGTGAAGCATCATCCATTCTTCATGCGTTCTTTTTCAACACTGAACTTGGCACATTTTTACAGTTCTGATTTGTCTTTCCCAAACTCATCCTGTATAGTTTGAATGTGGAGCATTTATGTTAAAATCACACTGTTTCTCTAACAAATACTAATTTCTTTTTTCTTTATCGATCTCTTTTAGAGCTCTCTTCAATTCATTCTTTGATACAGCAAAATTTGATCCTTGGTCAGGTATAATCTCTCTGACAGTACCTCTAATGGCTATGAAACATCTTAATGCTTTGATGAATGTGTCAGTTGACATATCTTCTAACATTTCCAGGTGAATTGCTCTGGAGCTTGGACATGTAAATATTAGTCCATATCTCTTGTACTCCTTACGGTTTTGCTTGGTGATGAATGGGCCAAAACAATGCATTCTGCTATAAAAAAATATGCATTTACTTACATACTTTGCTATAACTTTGCTTCCTTCACTATCCAGTAACCGCCTTCTTTCAATCAGCTTTGGGTAAAGCTTCTTCCTTGAGACAAGGATTTGTTGTGGTACAGTAGTTATTAATAATCTATTTTTGAAGGTAAAATGCATTTTCCAGTCTCCCTCCCACCTTTACTATACCATCCTGCAGAACAAGATTAAGCTTCTACAATGGGTGCTTGTTGGGAAGCCTTTTAGGTACTTGAATGGGTCTTATGACTGTTTCTTCAGCTTTCATTCTTTCTTCTACACTCAATGATTCCTTCTTTCTGATTCCCTTTGCCAAACGGTGAATTTAAGCTACTACATTTATGACTGTATTCCATTTTGAAAATCTGGCTAGTCTTTTAAGTATGTCATCTTGACACTTGGCAGCAGTGCTCAATGTTTGTACAACCTTTACATCTGGATCACCCATTCTGTATGAGCTTTACTGGGTATGATTTCCTTTCCCTTTTCTGGGCCTATGAACCAGTTTGAATTCTTCAATTCTGTTACATTCAGGACACCTGAAGCATGATCTGCTTGGTTATGCTTTGTGTCAATGTGATGCCAATGTTCCATATTTGTTGTTTCCCGAATTTTCTGAACGCTATTGGCGACAAACATATGGAGTCTTCGGGCTTCGTTGTTATGTATCCTAGGACACCTTGTGAGTCTGTTCAAAAATATTCTTCATCTATTTTTAATTCCAATTCTTCTTTCAGAAACTTGCTTACCGATGCTGAAACAACAGCTGCTGTCAGTTCAAGTCTTGGTATTCTCTGAATACTAGTAGAAGTAACTCTGGCCTTCCCCATAACCAGGGCACAGTCTATTTTTTCTTCTCCTATTAATATGATTTAGGAGCACTGACCATAACCATGACTACTGGCATCTGAAAAGTGATGAAGTTCTATTTTCTTGTACTTTCCAAAATCATAAAGTACAAAACATCAGGGTAGTCGATTTTCTCTTAAGTTTTGCAAGTCTCTTATCCAACTCTCCCACCTTGGCCCCAAATTTTCAGGTATGGGCTCGTCCCATCCCAACTTCTGTCTGCATAATTCTTGTAGTGAGTAAGGAAATTAGCTGGGCACTCTCGGATACTGAGAACAATATTATAATTTATTATTAGAATAAAACAGAATAAACACCATAAAATTCATTCCAATAGCGATCTAAAAATAATTACCAAAGACCATAAATTCTATGGTTGGTGTATCCCTAACAAGCAATGGAATTGTCCCGTCAGACCTATAAGGTCTATAAGGGTCTCACAAAAACCACACAGTACAAGGACAGTTGGTCACCATCTGGTGAGAGAAAAAAAGACCATGCAGTTCCTTTTTTAACAGATTCTGTATGTGGGCAATGGACAGTCCTCCTTTAAATTCTGAACTTATACAATCCTCCTTAAAAGTGGCTTCTTAATTGCACTTGCCACAGATAAATGTGGATAGCATCTTGATCTTAATTGCACTGGTCTCAGATAAATGTGTATAGCACGGAGAAAGTTATTAATAATACTTAGTCTGTCCCATTAATTAAAGCGGCGTCCCGCTGTAACTTGAAGTCAGCGGCGTCCCGCTGAATGTCCACTGCCCACAATGTGCGCGCTTAATTGTGATAACTTTTTTTCAATTTCCGGCAACCAAATAGCAACAGTCTTACCAGGGGATGATGTGCGTGAAGTACCTTCACTCTAGACAATGTACACTTTCCTCTGTGTGAAGTACAAATGCCTCCCGATCTGCTCCCGTCTTATAATCCCCCGCTGGAGGCTGGCATTGCACGTGGACCTCTTTTCTCTCATCGGTCCTGTTCACTGCTATTGCCGACCCTATGCGCGGTGGACGGTACCTATACTGGCACTGACCACACTCCAGAATCGCTGGTATTGATAATCGCGTAATACTTGCCTTTTGGTTGTCCAAATGCGTTTTGGGTTTATAAGTGACCCCTTCCTCAGTGGTTATCAATCCCCCTAACACCCCTCCTTTATAGGGGTCAAGGTGCTATCCAAAATCTGGTATGGATTCCTGTCTGTCATGCTTGAGTATATAAATCTCTGTGTGTATGTGTATATATATATATATATATATATATATATATATATATATAAAATTACAGATAAAATACAAAAGTCAAATAAAAGTTACTAATGTAAATATAAATATAAAATTAGTACATGTATAGTAACAAACTTTGCGATCATAAAGTTATCAAAACTACCACGTAGCAGCATCCCAGGGAAAAACTTTATTCCTCATCAAACCCTGGTTTCAATGGAGCAGAAAATGCCTGGGAGTCCATGCAGCTCCGGTGCGTTACTGATGCGGTTCTTGGTACAGTAGATCAGTAATCACTGAAGCTGGACTCCCTGAGATCAGCTATTGTTTTTTTTTTTATTAATCACAGTGTACAGGGATTGCACATCCAATGATCCCATTATCCAATTTTCTTTAAATTCTAAACCCACTATAATATTAATAATTTGTGTTGTGTCTTTCGTATACGAGGGAATATTTTTACTCTGGGTTGTAACAATACATCGATATATTTGGAAAGGTTTGAGGTCATTGATTCAATCCCTGACACAATCGGACGCACCAGTGGGTCTTTCTTATCTTTATGCACTTTTAGTACACAGTAAAATACTGATATTCGAGGATGTTTATTTAATAAAAATTATATTCATCTTCATTTAAAATGCCACAGGCTTTCCCTTTCTCACAGAAAGTGGATAGTTCAGAGTAGAACTGTTGCGTGGGGTCTTTAGAGTTTCTGATATGTGTCAATATCAGTAAGTTGTCGTAGACATTCAGAATTATATTTCTCTATATATGGGATCACTGGATTTACAATCCCTATACACTGTGATTAATCACAAACAGGAAAGGAGTAAAGTCCCAGTTACTTACAGAGGGTAGGTTGGCCCCCAAACAAACAAAGTTTTTTTTATTGAGCGTATCGATTTTATATTGTCTCACAATTATTTTAACTTTGGTGGTGATTTTTATTTGCAAATTCAGGGGACGACCATGGGCACCAAGTTCGCCCCCAGTTATGCTAATTTGTTTATGGCAGACTGGGAGGAGCAAGTTGTCACTCCCAGATTGGGACGGACCTAGTGCTATGGAAAAGATATATCGATGATATCTTTTTTAATAAGCAGGCTGGTAAAGAGAAGTTGGATCTTTTTTTGGAAGAAATAAACTGCAATGACCGAAACCTTAAATTTTCAGTGCACTACTAGTTGTGAAAGTTTAGAATTTTTAGATTTGTAAATTTAACTTCAGGACAATAAATTGAATAGCTGCAGTTTTATTAAACCGTCAGCTCAGAATAGTTATATTCTATATAGCAGTTGCTATCTTCCAAGCTGGCTAATTAATATCCCCAAGGCTCAGCTCCACAGAATCAAGAGGAACTGTACCTCTAATGTACAGCTTGAGATGGAAGCAGAAAAAAACGAGGAATGAGTTTTTAGAAAAGGAATATCCGGCAGAAATTTTAGATGGAGCGTTAAGAAAAGTCAGGGATATGGACAGGAAAGCCTTCTTTGAAGAAAATGAGAAATCACAAGTTGAACAAAAAGGAGAGAATTTATGTTTAATACTACCGAATAGTGATGATGATTGGAAGATAAAGTTTATCATAAAAAAAACACTGGCATTTGGTGAAGAAGGACAAACTAATAGGACCATTAATTCCCATCAACCCACTGATAACATTCACAAAGGTGTCGGACTTAATAAATAAGTGGCCCCAACTATTAAAAACAATATGAGAAATAGTCCCTCCATACATAGTTGAGCAAATATCTGTGTTTTTTTTTTAGGTGCTGGACAATGTAATAATTGTAAGACCACCTCTTTTCCCAGGAGAACTAATGAAATTATCTCCACAACAAATCATCATAAACATGTAATAAAAGATTTTTTGACATGCAACTCTAAAGACATAATATACGTTGTAGAGTGTCCTTGTAAACGGCAATATAGTGGGAGGACCAAAAGGCCACTTAAAAAACGCATCTCTGAACATGTTGCGAATATTAAAAAAGGTTTTGAGAACCACTATTTATCTAATCATTTC
Organism: Bufotes viridis; assembly: GCA_033119425.1. Classification (NCBI taxonomy): domain Eukaryota; kingdom Metazoa; phylum Chordata; class Amphibia; order Anura; family Bufonidae; genus Bufotes; species Bufotes viridis. The sequence continues at coordinate 20,242,165 of CM065592.1, read as the reverse complement.
AAGACAGTACACGACCCAAACCCTTTAGGGCTCAGATTTGCGGCCATTGATAAGGTTCAAAAGGATTAGAGAGGTGGAAATCATGTTGAAAAAATGTCTAGATTAGAAACCCAACATATTTTTGAATTAAATACTCTTACCTGGTGGATTAAATGCCGAGTTTGAACTCTTCGGTTTTCTGTAGATAGTAGGTGGGTGCCGTTGGTTAATCGTGTCAGGTTTTGTGTCTTGACCGATTTCCCCTTGGCAATGGGCCCCCATCTTTTTCTTCACTCAATTTCCTTGACTTTTCCTTAGTTTCCCCGTCCTTTACATTAGGGACGGTGGTGCAGATTTATTTCCTTTTAGGAGGACACATAGAAGAGGATAAGTGAAGTTAACATCAGCATAATGGATTTTTGAGTTAATTACTTATTATATGGTGGAGAAAATGTATTTTCAGTGATTACTGATCTATTGCTATACTGAAACCAGTGTTTGATGAGAAATAAATGTATGTTACAGTTTTTCCCTGGGATGCTGCTAAGTGGTAGTTTTGATAATTTTATGATCGCAAAGTTTGTTACTATACATGTACTCATTATATATTTATATTTACATTAGTAACTTGTATTTGACTTTTGCAATTTTATCTGTAATTTTATATATAAAAATGGCGGCACCAGAAATAGAAGGGGTGGGTGCTGAGTCCAAGGACATTAGCTATTAGTCCAATGAATAAAAATTGAAAATGGACAGCACTCCTAGTAGAAAAGAGTGATTTTTTTAATTCACCCATATGCTAACAAAATGCAATGTTTCGGCTCAGCAATAGAGCCTTTCTCAAGCGAGAAAGGCTCTATTGCCGAGCCGAAACGTCGCATTTTGTTAACACATGGTTGACTAAAAAAATCACTTTTTTCTACTGGGCGTGCTGTCCATTTTCTAATATATATATATATATATATATATATATATATATATATACAGAGACTCAAGCACGAAAAATGGAATCCATACCACATTTTGGATAGCACCTTGACCTCTATAAAGGAGGTGTGTCTTATGGGGATCGATAACCACTGAGGAAAGGGTCACTTATAACCCCAAAACGCATTTAGTCAATCCCCCCAAAAGACAAGTATTACGCGATTATCAATACCAGTGATTTGGGAGTGTGGTCAGTGCCAGTATAGGTACTGTCTGCCACATGAAGGGTCAGCAATAGCAGCGAGCAGGACCGATGAGAGAATAGAGGTCCACGTGCAACGCCAGCCACCAGCGTGGGATTATCAGACAGGAGCAGCTCGGGAGGCATTTGTACTTCACACAGAAGAAAAGTGTACATTGTCTAGAGTTAAGGTACTTCACACACATCATCCCCTGGTAAGACTGTTGCTATTTGGTTGCCAGTAATTGAAACAGTTATGACAATTAAGCGCGCACATTGTGGATGCCACTTTAATCAACGGGACAGACTAAGTATTAACTTTTCCAGTACTATACACATTTATCTGAGGCCAGTACAATTAAGATAAAGTGGCTATCCGCATTTATCTGTGGCAAGTGCAATTAAGACAGAGAAGCCACTTTTAAGGAGGATTGTATAAGTTCAGAATTTAAAGGAGGACTGTCCATTACCCACATATAGAACGTGTTAAAAAAGGAACTGCATGGTCTTTTTTTCTCTCACCAGATGGTGACTAACTGTCCTTGTACTGTGTGGTGTTTGTGAGACCCTTATAGACCTTATAGGTCTGATGGGACTATTCCATTGCTTGTTAGGATACACCAACCATAGACTTTATAGTCTTTGGTAATTATTTTTAGATCCTTATTGGAATGAATTTTATGGTGTTTATTCTGTTTTATTCTTATAATAAATTATAATATTGTTCTCAGTATCCAAGATGGCCCAGCTAATTTCTTTATTCATTTTTGGCACTGTGAGTCTAAAAAACTGTTAGCACCTCATTTGGTAACTTGTTGCTCCTTTGCGACACCTCAGCTACTCCTAATTGTTGTAGTATTTATCTTGCTCTGAGTATTACCGGGGCCAAGAATCCCAATGGATCATACTGTATATAGATGCCACTGTGGAAAGAATGATACGTCTAGTTGCAACTTTATCTTCAATAGATACTTCAAAGAAGAACTTTCTCTACATTCCATCCCAATCCAAGTACATTCTGAACTAGAAGATGATCATAATTGAGATCTACATTCTTCATTGTTGATGCACGTTCAGATTCACTGATGGATTCCAGAACCTCTCTGTTGTTTGAGATGAATTTATGAAGGCGCAGGTCTCCTCTTGCGCATAACTCTTGGCTTTCTTTCACTATGTAGTTTGATTCTGTGGACTCTACACTTATAAGACCATCATCTACATAATAGCTTTTCTACTGAAAATTTGCTGCTGATGGACAACCCTTTTCATTCTGATTAGCCAGGTACTTCATACCATAATTGGTACAACCTGGAGACAATGCTGCTCCAAACAAGTGTACTTTCATTCTGTATTCTGCTGGCTCTCTATCTTCGTCCTCCCACCATAGAAACCTCAGGAAGTCTCTATCTTCTTTCTTCACATGAAACTGGTGGAACATATTTTCATATTCACACATGACTGCTATGGGATACTTTCTGAATCTACAGTGTACTCCAGGCAGAGTGTTTGTAGATAGTCGTTTAATGCAACACCATCATACATTGCTGAGCAATCAAATACTACTCTAATCTTATCTGGTTTCTTTGAGTGGTAAACACCTTGATGTGGGACGTACCACACTTCTCCTTCTTTAGGTTAATTATGAACTTTCTCTGCATGTCCTTCTTCAAGGATGCCTTCCATGAATTTCAAATAATCACTCTTGAGTTTGGGATCTCTTCCCATCTTTTTCTTCAAACATTTCAACCTTGCTAGGGCAAGATTTCTGTTATTTGGCAGACAAGGTCGTTCTCTAAAAGGTATGGACATTTCCAGATGACCTTGTTGATTCTGCTGAATACTTTCTTCTAGAGTGTGTACAAACTTTGTCTTCTTAGGATACACTATTTTCTTTAGAACTTATGTCTGCAAAGTGGGATTCAAGGATCTTGATCTTTGCTGGACTTATGGTTGGTAACTCTTGGACAGATATTCAGAGGACAGAGGTATTGGACAGAGGTTTTCCTCCAACAACACCCCATCCTAGATCAGTTTGAACATCGTAGGGTTCATCCTGTCCTCCTGTGATTACCTTTCATGGTACCAAAGCTTCGGGACATTCGTAACCTATCAACAGTCCAACACCAAACTCATTCATCGGGGACATTTTACGAGATATGACAGATAGATGCTCCCATTTATTGGCCAATTCACAGGTAGGTATGCAATCTTGATCTAGAGATATATGCAGTTTGAAAAAAGTCCTCTAACTCTCAGTCTGTTGACCCTTTGACTATTCACTAATGTGTCTCTCCCCGCCATCGTGGTGAGTTTGAGCTTCACTGGTTCTGTAGCCACTTGTAATTTCTTGCAGATTTTCTAATTAATAAAGGTGACATCACTCTGGGCATCCAGTAGCGCATAGGCATATGCCTTCTTGTTCCTACTTTTAGGATTTGAAATGCACACTAATACAATCATTGATGTGCAGTGGCTTTCTCCTTTCCTCCCTCTGCAAGAGAATAACGATAATTTATTTTCTTCCTCAGCATATTTAGGTATTGAGGATTTATCTTTATTTGGACATTCTTCATGTAGTGCTGTAGGATGGCGTCCCTTGCAAAAGCTGCCTTTTTCTTACACTCCTTAGTAACATGGCCTTTTCTTAGACATCCAAAACACAGATGGTTATCAAGTACAAATGTTTTCATTTTTTGGGGGGACGTCACCTTGTAGGTGTAGACCTTTAGCTGCTGCGTTGGTTGCAAAGCTACAGTAGTTGCACTTGGCTGTCTTATCTCTCTTGCAGGCCTTTCTTCTAAGGATTTTAAGATGTAAGATGATGTTACTGGATTACATGCTATCTGTGCTTTCTTATTGACGAACTCAGAGAACTCTTTAAAACTTAGGAAGTTCTTGCCTAGATCTAACTGTTCTGTCACATAGCGATTCTATCTAGCATCTAGAAGCCAGAAAGTACAACTTGTCCTGCAATAAATAAGCCCTCATACAGCTATGTGAATAAAAATATAAAAAAAGTTATGGCTCAAGGAAGATAGGGAAGAAAAATAAAAGTGCAAAAACGAAAAAACCTCCGGTATCCCAAGGGTTGAGACTAAACCATTTCCCGAACTCGGATGCGGTTTGAAGTGGTACCGTGGAACCAAACCGAGTTCGGGAAATGTTTTTTTACGCTATAAATCAATTTCTGAAGTTAGTATGCGAAGTCAAAGTGATAACTTCGGCTCATCAGAGCCAATTTTAATACTGTACAGAGCGCTCGCACCGTACAGTATTAAAACAAAGTTTTATGCGAATCGACTTCGCATGTTTCATCCGAAGTCGATTCTCTCATCCCTAGTTAAGACATAAATTCCGGACGCTTGTTCAGAATAAGCCACTTTTTTTTTTTTTTTCATTAAGGGACAATTTTTCGGACATTTTTTAAAAAGGATAACATATCCAACAGTGCAGTGTGTTTTTAAACAGACTTTTAAACAGACTGTTTGTTAACTCTACTAACCATGTTTTTACCCATAGCTATATGTCACTGTCACTCTGATATTATTTACAATTGCTGTATTTGCATTAAAGAGCTTTATCAATTGTACAAGAATGTTGTTTTTTTAAACTCCCCCCATCACACACACACACTTGGCAGGACCTGTACAGGGAAGCTTACTTATCTGTTCCTGGTGAAGGATCCTTCTTCATTCTCCTCCCAGTCTGCATGCTCCACTTCGCTCCCTCCCCAAAAACATCTGGCTTGACACCACCTGCAGCCAATCGCTGCGGCGGTGACTGGCTCTCATTGCGTCATGTGACCATTTGTCATGATGTAAGGAGATCCAGTCACCCCCATGGCCAATGATTGGTTGCAGCACGGTACTTGTATGGTGATCGCAGCACTCGGTTTAATTCTAACCAGTGTGGGTGCATGACACGGTTTGTTCCAAACTCCACCTTGTGGAACTTAGTCAGTCTGAGACAGATGAGAAAGCACTCCAATTTTTGTATGCTGGGTGAATTTATTGATTTAGCCGGACATGGTGGTGGAATTCAATAACACAACGTTTCGGGCAGTATGAATGCCCTTCATCAGGTTATAGTGAGCACAAACATTAGGACGGGCAGTGTCAAACCAGATGTTTTCATTTCATTGAGGGAGCACAGTGGAGCAGGCCAGGCCGGGAGTAGAAACAGCGATGATCCCCGGAAGCAGGTAAGTAAGTTTCCCCTTACAGGTCCAGAAAAGATTGCACAACCCCTTTTAAAAGTAGAGAAAAACAGAGCGAAAAACAAGATAGAAAAAAATATAATTCCCATGAGACCTCAGAGTGTCATGTTTCCAGGCTAATCACTTTTCATTCAGGTAAAATTGATTCAGACCCGAGTCGAATTTTCTGACAATTTTTTTACAATCAAACCCAAAACAAATTTCTAATTATTTGCTCAGCTCTAGTCATTTCTTCTTCTTTATGCAGATAAACCTGGAGAATGTGCAGTGGAGAACACACTTCTCCCCTGTGCTACTCCTTCTCCTCCTCCGCTGTGTGAGACGGACGTGCAATGTCCTCGCCATCAAAAGTGCTGTGAATACGACTGTAGCCAGCAATGCATCGATCCTGTAAGTAACAGAACTATGATTAAAAATATTATAATTTTTTAGATTCAACACAATGGTACATCCACCATATTTAATAATGCTAACCTTGTGATGAATCCTAACTCATCTGTGGAGAAGTAATTTCTTTCAGTTTTCATCCTGACTATAGGGTTCCACCAGTGAGGACCTTATGGAACTTCCATCAAATCACAAAGGGGAGAAGATCAATAACATCCAGTGTCAGACAGGGGTGCCTAGGGCCAACCAATAGAATTAATTCTGGGGGCTCACAACTACATGCAAATATTACCTGCTCACAACAGCAGCATCAAGACTCTACAAGACAACTGATTATTAGGGTTTCTGCAGTGACTGCCTATCTATATGTAGTTCAGTCTACTGTGTCATGTGCTCCTTGTGCAGGGGTGGAAGACTAAGGGTTCACCTTGCTCAGGTGCCCACTGGGAGATTCACCTGTTCCTCTTTTTGCCAGTTTGACATCAACCATAACATAATTCCCCATGCAGTTGGTGACTGATATTTTACCTGAGTATAAGCCCAGACATGATCAGGAAGAAGTCATCGTTAATCAGTATGTGACATCCTGAGAATGTGATGACCAGACCTTACCTGAAACTCCTTCACTGTCACTGTTAACACTTGCTGCAATAAATGCATGGTAATCAAGAAGTAGCTTTTACCCTCAGTTTCCGTTTTACCACATCTAGTCCCTTCTTCACCAAGCACTCTGAGTAGTGTTGAGCGTGAATATTCGAATAGCGAATTTTTATCATGAATATCGCAACTTCGATAATTTGCGAATATAGCGCTATATATTCGCAATTTCGAATATTCATTTATTTTTTATTTTTTTAGTTGTTAATCCTTGTTGCTCTCTGGTTGTCTTCCCACTTCCCAAAAGCTGTTCTTACCTGTCCGGAGGATTCCTGGCTTCCTGCCCGCTCCAGATAATGCCTGTTGACGCTTCTGCCGACTTCTCGTGTGCATGGGAACGCCTCCATGCTAAAATGTACTGTCAGATGTGAGAATCATGATCTCACAAATTTGACTAAGTTGTAATCGCAATGCGATTAATATAACCTGAATTATTTGCATTGCGATATTCGTTATATTCTAGCAATACAACCATTAGGAACCCAGCTTTAACATATACTCGCTTCGCAAATGTAACTTAGAGCTGGGTTCCTAATGGTTGTTGCTAGAATATAACGAAGATTGAGAATATAGTGCTATATTCGTGAATTTGTGATATTCTTCATATTAGTTATATTCTAGCAATACAACCATTAGGAACTCAGATCTAAGTTGTAATCGCAATGCGATTAATATAACCTGTATTATGTTATATAACTCATATTATTATAACCTGTATCGCATTGCGATTACAACTTAGATCTGAGTTCCCATTGGTTGTATTGCTAGAATATAACGAAGATTGAGAATATAGCACTATATTCGTGATATTCGTTATATTCTAGCAATACAACCATTAGGAACCCAGCTCTAAGTTGAATTCGCAATGCGAGTATATGTTTGTATTGCGAATTAAACTTAGAGCTGAGTTCCTAATGGTTGTATTGCTAGAATAAGAATAAAGTGCTATATTCGTGATATTCGTTATCTTCGTCAATTCTAGCAATACAAGTTACAACCATAAGGAACTCAGCTCTAAGTTTAATTCGCGATGTGAATATAAATTCACGTAACATTCGCAATATATAGAATAATAACAAATATTCGATTTCGACGAATATATGACGAATATTCAATCAAATATTGGCGAAATATCGCGAAATCGAATATGGCACCTTCCGCTCATCACTAACTCTGAGTACTTGGTCTAGTATTTTGCATACCATCCATGTCCAGGGCTATTAATGATATAAATGTCTCCATAATGCCTTTTCTTTTTTAGGAAATGTTCTCTATTAAGAATTATGGGGGAGATTTATCCAACGGGTATCAAAAGGAGCTGTGAAAAATGAAAGGTGGAATCTGATTGATTTCTACTGGCAAATAAGCCAGTTCTACTTTACACTAGTTAAATAAATCTCCCCCAATGTGTCTTACAGGATGAAGGATGGTCTAGGTGAGGACCCAACCCCTAGAAGAACTACAAGGATTGGTAATTATATTTATCTCCCTTGCTTTTTATAGCTCCAACATATCCAGAAGAATATAGATTAATTCTACAAATATAAAGCACATTTACACTTGGCCTCAAAGCAGCCACAAATCATGTTTCCCTATTAGATACATACATTGAGACAAATTTTATAGGACACTGCCTTACCCATTGCAATGTTTTTTGAATAAGAGAATAAAATCTCAGAATCTAGAAGAAACTCATCAGAACACGACAAAAACATTCAAAGCATATGTTGCCCCTGGTCTGATTCAAACTCAGAGCCTCTCACTCTACTGATCTTTAAGCCTTGATTCTGCACACATTGCACATTCCTGACTTGGAGTAAACCTAGCCTTTCCGCTGCCTGAGGCAAAAATTGAAACAGCGCTCCCCTCAGGCCCTACTATTAAAGGAATACTGTGATACAGTTGACACAATGGAAGCGCTGATTTCCCATGGCCCTACCATTGCCCCCACTTGTCTCCAGGTTTTGCCGCCTGAGGCAGCTGCCTCACCTGAGGTGCACCCTGCTTACATAATGGTATAAAAAATTTAGTAAAATTGTGGTTAGTAAAGGCGGTGTTTCCCTCACCTTGTAATAAGCTACTTCAGTTGGGTGGTAAATAGTCACAGGATCTTCTTCCTTTCCTCGAATACCAAATGGTACGGCACAGGCTCAAGATACCCGACATTCAGGGCCGACATGAGGAGGCGAACGCTGGCCTGGCCCTGTCAATCAAGACTTGGAGGGCAAGGAATGAGGTGGGAGAACGGATCCTCTGGGAGCAAGAGCAAAATGTCAGCCAGTTTAAAACCTCTTGCACACGAGCATGACTGATTAGGTCTGGATGCGCTCAGGGTGCGTTCAGTGAAACGCGCACCATTTTGCAAGCAAGGTCAGTCAGTTTTGTCTGTGATTGCGTTCAGTTTTTCCCATGCGGGTACAATGCGTTTTGATGCGTTTTTCACACGCGTGATAAAAAACTGAAGGTTTACAAACAACATCGCTTAGCAACAGTCAATGAAAAACGCATTGTATCTGCGCTTGCTTCCGGATGCAATGTGCTTTTCACTGAAGCCCCATTCACTTCTATGGAGCCAGGGCTGCGAGAAATATACAGAATATAGAACATGCTGCGTTTTTAAGATGCCATTGTCACATGTGACCACCTAACGGAGCGACCTGAATGATCCGAGGCTTCGAACATAGGTTCCTATGGAGACCCTGCCTGTGTCAGGGCTCCATAGGAACACAGTGAAATTCTCAGACTTCTATGCAAATACATTGGGGTCTATGAGAATATCAATCCAATGATTGTTTTTCAAGTTCCCTATGGGAATAGTTACCCATACAGCAAATGGCGAAAGGGGGGAAAAATCTAAACAGCTGATTCAATGGTTTTTGCTCACTTCATCTGCCACAAAATATTGAATAAAAAGCGATAAACTAACTACAAAGTTATAGGGGCCAAAATATGGCAATGAAAAGAAATAGATATATTTTTCAAAGATTTTTTTTTATTAAAATGTAAGAAAAACTATACATATGTGGTATTGCCATAATTGTACTGACCCAGAGAATAAAAATAACAGGTACGTTTTACCGTATAGGAAACACTGTAAAAACAAAATCCATAAAACTGGTGTAGAATTCCAATTTGTTTCCAATTTCACCCCATTTGGATTTTTTTTTTATACCTCCACACTACATTGTATGCAGTATTAAATGGTGGAATTAGAAAGTGCAACTGGTCCCGCTAAAAACAAGCCCACGGAAAAATAAAAAAGTTATGTCCCCCGGAAAGGCTAGGCTAAAGGATACCGGAGGCTTTTTCGATTTTGCATTTTAAGTTTTCTTCCCCATCTTCCATGAGCCATAACTTTCTTATATTTCCGTTCACTTAGCTGTATGAGGACTTACAGTTGTGTTCAAAATTATTCAACCCCCACTGAAATTGAGTATTTTGGCCAGTTTGACATTGATTTTGATCATTTCAGTCATCTTGTTTACAATTAAATCACAGAGGCCCTTGTAAATCAGACAAATATAACATAACATTTATAATGAAATAACCACAAATGTCTTTTCTGTGCTGACATCATTATCAGTTTTATTCAACCCCCAAGTGACATTCACTCTTAGTACTTAGTACAACATCCTTTTCCAGTTATAACAGCTTTTAAACGTGAAGCATAGCTTGACACAAATGTCTTGCAGCGATCTACGGGTATCTTCGCCCATTCTTCATGGGCAAAAGCCTCCAGTTCAGTCACATTCTTAGGCTTGCGCGCTGCAACTGCTTTTTTTAAGTCCCACCAGAGGTTCTCAATCGGATTTAAGTCTGGTGACTGCGATGGCCACTTCAAAATGTTCCAGCCTTTAATCTGCAACCATGCTCTAGTGGACTTGGAGGTATGCTTGGGATCATTGTCCTGTTGAAAGGTCCAACGTCTCCCAAGCCTCAGGTTTGTGACGGACTGCATCACATTTTCATCCAATATCTCCTGGTACTGAAGAGAATTCATGGTACCTTGCACATGCTGAAGCTTCCCTGTACCTGTAGAAGCAAAACAGCCCCAAAGCATGATTGACCCCCCGCCATGCTTCACAGTAGGCAAGGTGTTGTTTTCTTCATAGGCCTTGTTCTTCCTCCTCCAAACATAGCGTTGATCCATGGGCCCAAACAGTTCTAATTTTGTTTCATCAGTCCACAGAACACTATCCCAAAACTTTTGTGATTTGTCCACATGACTTTTAGCATACTGCAGTCGACTCTTCTTATTCTTTGGAGACAGCAAGGGGGTGCGCCTGGGAGTTCTGGCATGGAGGCCTTCATTACGCAGTGTGCGCCTTATTGTCTGAGCTGAAACTTCAGTACCCACATCTGACAAATCTTTTTTCAGTTCCTCAGCAGTCACACGGGGACTTTTCTCCACTTTGCGCTACAGGTAGCGCACAGCAGTCAAAGTCAGCATCTTCTTTCTGCCATGACCAGGTAGCGTTTCAACAGTGCCCTTTGCCTTGAATTTGCGAATGATGCTTCCTATGGTGTCTCTTGGTATGTTTAACATCTTTGCAATCTTCTTATAGCCATTGCCCTTCCTGTGAAGAGAAATCCCCTCTTCTCTTGTCTTCCTGGACCATTCTCTTGACTTCACCATGTCTGTAAACACACCAGTAAATGTCTAGAAGGAGCTGAGTATCACAGTCATTTTACATCTGCCTAATTGGGGCTTATTCTGCTTGATTGCTGCTCCTTGACATCCACAGGTGTTTTCAATACCTGATCGAAAACACTTGAATGAACCTCTGTTCTTAAGAGTGGTCGTCTTTAAGGGGTTGAATAATTGTGTCAATGAAGAAATCACTAAAAAAAAAAACATTTAATATTGTATTACAAAAACAATTGATGTCATTTTAGTTGCATTTGGTTCTTTAAAAAGTCCTTGTAAGATTTCATTCTGAACACAATTACAAATGTACACTAAATTCCCTAAAACCCTTTACAGCATTGGGGGTTGAATAATTTTGAACACAACTGTATTTTTTTGTGGGGCAAGTTTTACTTTATAACGCCACCATTAATTACGACATACAATGTTGTGGGATGCGGTAAAGAAATTCCAAATGGGGTGGAATTGGAAAAAAAAGCAATTCCTCCACAGTTTTACGGGTTTTGTTCCCACAGCGTTCTGTCAGGGGCAAAACTGACCCATGCTCTTCATTCTCTGGGTCGGTACGATTACAAAGATACCCCATATGTATAGATGTGTCAAATCTGTATGTGTCCTTTAGTCATTTTTAGGGGTGTGGCTGGTATATTTCTCTACTTTGCCAGACATAATAATCTTGAGCCAGGAGGTGGAAGTGCGAGTGGAGGGGGCGGTTGAGGAGGCTATGGACGTGGAGGTATAGGTGGAAGAGGCGGAGGAGGAAGCCAACACTCTTTCTGTTTGTTTGTTTTTCTCTGTGTCCGTCGATTCTGTGTCAGGTTGCTAAAGGCCACAACGTCACAGTTTGGTGCTTGTATGTCCTGGGTTACAACTGGATAAAAAATGTAATCTCAGTTTCAGATCTCATACTTCTCCTATCTGGAGAATATTTATTAAAATAATTTTTCTCTTACTACAGTAAGAAGGACAGACGATGCGCTTCAGCAACAGGACATATGTGTGAGGAAATGGCGTGGCCAAAAGTGGGCGTGCAGCAGGCAGGTGGTGTTGTGCAGATTGGGAACATGAAGAAGAGCATTTTGGTGAGGGCAGATTAGCGGACGAATGATCTCCCTGTTTTGTCAGAGCGACATGCCTCCTGGAATGAGGCTGGGGCCCAGAGGCTGTCACCTTCAAAAGTGTAATACTTCAGAAAACGCCTGCCTTGGTGGTGAACCCTTTTTGGGTTATCTGTATGGTGTGATCACCTATCTGTATGGTGTGATCACCTGTAGATTTTGTCTTCTCAATTTAATATTCCCTATCTGGCAACCATGTATCTAATGAATTTTTAGGAGAGACAGAGAGGGAAAAAGAGCTGGCTCCGTCCACTTCACGCATTAACCTGGAGATCGCTGGTGTGTGACTGTGTTCACTGGACTCTGAGGCCTGCAAATGGCTCTGCAGGCAAGATCATATATCTGTTCTATCTCCTGCCCCTCTGGAGGGGTCTAGGCTGGGACAAGTGGGACAGCTGCAGACAATACAATTTCTAAGATCACCTGTAGTATCTGTTTCTCTCAGTTTAATATCTCCTACATCCCCTATCTGGAGACCATATATTAAAAGAATTTCCTCTCCTACAACCATCAGATGGATGTCAAAGGGGTGTTCTTAATTCTTAAAAAATTTCATGAATTTTACAGACATACTCCACAGAAGAATTGCCTCTCTACTCTACCAATATAAGACACAATAATCTTGAGCTTGACGGCAGAGGTCCCAGTGGAGGAGGAGGCGGAGGTGGCAGTGGGGGTTCAAGTGGAGCAGGAAACCAACTTTTTAGTTTTTTGGTTTGTGGAGGCCACAAAACATTGGGAAATAGCAAAGAGAATGCACAAACTGCACTGGAGTATAATAATTGCTGGGTGCGGCCGCTATACCTCTCTACTCTAGCCAATGTACACAGAAGTGCTGTGGGATCCATGCCTGGTTCATTTTAATGAATGTGATTTTGTCCACATTGGCTAAGACAGGTGGATGCACCTGTCCGTGATCACCCCCACTGTCATGCTGAACACATGCTCAGACAATACACTGGCTGCAGGGCAGGCCAGCACCTCCAAGGCGTAAAGAGAATGCTCAGGCTATGTGCCCAAATTGAAGACCCAGACGTTAAATGGGGCACACCCATCAGTCAGTATGTGCAGACATGTGGACATGTTCCACCATGTACTGTTCCACAATGTTGCTGAAACGCTGCCTCCTGTTAAGACATTCCATATCAGATCGTGTTGCTCTATCTTGTAGTGTGCAGACAAAGCTTTTCCACAGTTCAGCCATGCTAACCTTCCATACTGAGAGGCAGACAGTGCCCCTAATGTGTTGGCAACTCCCTCCTCCTCCTCCATCTCTGCGTCATGCTTCCACTGAGCCTCCGCTGTCAGATGGCAATGCCATCAGTAGCGCCTATACCAGTGTTCGCTTGAACTCACGCATCTTCCGTCCATTCTCCAGTGACTGAATTAATGATGGCATATTGTCCTTGTAGCAGGGATCCAGCAGGGTGGCCACCCAGTAATCAGCACTGGTTAGAATGTGGGCAATTAGGCGATCATTGTGCAGGCACTGCAGCATGTAGTCGCTCATGTGTGCCAGGCTGCCCAGAGGCAACAACAAGCTGTCCTCAATAGAAGGTGTATCGTCTGTGTCCTCTGTATCCCCGCAGACACGCTCCAGTGATGCCCGTGTAGGGATCAGCTCCTAGAATACTGTTCTTTGCACAGATATATGCAATATTGTGTTACATAGACTGGGATGACTTATTCCAGCCACTAGATGCCGCTGTGGCTCTGAGTAAGAAGAAGCTGAAGTTCTGTGGTACACACACAGGATGTAGGAGGGGCTAGAAGTTCCTGAGGTTGGAGTCCCGTGTGAGTGCACTGGAAGCTGTGAGGCTGGCTGCCATTTCAGGAGCGAAGCTGAGAGACTAATGATGAGACATGGGCCCTTACTGATGGAGTCCTGAGAAAGTGGCTATGTATGGGACAGATCAAGATAGGCCTTGAAGTGAAGTGCTTCAGCTGTAATGAAGAGAGAGAGAAGCAGGCCATGCGCTGAGACAAGCAAGTGATCGATTCAGGAGCCAGAGGACACGTGCCACCACGTTCCTGACAAGATAAGCATCCACCTTGTGGGAAAAGGCTACACCACAGACCTCTACTCAGATAACTCCAGAACTGTGAGTGTGCAACAGTGCAAATCCGCGGTAGGGCATAGAGCAGGTTTCATTAGTCAGAGCGTTGTAGAAACGCACCCTTGTTAGCGGGGATCAGACAGGATTACAGAAACGGAGAGTAGCCTGTATTTCTATCTGCATGCTTATGAGAACGCATTTGTTATACTACGTTTCAAATACCCTTCCTGTATTGATGTGCAAATTTGTTAGTACTGTTATTGCCATTTATCGTTTGCGCACCTGACTTATCGGTATAGTACTGTTAATCTTAAGTGCCGGCTGTTATATTTTGTTGTTCAATAAATATCGGGATTTTTTCAGCCTCCTCGTCTGCTGTACCGTATTTGACTCCTGCCTTACGATCCCTCCCTTACTAGACTTCCAAAACTGTGCCCTGGCTGGACAGTTGGGTACCTGGCGGCTGTTGGTGCAGGAACCGACCTGTGGAGGACTAGCCTGATAACCATGGGAATAATCCCTGTTCCTCCTCCTTTCCTCTGGTGCCATATCCTCATCCATCAACGCCTGAAGCATTTTTTTCAGGGAGACATAGAAGTGGGATAGTAAAGCTGATGATGGCATCATCAGCACTAGCCATGTTGGTGGAGTACTCGAAGCAGTGCAATACAGCACACACGTCACGCATGGAGGCCCACTCTTTGGTGGTGAAGTGGTGCTGTTCCACAGAGCGACTCACCCATGCGTGCTACAGCTGAAACTCCACTATTGCTTGTCTCTCCAGCATGTGCAAAGTGGAGTTCCACCTTGTGGGTACATTGCATATGAGGCGGTGGGAAGGCCAAGGTTACACTGCAGCGCAGACAGGCGAGCAGCAGGGTGAGAGCGCCAAAGGCACGCAGAGACCGCCCACACTTTCTGCAGCAGCTCTGACATATCGGGGTAATTCTTCAGGAACCTCTGCACCGCCAAGTTCAGAACAAGCGCCAGGCAAGGGATGTGTGTCAAACCATCTAGGCCCAGAGCTGCTACGAGATTTCACCCATTGTTGCACACCACCAGGCCAGGCTTAAGACTCAGTGGCACCACTCATCAGTCTGTTCTTCCATGCCCATCCACAGCTCTTGCATGGTGTTTCCCCCAAACAGATGAGTTTCAGAACAGCCTACTTTCTTTTCCCCCTGGCTGTGCTAAATTTGGTGGTGCAGCTGTTGCACTGACATGATGAGGAGACCGTAGAGGAAGAAGTGGTGGAAGCAATAATAGGAGGCACCAAGAAACGTCCAGCAATCCTCAGTGGCAGTAGGAATTGCGCCAAACCTGTCTGCCTCAGGCCCAGCCACCACTACATTTATTTAGTGGGCAGTTAGGGAGATATAATGTCCCTGCCTCTACCTATTGGTGCATGTGTCGGTGGTTATGTGGACCTTGCCTGATTTTTTTTTTTGCCACTTGCTCGCGCAGGGCAGGGATGGCCTGCCTGGAAAAGTAGTGCCGGTTGGAAAAAAAGTATCTTGGTATAGCTGCAGTCATGACATTTTTAAAACTCTCCATCTCCATCAGATGAAATGGCAGCATTTCAAAGGCCAGCAATTTTGAAATGTTTGCATTCAGAGCATGGGCTCGGGTGGGTACGACGGTACTTTCTCTTTCTCTACAGTGTTTGGGGCAAGGACAGCTGAATGCTTCCATGGGACAGTGGGGAGATGCTTGGTGACACTAGTGGTGGTGTTGCTGCCACATCCTCTGTTTGTGTGGTGGTGCCACTGTACCTCCAGAGGGGAGGGGGGGGGGGGAGAGGCCGAGTCTGCAGCAGAAGAGGGAGCAGGAGGAGCCTCTGATCTTTCGTGGTTCTTGAGGAGTTTACTCCACTGCAGCTCGTGCCTGGTCATGCAGGTGGTGCTCAGGTTTAGAACATTTATGCCTTGCTTTAGGCTCTGACTGCACAGCATACAAGCCCCCCGTGTCTTGTTGTCAGCACACTGCCTGAAGAACTGAAGAACTGCCATGCCAGTGAATTCCATTGCACCGGCTTTGGTGTGCTATGTCTCTTGGCGTGTTAGGCTGGCTGGCGGCCAGCCATTCTGCTTTTGCACCCTGCTCCCTGTTTTGCTGTGTGTCTAGCACTGTGTGACTCCCACCTCTTTCTCTGAACTGCACATGTTACTGGCATGACCTGGATGCCATGTGAGGTCGAGGACCTCATCATCCTCTACCCTTCCTCACTTTTGCCCTATTAGCTGGTCTGCACACTGCAGACAGCCTCAGCTGTTGACACTTGTGTTTCGCCATCGACATCAGAGATGTGCTGCCGTGGTTCTTCCACGTCCTCATCCTCAAACTTAAGTGGTTGGGCATTAGTGCACTCAATCTCTTTCACTTCTGGGACAGGGCTAGTTGGATTGTCCACGAAAACCCCGCCAGAAAAGTCATCAAAAAGCATAAGTGACTGCTTCATGACTTGGGGCTCAGGCTGCTTGGCTGATGTGCAAGGGGTTGAGGTGGAAGACGGATGCCCATAGGCCGCTGGTGCCAACTCTGCACTTTTAGCAGTGGACCAGGTGGAAGACAATCTGAGGGAAATGGCGGCATTGTCAGCCATCCAATCTACTACTGACTCTACTTGTTCTGATCTCACCATTTTTAGAGCAGTATTCGGGTCTACAAGATGATGCAGACTGTCCTGTCGCCTGCGTGCCCCAGAGTTGTTTCATTTGGGCGCATAGCTGGCACAGATTGACAATGTCCTCTCAGTACAGCAGGATCACCACTAACACCAGCATTACCACGGTCACGTTCCCTAGTTGATGCTCACAAAATTGTCTGACAAACAATTGTATATCCATGCCACAGGTGCAAAAGAAGTCTTTAGCAGAAAAAAAATTGGTATGTCTCACCATCCCGATTAACAGATTGATTAACTATTATATTTTCCTGTCACTGGTGCAAAGGAGTAGGATTGCACCAAACAAAAATGCCGACAGACCACACTCAGACTGAACAGCACAATTAACTCTGGTATAGAGATGAGCGAACACCTGGATGTTCGGGTTCGAGAGGTTCGGCCGAACTTCCGGAAAATGTCCGGGTTCGTGATCCGAACTCCACCCGAACTTCATCCCGAACCCGAACCCCATAGAAGTCAATGGGGACCCGAACTTTTGGGCACTAAAAAGGCTGTAAATGACACCCAGAGGGATAATATACCGCAATAAACGCATTGCGATTACAACTTTGAGCTAACGATCACCATAGGAACGCCTCCTCCAGTAGAATGTACTGTCGGATGTGAGAATTAAGTTGAAATCGCAATGCGATTCTTATATATTTGCTTAATCGCATTGCGATTTCAACTTAGCATTGCTAAATAATTCCATCCATATCGTTAACTTACTGAGTCAGTAAGTTAGCGAATATGGATGGAATTATTTAGCAATGCTAAGTTGAAACGGCAATGCGATTAAGCAGATATATAATAATCGCATTGCGATTTCAACTTAATTCTCACATCCGACAGTACATTCTACTGGAGGAGCGTTCCCATGGTGATCGGTAGCTCAAAGTTGTATCGCAATGCGATTAAGCTAAATACATAAGAATCGCATTGCGATTCCAACTTTTAGTACTCAACTTTTAAAATCGTACACCACTTTAAGTTCCAAAGTTGCAATCGCGTTCGAATAGAACTTAAAGCTGTCTCTTAGTCAGTTTTAGTATTGGTGTGCTGTAATAGAAGTTACATTCGTATTCGAATATAACTTAGAGCAATACAGTCAACTTTACACTGTTAGTTTTATTATCGCGATAATACAACTATTCAAGAATCGTGTACGTGCGTCTGTACGTGTGTACGTTACCTCGGACACTATTCTATTTTGCCAGCCACAGCTGAAACCACTGATTTATGGTATTGCTATTTTGGCAATTGAATTTAACCCCAGAAAATAATCTATCCTTTGCCAGAGAGCAGACAGTATTATACTTGTCTAACCAAAGCTGGAACACCAGATTTAGGGGATTGGTATTTGGGCAATTGTATTTAACCCCTTAATAAAATATAGAAATTTCTTTCCTGAGTTTCTAGGGGTGACAATTAGCACAGCCAAGCCCCTGATGTAGGATATAGCAAAAAAAAAAAACTAGGATTGATGGTTTGATGGACTTGGTGGCAGCTTCTTCTGGCGCACCACAAGTCACAAAATGGCCGCCGATCAACCCAGAAAATAAGTGACAGAAAAACGCTCTGTGCAGCCTAAAAACCAGCGAGCAAGTAACTAGCAGAAGTTCAATGATTCTCAGCTGTAAATTGAACCGTTCATTAGGTGCTGTTGCTGACTTTAACCTGCCTAATCTCGCCCTCACAGAAGCTGCATCCTCTCCCTACACTAATGAGAGCAGTGTGACGTGCGGCGCTACGTGACTCCAGCTTAAATAGAGGCTGGGTCACATGCTGCACTTGGCCAATCACAGCCATGCCATTAGTAGGCATGGCTGTGATGGGCTCTTAGGGCAAGAAGTAAAACGCTAGCTGATTGGCTGCTGTGCAGCCCTTCAGAAAGCGGGAAGTAATCGACGAACACCGAACCCGAACCCGAACTTTTTTGAAAATGTCCGGGTTCGGGTCCGGGTCCCGGACACCCCAAAATTCGGTACGAACCCGAACTATTCTCGAACTGTTCGCTCAACACTACTCTGGTATTTCTGTGTCACTGGTGCAGAGGAGCTGTACTGCACCCATCAATGATCAAAAATATACTGGTGGATCCACGTAATTAGTTAACGATGGTTGAAATGTTATATGAGGAGAAAATCTCCAGTGTTTTTCCTTTATATAACCGACAGATCTGGGCAATGATTTTATGTGAAATATCCAATACATCAATGGTGTAAGTGCAATAAAGTATTCTTATTTATCCTTTATACAGTGAGCACTATGTATATATCCTTTTTTAAGGTTTATATGAGAGACGTCCTGCTACGGGATAACAACATACAGCACCGAAGCATATTTACTTGGTAGTTGAATAGTGTATGGCCGGTGGGCTACAGATATTACGCAGTTTTGTGGGTTATATGAAGAAAGACACTAGAGATTTTCTCCTCATCTCCTCATCTAAAATTTCAACCATTGTTATCCAATTGCCCGGATCCACCATTATATTTTTATTTATAAACGTAGGATTGGGACTACTCCTTGCAGGATCCTGCTGCATAGCGGATTGCTGACAAGAATAGAACATGTTCAATTTTTTTCGGGAGCAGCAGACGGGAAGTATGGAGCCACTGACCGAAAATGCAGATGCGGAAAGCACAATGTGTGCTGACCGCATCCTTTCCGTCCCCATTGAGAATGAATCGGTCCGCACCCTTTCATTAGAATTGCGGAATGGATGCGGACCCATTCTACAGATGTGTGAATGGACCCTTACACTCTTCCTGCCTGCAGCAGCGTCCGGTCCCTACACTAGTCAGGGCAGAATGGCGGTGCACCATATGATCCAGCATTTATGCATGCATGGTCACATGGTGCACTGGCCAATCACAGCCATGCCAATTCTAGGCACTGTGATGGCTTCCAAGTGCCCACAGCTTAAACACTTGTTGACTGGCTGTGCCAAAATCCGTGTTTGGGTTCAGTACTCGGACACCTTAATGTCCACTACATCCCGAACATAGCGGTCGGGATTCGCTCATCACTAATTATGAGGTATGATGAGCAGTGGTTACTTGAGGGCACACATGGTAACCAGGCTCGATATGGCCCAGACAGAGCTCCAGTAGAAAAGATCATTTGATCAGCCAACAAGCACACGCAGCTCCCATAGCTTCTTTTCTACCATCTAGACACAGGTGGCACCTTCCTTTCACATCCCTGTTTCTGCCCTGGCAATTTTCAGGTTCTTGGCAGAAGGAAATTTGGTGTCATGGCATCCATTATGTGCCCATCCAGCCATCGTTACCTTTTATTTGCAGTATTGTCATGAATAAGAAACCGGGACTGCTCTGAACTAGAACCGTGTCTTTAGTGTTGAATCCAGGTTATGTTTGAGATCCTACGATGGTCAGTTCCGAGTATGGAGACTGGTTGGTGAACACTTCAATTCCACCTTTGCTGTTGAGCGACACACTGCCTCAACTGATGGTGTTATGATTGGGGGAGCCATTGCATACGACAGTCGTCATCCCTAGTAATGAGAGGAGGGAACAGCTCAGTGATATGTGTAGCACATCCTGCTACCACATGTGTTCTTCTTATGGCAGGGCTGACAACTGTCATTTTCCAGCAGGATAATACTTGCCTACACACAGCAAGGGTTTCCCAGGAATGTCTCCGCCAGATTACAACACTTCCTCGCAGTGTCGGACTGGGGTACCTAGGGCCCAACAGCCAGATTTATTTTGGGGGCCCACCATACGGATACATTCAAATATAATAAATAATCTAATGAGTTTTTTATATGAGCATAGTCTGGTTAAGGTGCTGTACATTGAATATATGTATGAGGTGCAGTAAATCTAATGTGCTATGTGCCACTTGTGCAGGGGGTGGGAGACTAGGGGCCCACCCTGCTCAGGGACCCACTGGGGGATTCCCCTGTACCCCTGTGGGCCAGTCCGAGCCTGCTTCCTTGGACTCCAGTCACCAAATTTATCACCAATTAAGCATTAGCATACTATATCTGTTGCAGGTGGCACCCCTTGCATGAGTAGATATTTATCAACTGCAGAGTGGGCATGCCACCATGACTGTGCAGTGTAAATGTTTCCTAAAGCAACCGTTATGGTCACACAGCACAGGTGCAATGCCGGTGAGATGTGTTAACCGTGAGGCGACAAAATTGTGAGCATAGTACAAACTGACTTCAAGGTACTCCTTTATTTTGAGTATATTTATTGTGATGTCATCTCGTTAGTTAGTGAGGGCCAATTAATCATGAATGCTAAGTCCATGTAATCCTACCATTACTTTCATGTTGGTGTACTTGTGGCACACGTTCTTCCTTCCAGGCACAAACTAAGACTCAACGGACTAAAGTGGCCATCACTAGCGTTTCCCTCACAGTCTCACACTCCCCTAGACACTAGGGAAACATTTTGCATTGTGTCACGTACACCCCCCTCCCCTTCCTTTACCAAAAGCACAATTCATTCACAAACCTCCAAGAACTAAACAAACAATGACTCACCGTGGCTACTAATATTACAGGCTACAGCTACTAGAGAGGGGTCGTTGATCCAGGGAGTTATTCTGATTGCCTGATTGGAGTCGGGAAGGAATTTTTTTCCCCTTAAGTGAGGAAAATTGGCTTCTGCCTCACAGGGGTTTTTTGCCTTCCTCTGGATCAACTTGTAGGAAACAGGCCGAACTGGATGGACAAATGTCTTTTTTCGGTCTTATATACTATGTTACTATGTTGCTACACAATGGTAGCCAAACGCTATGATTTAGCCACATTCACATTTTATAAGCACGGAGCCAAATATAAATGATGAGATAAAACCAAGAAATATTTAAACATCTCCCTCACTTTGCCTAAAACACAGTCCATTATACCCCCAATAATTTAGACAAAAGTAAATAAGATGTCCGTGTTTTGATGATGAGGATTTTGTAGATTGTTTCCAGTAAGTACTGTATTCATCATTGGTGCCCTGTAATTGCCGATTTCATGCCTTTCAGGTGTTTGTGTGACTCCTTCTCAGATTGGGCAGCATGTCTTAGTAGAAATGAATCAAGATAATGAAGAGCGATTCCGGAGATAATGATGTAACTGGTGGACCCTAGAACATGGAATGAGGGTTCCGAGTATGAACAGTAGAGTCAGATTTCTGTGTGTAATAAAGAAGTAGAAGCACTATCTTCGGTGACTCCATGACTAGTTTTATTGAGCATATACTTGACTGACTGTATTACAAATATGAAAAGAGTCCACAAGGTTGAATAGATTAACTTCTGCACAGCAAACTTCACAGCCTCTACTTCCTTATTAGATGTCCCCAAAAAATATTTGTTTGAGTCTAAGGATCCTGGGTTGAGACCACATAGAAGGTTCAGGCTAAACATTTAGATGAGTAGTCAGTGACATTATTGCTGGGCATATATCTTCAAGTTTATTGAATTTTATCTAAGAGAGTGGACATTTCTACTGTGTAAATGGGATGCAACTTTTTGTAGAGGTTCTTGATCTAAACAAAAGTTTATCAAGAAGAACTATGCACATCAGAGTAATGGAGGCCAAACACACCTACTGTAAATAACATGCATGGGAGTGTGCTGACTCTCTCCCGACGGCAGATGCCAAAAGGAAGAAGAATTGGGAATGCTGAATTTCAGCTATTTTCTCAAGGTAAATAAGCCAAAAAGGGGGGTGTATGAAAGGGACAAATATGTATGTAGGGGTCTGGAGGGAATATAGAAGTCTAGAGGGGATTGGAAAGGACAGAGGAATTTGGAGGGGAAAGAGAGGACTAGAGGGAAGACAGAGAACTTGAGGGAACTGAGGGAACTGAAAAGGACAGAGGGGTTTGAAGGGGAGAGAGGTGTCTGGAGGAGAGAGAAGGAGATGGACACGGGGGAGTCGCTCTGCGGAACTGCACTACTTCACCACCAATGAGTGGGCCTACATGCGAGACTTTTGTGCCATGTTGCGGTGTCTCGAGAACTCCACCCACATGGCCAGTGCCGATAACGCCGTTCTCAGCATTACTATCTCACTTCTATGTTTCCTTAAAAAAGTGCTTTGGGCGATGATGGAAGAGGATGTGGCACAGGAAGAAGAGAATGAGGAAGAGGGATCATTTCCACGGTTATCAGGCCAGTCATTCATAAGTGCTTCGGATGGTGGGTTCCTGCACCAATATAGGCTAGTTACACAATTGTCCAGCCAGGACACAGTTCTGGAAGAATGAGGAGAAGGAGGAGGAGGAACTGTGTTCACAGCAGGGTGGCACCCAAAGCAGCCCATGGCTGGGGGGATACAGGGGACACAGACGATATACCTCCCACAGAGGACAGCTTGTCGTTACCTCTAGGCAGCCTGGCACACATAAGCGACTACATGCTGCAGTGCCTACGCAACGACCGCCGAGTTGCCCCACATTCTAACCAGTGTTGATTACAGGGTGGCCACCCTACTGGATCGCCGCACAAGGCAAAGGCAGAGGAGGAGGGAGAAGTTGCCAACGCAACTGGGACACCATCAGTACCTCAGAAGGCAGGGTTTGCATGGCCGAAATGTAAAAAAGCTTTGTCAGCACACCACAACAACCAGCACCACCAGCTGATGTGGAATGTCTTGGCAGGAGGCAGCATTTCAGCAATATTGTGAAGCAGTATGTGTGCACACGCCTACACATACTGACTGATGGGTCTGCCCCATTCAACTTCTGGGTCTCCACATTAGACACATGGCCGGAGCTTGCCCTTTACGCCTTGGAGGTGCTGGCCTGCCCTGCAGCCAGTGTATTGTCTGAACGTGTGTTTAGCACGGCAGGGGGTGTTATCACAGACAAGCGCAGCCTCATGTCCACAGCTAATGTGGACAAGCTCACGTTCAATAAAATGAACCAGGCATGGATCCCACAGGACTTGTCCGTACCTTGTGCAGAATAGAAATGTATACCGGCCTCACCCAGCCATTATTATACTCCCGTGCACTTTTTCTTTGTTTTCTTTTCTATATTTCCGAATGTTTTGGGGTCTACCCAAATAAAAAAAATAACAAGTTAAAAACAATTATCCAGATTATTATTTTAAATTTGTATGTATTTTATATTTTAAGTCATTTCCCTATCCACATTTGTTTGTAGGGCAATTGTCCTGCTCTTACCCCCATTTTGCTTCCTTTTGCAGCCCTCTAGCCCATTCCATTACTTTTTTAGAGCCAATTTAGTGCCCTAAAGTTCAGGTCCCCATTGACTTCAATGGGGTTCGGGGTCAAGTTTGGGTCAAGTTCGGGTACCGAACTCGAACCTTGCGACGAAGTTCGGTGGAACCCGGCGAACTCGAACTTCCAAGTGTCCGCTCAACTCTAGTAGTGTACCTCTTGGTGAGAGATTGTTGACATGTCCCTACTACACAATCTAAGGCATTTTGCTCTTTGGACTGAGAAAAGCAAGAAGGTCATTACGATGAATTGCCTAGCTGTTAGTGGGTATTAGAAGCAGTGTTTACATGAGGGCACACACAAACGGTGAACAGGCTTCCAATGGTCCAGACACACCTTCAGTAGACAAAGTTGTTTGATCCACTGACAATCATTAGCAGCTCGAACAGTTTTGTTTTCCAACATCCAGACACAGATGGCCCCTTTATTACACCCCTGTCTATGTTCGGACCATTTCAAGGAGATCAGCAGAAGGAAATTTGATGTCATGGCAACCATTGTGTCCTCCCATTGACAGCCAGCCAACATCACATTAATTTACTGTAATGTCAAGAACGAGAAACCTAGACTGCTATGGAATGCAACGGTATTTAGCAACAAGTCCAGGTTCTGTTAGGTACATATCCCATGACGGTCGGTTTGGAGTATGGAGGCCATGTGTTGAGTGCTTCAATCCTGCCATTGCTGTGGAGCGACACTCTGCCCCAACTGCTGGTGTAATGATCCTCGGAGCCATCATACACGACAGTTGGTCACCCCTAGTAGTGATGCAAAGGGCACTAACAGCTCGGTAATATTTGCAGGACATCCTGCCACCACATGTGTTCATCTCATCCAGGGCATTCAACTGCCATTTTTCAGCAGGATAACGCTCCCCGCACACAGCAAGGGTTTCCCAGGAATGTCTCCACCAGATTACAGCACTTCCTTGGCTGCAATAGAATTGTGACTATTGCTAGAACATGTCAACATTTTTATGATGTTATTATATGCGTCCTATATATCTTTGTGAATGCCTTGCAGCTTGCACCCATGATAATACAACATGTATTCATTTGATTTAAAATATACTGTGCCTTTATATTGCCGTGAGATGGCAGTGGGAAAACAGTAAATGTACAATGCCTTAAAAAAGTATGCATACTCCTGGAACTTTTCCAAATTTTTTCATGTTACACCAACAAACTTAAATGTGTCTTATTGGGATTTTATATAATAGGCCAATCATAAAGTACAAACCTGTGTGAAGTGAAAAGAAAATGATACATTATTTTCACAAATAAAAAAACTGTAAAGTGTGGCATGCATTTGTACTCAGTGCTCTGTACTCTGATACCCCGAAATAAAATCTAGGGTGACCATCTGTTCAAACCATCATCTAAAGATGGAAGGAGTATGGCGCAACTGCAAACCTACCAAAACATGGCCACCCACCTAGGATGACGCTAATTAGAGAAGCAGCCAAGAGGACCATGGTCACTCTGGAGAAGTTGCAGAGATCCACAGCTTAAGTGCGAGAATCTTTCCATAGGACACCTATTAGTCATGTACTCCACAAATCTGGCCTTTGTGGAAGAGTGGAAGCATTTTTGAAAGCAGCCATAAGATGTGCCATTTGCAGTTTTCTACAAGCCATGTAGGGGACACAGCAAATATGTGGAAGAAGGTGCACTGGTCAGAGGGAAACCAAAGTTGAATTTTTTGGCCTAAATGCAAACTGCTATGTCTCAGAAAAAATAATACTGCACATCACCATGAGCACACCATCCCCACAGTAAGACATAGCAGTGGAAGCATCATGCTGGGGAGATGCCTTTCTGCAGAAGGGAGAGGGAAGCTAGTCATTGTTGATGGGGAAATGGATGGAGCTAAATATTGGGCAATTCTGGAAGGAAAACCTGGTAAAGGGTGTAAAAGACTTGAGACTGGGTAGGAGGTTCAACTTCCAGCAGGACAAATCTAAACATACAGTAAAGCCAGAACTACACTGGAGAGATTTTGATCCAAGCATAGTTATGTGGTAAAATTGCCCAGAGTCCAGACCTAAATCCATTGAGAGTCTGTGGCAAGAACTTAAAATTGAGGTTTACTGTGGGGACACCTCAAACAATCCTCCCAACATTAAAAAATATATGAACCAATCCTTTGACGGGACTAAGGGGGATAAAACTTAACCTTTAATGGTTATAATATAAAAATGCACTCACAATAAGAAGTGAAGCGAACCTATAGACAGTGCACATACACAAAAATCCGATAGTGACCAGGTAATACACCACCTACTTAACTATGGCTAAGAAAATAGCAATTATTAGAAATAAAAAGATCAAAATGGAACAAGCTCACCCATAGACGATAAAGGGTCGGCTGGATCAAGACGTGCAGATCTTGAAAATGCAGTGTCACCCAGGTCTTTTGTGGTGTAGCTGGACCCAAAGGCAACGGTGATCTCGCTGGTGGTGATGACCGGTCACTTGGTGCCAAACAATCGTGACTCTGTGCAGATAAACGGCCGAGAACACGCTGACCCTATAGACCCTATCCAGGGAAGGGGAACTGTGAGGCCCTACCTATCTACATAGAGCACCCGCCCTGAAAGGGGCGACCCCGTCCGGATACCTGTCCCTATACCTGGGCGGAGTCCCTAGTCAAGCCCTACTAAAGGGTGACATGAAAGTGTATCATGTCACCACTGGGCCCTGGGTGATAGTGTACCATCAAAACAAACAAAACAAATCTTAAAAAAATTCTTTAAATATACAAATTCTATAATGGAATGCAGCTACACCACTTAATCCGAAAAGGTTTTAAATCGCTGGAATGCAACATTGCACATGCCCAAGTGTCTGTACAAGCAGCCGAAAGCCACAACCAATTTGGTCCTGCACCAAACCTCCTCAGCAGGAAACATGTGACGTTTCCAAGTCAGGCAGTAGCAGCTCCCCCTCATAGTTGACCCTCACTCCCTCATATGTATTTTTTAAGAGATGCTGAAACTCATGCAACAGGTAGGAGGAAGGGAGGAGGAAGAAGAAGAACTAATGCATTTTACTGTCTGTCCTGTAACTGTTGGGGACCCACAATGCAAAATTTTCATGGAAAGGAGGAGGAGGATGAGGATGAGGTGCTGCCACTGGAGGAAGAGGAGGAGGAGTTGGAGAAGCAAGAGTATGATGATAATGATGATGACACAGGCCACAACACGCAATCTTCTAAGTGGGGGGCTGAAATCGAAATAACTGTCAGCAGAAGCTGCAGCAGTAGCCAGTTTAGTATCCTCAAAAAAGGTTTCCTAAAGTGCTGTGGTAGAGGCCAATCAGCAAGCTAATAGCTCCTGCTGCATCAGCACCCAGGATCAGGCCTACAGTATGGCCTGTATCTGGCACATACTCTGTTCTTTGACCACATAGATCTCTGGCAGGCAGACTGGAACAGCGGACCGAACTGGCACAGTACTCTTGCTATCTTCTTTCTTGCCTAGCCCCCAGTGTCATCTCAAAGAGGGTTTTCAGTGCTGCAGGGTGCATGGTGACACCAAAATGGACCAAGTTGTCCTCCACCAGTGTCAAAACATCACTTTTTTCAAAATGACACTAGCCTTGATTTGGGAGAATTTTCACACTATTCTGGCTGAGGCCGATGAATTGATTTGCCTTGCTGACGATCCCCCTTCCTGCCACTGTTGCTATCTGCTGTCCTGTCTACCATCATGTACCGTAAAGCTGTTACTGCTTCCACCGTCATGCCACTGCCATTGTCATGTCACTGCTGCTGCCATCCTACCAACATATTCTGCATGGATGATGCTGCTGCCTCCATCGTGCCACTGCCGCTGCACCTATCATGATGTTTCGTATGACTGCTGCTGGCTCCATCATGCCACTGCCACCTTCTTGCCACTGCCTGCCTACTAACATTTTCAACATGATTGAAGTTACTACCTCCGTTATGCCACTGCCAACATCATACCACTGATGTGGCCTGCCTAACATCATGCTTTGTATGGCTGCTGCTGTCTCCATCATGCCACTGCCCCCATTATGCGATTGCTGTTGCCTGCCTGACATTATATTTTGTAAGGCTGATGCTGCCTCGATCATGCTGCTGCTGCCTGCCAACATGCACCATATAACTGTTTTTGCCGCTGCTGAATCGCTGCTTATCCCCTACTGCCTACACTATTAACGCAAAGCATCTGCCACTACTACCACTGCCACTATTGTCCCCACATACCACTATATCCGTACTGTACCCTTTCCATGTCCACACTGCACTCCTGCTCCCAAAGGGAGAGTTTTTTTAGGCTTGTTCACAAGTCACTTTTTCTTCTGACAATAATCACTTGTGCGTGTCGTACGGGCAGCATTCTGACCATGTCAAAGCATCATTTTTCGATGCTTGGTCCCCCAACAAGCGACTATTATTTTTCTTTATGCCATAACACTGTGTTTTTTAATCATCATCTGCCCCCAATAACGAACAATTTTTAAAAGCTTTTGAAAAGAAAAAAGCATGAGAAATGAGCCTTTGCAGTTTGTTTTTAAACATGATGTATGATAACACCATTAAACATGCGCTTCCCTATAGCTATGTATGTCAGTGTCACTCAGACATCATTTACTATTGCTGTCATAGTGTGCCAGGGGAGGGGGAGGGAAAAGCAAAAATGTATTAAAAAAAATAAACAAAATTAGATAAGTGTCATGGCTGTGTCACGGTATTGTTGTTCGCCGTGACACATTAGCCGTGCATGCTGGTTGCCAGGGGCAACATGTTGTTTATTCAACATGTGTGTGCTTTGCTCCCTTTCTCCTAGTTCCTCCCCTGTCTGGTGCTCGTGGGGTTAACAATCTGGTTGGGTGTGGTCACTAGGTGCTTATATTGCCTGTGGCTTGTAGGCTAGCGTCAGTGGTCCTCCAGCCTTTGTTGGTACTGGAGCTATGCTCCTGTCCTGGGTGTTCTTTCTGCCAAGTTCTTGAGGACCACCTAGTGGGACACCGATGTCTCCCTGATGTCATCTCTATATCTCCTACCCTTCCTTCCTTTCACTTTCCGTTTATATGTATGGTGTTGTTTATGAATGGGTGGGTGTTGTTATGTCTAGTTTGGTGTTCCATGTCTGGTCTGTCTATGGTGTTTGCTCTGTGCTGTATGGATGTATCTGTGTATCTGTGCATTTGGTGAGAGGGCTTTAGGGTTCCCCGGATCGGGAACCACAAGTCAGTGAGCAGCTCTGCTTGGGGTCGCCAAGCATCCGGTCTGCATGGGGGTCCCAGAAGTTACTGCTTTGCTAGATTCCGTGTTTGTTGTTTTGTGCGGTTTACTTTTTGGTGAATGGGTTACAGTACTGTTGCATGGAGTCCAGTCATTGTGGTTGCAGCGGCAGGTCAGTGCGTGTTGTTCTGGGCTCTTACCCACCTATTCTGTGGCTGTTCACTGCCTTTCCCGTCCTTGATTCTAGGCCTGTTGAGACTCCTGTTCATCCGTGTCTTGGAAGAACAGGTCGTCTCACCCTTGCTCCTATTCCAGGGATTTTCAGGGCGACTCAAGGTCCGAGGTTCCTGGGAATGAGCCATCCTATCATCTGGGTCCACTCATACGGTTAGGAGTCAGGGCGAGGATTAGGGTGGCTTTAGGAGGTGACCTGCTCCCTGTTCCTGGTGTCTAGACCTAGTTGCTGTCCAGTATCTCTTCCCACCGTGACAATAAGTTTTTCTAGGAATTCTAAGTCTTAGGAGACTAGAGGGGGCTTAGAGCAATTTCCAGGGCAATTGGAGCCAATATGGTTTGGCTGGAACAAATTCAGGTCAACCAAACTTTTTGAAAAACTTGTTGAATCGGAACCAAATAGTGATGAGCAAGCATGCTTGGCCGAGTATTGGTTCGGCTCAAGCATCGCTATGCTCGGCGCTCAGCTTTACTCGGCCGAGCACCACGTGTGTTCGTCGCATTGCTCGAGTCTCATCCCCGCACGTTTGGCGCCTTATTAGCAGCCAATCAAGGTCCAGGTAAGTAATTCCCCTCAGTGTAAGGACATAGCCATGTTAACTGTAAGCCTTACACTGATTGGCTGGCCGGTACACGTGATACCATTTCATATAGGAGCTGAGGTCCGGCGCTTGGCTCATTCAGCGTCAGGGAGAGCAGACAGTAGGCAGGGACAGACAGCGTTTTTCTCTAAACTTACTGATTTTATTCCAAAAACCTTATTGAAAGACCTAACAGTTCTTTTAAGGACTACAGTGTGTGCTTGACAGCAGTGCAGCACCTTTTTTTTAAGAAGGGGTTTGATTTAGCACTATCAGGAACAGGCATCACCAGGAAGCGACAGATAGTGCAGGGCTTGAAAATCACTTTTTTAACTACCCAAACTTCTAAAAGACAGAAAGATTTCAGATTATTGACATCTACAATGCGCCATCATAAAGCAGTGTGTTGGGCAGATATTATAAAAAGGGGCTTATTCACAACAGTGTGCCTGGTACTGAGATATACACTGCACTGTCATAAAGCAGTGTGTTGGGCAGACATTATAAAAAGGGGCTTATTTACTACAGTGTGCCTGGTACCGAAATATACACTGCACCACAATAAAGCAGTGTATTGGGCAGACATTATAAAAAAAGGGCTTATTCGTTACAGTGTGCCTGGAATTGAGATAAACATTGCACCATCAGATAAATTATTTTTTCCTGGTGAAATTAACCTAACTTGTGCCACATTTGTGTGTGCGTTCAATCCGCAACCACTATATGAATTACTCCAGCAGAGAGTGATTTATATTTTGGCCATACTTAACTAGTTTTCGCCACATGTGTGTGTGTGTGCGTTTAGGCCGCAACCGTATACACAGCATTCCAGCAGATAATACATTTTATTTGGGACAAATTTGCATCCAATATAGTACTACATCTGAATACAGTGTGTATATGAAAAATTACATTATCTCTGGCCTAGTGTTGTTGGAAAAATCTGTATTTTTCTATATCCAGTATCTTACGTCAATGCAGTGATATCGTAAAAATACCATTATCTCTGGGCTAGTGTAGTGGCCAAAATATGTATTTTTCTTTGACCAGTAGCTTACTGCATGTCAATACATTGTGTATCATAAAAATGTCATTATCTTTGACCTAGTATAGTGGCAAAAATATGTATTTTTCTGTATCCAGTACCTTACTGCATGTCAATAAAGTGTGTATCATAAAAATTACATTATCTTTGACCTAGTGTAGTGGCCAAAATATGTATTTTTCTGTATCCAGTACCTTACTGTAAGTCAAAACAGTTTGTATGGTAAAAATGTCATTATCTCTGGCCTAGTGTAGTGGCCAAAATCTGTACTTTTCTGTATCCAGTACCTTACTGCAAGTCAACACA
Source organism: Bufotes viridis (assembly GCA_033119425.1). Lineage (NCBI taxonomy): Eukaryota > Metazoa > Chordata > Amphibia > Anura > Bufonidae > Bufotes > Bufotes viridis. The sequence continues at coordinate 20,210,665 of CM065592.1, read as the reverse complement.
GTGTTTTTGGTAAAAATGTCATTATGTCTTTTCTAGTATAGTGGTCAAAAATTGTATTTTTCTGTATCCATTAGCTTACTGAAAGCCAATACAGTGTATATTGTAAAAGTTACATTATCTCTGGCCTAGTGTAGTGGCCAAAATCTGTAATTTTCTGTATCCACTACTGTCCTGCATCAGAAAACTGTGTGTCTTTAGCAGACAGTAAAACAATCTGCGACACATCTACAGACAAAACCATTAATATGAAGAATGGCGAGCACAAAGGGACGGGGAAGTGGGCGTGATGCTGATGGTGCAAGCAGAGACCGTGGCCCTGGGCGTGATGCTGATGGTGCAAGAAGAGGCTGTGGCCCTGGGCTCAATGACACTGTGTCTGCTTCCAGTGCACCAGAAAAAATTTAAAAAATCCACCTTACCCAGCTTCATGCCCAACTTAGCTGAGCAGCGCAGGACAACACTGTCCAACTTGGACCAGCGCGGACAGGTTTGATGGATTGTTGAAGATAATACTTCCAGTCGGTTAAGCACTACTCTCTCTTCCATTAAGTCCAGTCTCTGTGGCCAAGAGTCTGGTCAACCGAATCCTTTCTCTGATCCTCCTTCATCCCAACATGTCGCGCCTGGCCAAACATGTGATCCAAAACTCGGATATTCACATGACCTCTTTTCATCGCCAGTACTTGGTTTGGCTCTCTTGCCAAGCACAATTGAAGAGGTACCTGAGATATTGTGCCCTGATTCCCAACCTCTTGAGCCTTCACAGTCTCAAGAAGATGATGGTGGTGAACGGCAATTATTCGTTCACGAGGTGGATGATGATGAGACACAGTTATCAATCACTGAGGTTGTGGCTAGGTCAAGTCAGAAGGATGAGCAAAGGGAGGAAGTGGAAGAGGAGGTGGTGGACGATGAGGTCACTGACCCAACATGGGAAGGTGAAAAAGCCGAGCGAATACAGCAGTACAGAGGGGGAGGGATCCGCAGTACCGCAACAGTCTGGAAGAGGCAGTGGGGTTGCAAAAGGAAGACGTCGGCTCATACAAAACAGGCCCGCAACCGTTACACCGAGCACCCTCATGCGTAAATCTACCTTACCAAGGGGTAGGTGTTCCACAGTATGGCACTTTTTTGAGAAAATCGCAGACGACAAAAATGTAGTAGTTTGCAACCTGTGCCATAATAAAATGACCTGGGGCGTGAACAATAGCAACCTCACCACCACCAGCATTATCCGCCACATGGCATTCAAGCGCCCTAATAAGTGGGCCGAACACCTTAGTTCACATTCTGGTTCTGCGGGTCCCACCACTGCCTCCTGTTACGCAATGCTGGCCAATCCCCTGTCGAAGGTGCAGGCCCGGATGTCCCTCGCCCTGCACCTGGACCTTCGCATGAACCGTCAGTAACAACATCCACTTCCCTGTCCCAGCGCAGCGTCCAAATATCGAACACAGGCAATCGAACACAGGCAATCGAACACAAGCGCAAATACCCACCCACCCATACACATACCGACAGGCCTAAGCACCAACACCGCAACTTTCGAAATTACTGGCCCTTGAAATGTTGCCATTTAGGCTTGTTGGCACGGAGGCCTTCCGCAGCCTGATGTCAGTGGTCCTCTCTCGGTACGCAGTCCCCAGCCGCCACTATTTTTCATGGTGTGCAGTGCCCGCCTTACACCAGCAAGTGGCCCAGAACATAACCCGTGCCCTGACAAAGGCACTTACTGGGAAGGTCCACCTCACCGTGAACACATGGTCAAGTGCTGGTGGCCAGGGATGCTACATTTCCCTGACTGAACACTGGGTGAATGTTGTGGAGGCCGGGAGTGAGTCGTACCCTGGGATAGCACAGGTGCTTCCCACGCCTAGGATTGCGGGCCCTACATCCATCAGGGTCTCATCCAGCAGCTATGTTACTGGCTCCAACCCCCACTTCTCCTCCTCCACCGCCTCCTCCTCCACTTCCACCTCCAACAGCAGTCAGCCATTAGTTGCTAGCTGGAAGCAGTGTAGCACTGCTGTGGGTAAGCGTCAACAGGCCTTGCTGAAGCTGATCTGCTTAGGGGACAAACAGCACACTGCCGCAGAGCTGTGGCAGGGCATAAGAGACCAGACCGAGCTGTGGCTCTCGCCACTCAACCTAAAAACAGGTATGGTTGTGTCTGACAATGGCCATAACTTGTTGGCGGCTTTGGCGCTCGGCAACCTGAAACGCATCAAATGCTTAGCCCACATCATAAGCTTAGTGTTTCAGCGGTTTATCAAAACCTACCCCAATTTGCAGGAACTACTATTGCAGGTGTGCCGCTTGTGTGCCCATTTCAAAATGTCATCCACAGTTTCAGCCAGTCTGTCAATGCTGCAGCAGTTCTTGCGGCTTCCAGCTCACCGACTGTTGTGCGACGTGAGCACGCGCTGGAACTCTACGCTCTACATAATGGCCAGGCTTTGTGAGCAGCAGAGGGCAGTTGAGAAATACCAGCTGCAACATGGTCGTGGGCTTTCCAGTCAACTGCCACTATTCACAAGCGAGGAGTGGGCATTAATATCAGACCTATGTGAGATTTTAAAAACTTTGATGAATCCACACAGATGGATAGTGGCAATAACGCTATTATCAGCGTAACCATCCCAAAGCTGCGTCTACTCAAACTATCGCTGCTCACAATTAGGGAGCATGTTTTGAAAGTGGCAGACGAGTTAATGGGGGAAGATTAAAATGGTAAGAATAGTAGTTCACACTATTTGTATTGGTGGCACAGTACATTGCGCAGCGCACGTGCATTGCCCCAAAATGGAAGTAAGAGGACGGACGAATCATCTTTTTCCATCTCCCGGTTCCTAAAATCTATTTGATACACGCCCCCTGCTAGGGGACGTAACAGGGATTAAACTGATAGGAATAGTACTACTTAACACACCACTCATATAGGGTAGCACAGTACATTGCATGGCGCATGCGCAGTGCCCCAAATTGGAAGGAAGAGGACCGACTAACCATCCTTTTCAATCTCCCGGTTCCTAAAATCTATTTCATACACCGGCCCCTGATAGGGGACAAAACAGAGATTAAACTGATAAGAACAGATTGTTTTAATTAAAAAAAAAAAGATGACGCTCATGCACAGTGGCTGTAGGCTCATGCATCCTTTTGAGGAGGTGACAAACCTGGTCAGTCAAACGCAAGGCAACATCATCGACCTCATCCCACATGCATTTTTTCTGGAGCGTGGCCTGCGAAGAGTGCTGGATCTGGCCATGGATGAGCATGAAGAGGAAGAGTTGTGGTCACCATCACCACCAGAACTAGCCTTGTCGTCATCGATTGCTGGACCTGCGGAAATGCAGAGAGAGGAGTCTGAAGAAGAGGAGTCAGAGGAGGAAGGTGGCTTTGAGGAGGTGGAAGACCAACCACAGCAGGCGTACCAGGGGCTTGTTGTCACCTTTCAAGGACCCTTGGTATTGTACGTGGCTGGATGGAGGAAGAGACCTTCAATGACTTCAGTGAGGACAAAGAACGGGACATGGCTAGCTTGGTATCCAACCTTGTGCAAATGGGGAGTTTGCAGGTTGTGCAAATGGACTGTTTGAGGTTGCTTGCAGTGCGTTAAATGGGAAGTTTGGTCTGTCAGAGTTTGGTCTGTCACTGTGAAACGGGCGTAACCCTTACACTACCTGATTGATACAACATCATACCTGATCGTATACACACACTGGATGTTTTGAAGCACGTTATTCCAAATAATTTAAGAATGTTAGGTGATGCCCTTTATGGATTAAAACCCGACTCTGCATCAACTACGTAATTTTCAATAGGACTTTTGCCATGGATCCCCCTCCGGCATGCCACAGTCCAGGTGTTAGTCCCCTTGAAACAACTTTTCCTTCACTATTGTGGCCAGAAAGAGTCCCTGTGGGTTTTAAAATTCGCCTGGCTATTGAAGTCTATGGCGGATTGCCCGGTTCGCCTGTTCGCGAACATTAGCGGAAGTTCACATTCGCGAACGGAAAATTTTATGCTCGCGACATCTCTATCTGTGAGCAGGTTGCCAAAGTCCTGACCTCAGCTTATCCTCAACTACAAACTTGCCTGACTCTTTGTTGTTATGCACCTATGTTTTTTACCTCCATTAGGCAGCAACCAACCACACCAGGGCTAATCTAAGAGGTGGCAACATGGTGGTCCACTACAGTGAAGTCCAGATCCCTGTACAGGGGTCAAAGGGTTCTGCCAGGATAACGCTCTTTGGATTAGCCCTAAGGCAAATCTGTTTTTAACTCAATGGTTCCATAATCACGGCCGTAACAGTGAGTATATACAGACTTTCATTTAGGATACATGAAGGCCAGAGAGGAATTCCTGTTTGCAGCAGCCTGGTAGGAACACAAAATTGTTGACGTTGAAAAAAAAAAAAATTCATTTTAGAAGTAAATGCAAAAGAAGCTAAATCTGATTTACTGGAAATGTGACATATTTTAGAACCAGGAGGAACATGTCCGTCAGTGAACAGCTGATCCTCAACCTAAATCCAGACTTGAACAGCTGAGCCTTCACCTAAATCCAGACCACATTGAGATGTATGACACTGTACTGTATAAAGGAGGGGGAGATGCTGACATCTAGTGCATTGTCCTCTGTCTACACCATGCCTCATGACCCAGAGCTCTACAGCCACCTGCTCCTGCTCTGTGTTATATTGGGGTGCACAGCCTTATCTGGGGGAGCCATGCAGAGACCTCTACTCTCAGTAAACACCAGAGTGGCCCTGCTACTTGTCCTAATTCTGTGTGTGACACATTGTAGAGCCCAGTACCCAGCACCAACCTGTCGTCTGCACCTCATGAAGACCATTGAGGATTATGAATATTTCCAGGATGGAGACGTAATTATAGGAGGAGTTTTCACCATCAATTATTTTATGAATCAGATGCTCGTTTATGATTTTATTCCTAATCACATTTGCTTGAGGTAAGTCTGAATGTCCTCCATGTTGAGGAGCACTCAGGTCCGCATCTTCTGGACAGGACTGATCCTGTATTCATGGTATTACTGAGTCTTCCTGTTATGTAGATGCCGGGCAGTTATCTCAGTCTAAAATGTTGAAAATGTTGTGTTTTCTTGGACCTGTGCAATATGAAATATGTGATTACTTCTAACATTGAGAAGCGATCATGTATCGCTGAGTACATCTGATCTTTACAAGACATCTTTATCTGCTCTAAACCCTCCAGAGATTGCTTGCAACCATATTACTAAGGCTGGTTTCACACTAGTGTTCTGAGATCTGGCAGGCTGTTCTCTCTGGATCTAGCATTGCCAGAAGCCAATGTGTTCCCATCCGGCCCCATTAATCTATAACGGGGACTGGCAGAGATCGAGGCACAACCTGACACACATGCCAAGAATCAGCTGGACAAATAGCGTCTCTCTTCTGGAACGGCCTGTTGATCTTACAATGATTGTGTGAAACTAGCCAAGCATTACTAATGACAGTCTGGCTTCAGGCGTCAGCATTTTACTAAGCACTGAAGGTGCCTGTGCGTAACAAGTCAGATAGGCAGTGTGATGGACTGTGATAGGCTACATGTCCTTAGTCAGGAACCGAGGTAATGACAAGAGGTGGCTGGACTCCTCTGCATGTTGCAGACTGAAGACTAAGACATATTCTCATTAGCAACACTCTTAGAGCTTTGAGAAGAAGACTCTTTACACCCTGTTTTCTCGGAGAGAAACATTTTCCGTAATAATGTACTGTATATTACAAAAAATGTAATATCTAACACCCCTGTCCCTGCAGAATATTAAAGATAAACCGAAATGTTACGGACTTTGCAAATTTTTATCTGGCATCCGATTCAGATTCTTTTCAGGTTTGTTTCAGATGAATCCAGTAAAACAGCACTCAGCTCGATTTTACTGCACATGAGAAGGGTTCACACATGACCCTAAGAGGAAGAGGGGGGGGGGGGATTGCCCTGATTGGCTGACAGGTCGATAGACAGCATGGATGAGTCAATCAGTTCTGCAGCAGTCATGGAGGTGACCCCGCAGAACAAGAAGAACGTAATTCTGTGCTGGGCTGTGAATGAGGGTGGGTGGGTCTATGCAGTGTCTGACAGAAAAACCATCTAAGGCCTGTGACACAGTGAGAGGTTTGGTGGTAAAAAACAGGTATTTTCCTCTCAGCCTGTGCTGCTGGGTTGATTGCAGCCAGGTGAGGGCAAGTACTGGACCGGATTTTAGGTGCCGGTCCGGGTTTTTTTGGGTTAATACCTAGCTGCCTTTAAAAGACAGCTGGTTTTATGCAAAGCTCTCTCTCTGTGTGTGGGATCTGAGCCCTGTGCTGGGCTGAAAAGCTGAGACCCGTGTGTCAGGAGAACAGGCCATGTAAAGACGGTCAGTGGACTTTTTGTGTTGCCGAGCATTCAGCCAGGTGTGAACTAACACCTAGGATTTGAGGTGATTTAACCTGGAAACTGCTGGTGTTCCGTGGAGCTCTCAGGGCTGGAAGCAAGAGCTTGCAAAGAGGCGTGCAGTCTGCCTGGAAGCCTGAGGTTGGACTTTCCTGTGGCTGGGCTGACAGCCGGGTGTGAACACGCACCTAAACCACACAGGTGATTTGATCCCGTCTTGGACTTTTGTTTTACCTCAAGTTTTTACTATGTGTGTGAAGTAACACTAAGTGACTGTTTTGAGTTTTGTTTGTGCAAGTGTGAAATAAAACACTGTTTGCTGCACTACCTGGACTCCCTTTGCCTCTATACTGCACCCGCTCCACTGTCTACCAGAGCAACTCCCCACAGGCCCCATTCACACGTCCGCAATTCTGTTCCGTATTTTGCGGAACGGAATTGCAGACCTATTCATTCCTATGAGGACACTCTATGTCCCACCCGGGTCTGCAATCGCGTTCCTGAAAAAAATAGAACATGTCCTATTCTTGTCCGCAATTGCGGACAAGAAAAGGCATTTTATAAGAGAGTGCCCACGATGTGCGGTCCGCAAAATGCAGAACTCGCATTGCCGGTGTCTGTGTTTTGCGGATCCGTAAAACACACACGGACATCTGAATGGAGCCTAAGGGAGCCAGGGACAGTCACAATCAAGCTTTGATTCCAGTGTAAGGGACCTTGAAGGGAAAGGCTAGAGAGAAGAATTGTGTAGAATATGGACAGGCAGAGAGAGCTGTCAGCCAGGGATTGAGAAGTGAGGAGCTGAGGCTGGTAGTGCCTTCTCGCTGCTATAACTGCCTTATAACACAGCAGCAGCTCCTGTAACAATATGAAGATCATCTACCTGCAAGGAAATTTCTTCTTTTTATTTCTCACATTTTGTGTCAGTGTGTGTTGGGGGTTTAAGCTTAAAACTGTCCAACACGTGTTTTACCATCCAGAGGATAGGTAGAGCATTTGAAATCTCAGTGAAAACATCTGAAATACTGTGTGTCTGAACTCTGTGTGTCGTACAATATACAGTGTGGAGGACTATAATATCTGTGAGTGATCATGTCACATACTAGGCAGAGATCCGTGCTGGTGCATCTCCACGTAGTTGAAATTAATACACAGAACTTGTGCGTATAAAAATGTAACAATTTATTAGTTAAGAAATACACATAATCAAAATCTAAAAAAGTATCATCAGCAGTAGCAGCAGGCAAATATAGATATCCAAGGACAAAACCTATGGTCCTGGCAATGTAACGGAAACAATACCCTCTCCTTCTAACAACATGAATCCACATCCATGTGGCAGTACACCACAACTGTAATATGTAATGTCAGAATATAGTGTCCACAGGTATGTACCAGAGAAAGGGTAAGTATAAAGTAAAAATACCAACTATTACATTTGGGAAAATAGCAGATACATGTCTTATAATACACAGGCTAGCAGACGTTTTATGAATTACGTTTTCTACGAATCTCAATGTGCGGCAAGGTTCACACCACGGTGGACACCTGTTGCAGCTCTTACAGGGAAAGACTGCACATATCTTTCACAGCCCACCGGGTCATTGTTTTTTGCAGTAGCAGCTAGGCAGCAGCCTGCCCTGGCTCCCACACTGTTTTTTTTTGCCTCTTCCGCCCTTTTTGCCTCTTCCACCTCCACCTTCATAAATACGCACCTTTTCCCACAACAGCAGGGCACGGGGTTGCTCCCACTCTCCCTCCTCCTTTACATGTGTCGAATCAAGCGTTGCCATGTTGGAGCTGATAGGCCTGGGTGAGAGTAGCCACAAAGAGGAGCAGTTGCTAAAGTACATCAAGCAGCGAACATCCTGCTGGCAGTCAAACCACCACCTCCAACTGAGCAAGGTGATCAGTGACAACTGGCGGATCAGGGGGCTTCCACTGTAGAAGCATTCATCTCCATAGCCATCTGTATCGCCGTCCTCAGGACAGCAATATAGATGGCTGTGCTGTCTCCCTCCCCGTTCCTCTGATAGGCTGCTGGCACAAAGCCCGAATCCTATCAGGGGTTGGTACAGGTGACACAATTACGTCATCGTGCAACCTGAGCCGTAGAGCGCGGGACACAGGCTGGAAGAGGCCTGCATCGCATCGCTGCCATGGAAGTAAGTATAAGTGTTTTTTTTTTTTTATAAGGGGCACTTACTGGCATACGATAAAGAGGGGGGGGGGGAGAGAAACTTGTTCACTTGTTACCGGGTACATGATGGGACAAACTGCAGAGACGAAAAATGGTGGTCTTTTCTGAAGGTCTGAAAGGAGAATATAAGGAAAGAGAACATCTAAATCAAAGGAGAAGTCACTGGATGTAAGAGGTATGGGACGCTGTATTTCTGTAGTGATGGGAGCAGGGGTATAACGATTGTGCCCCTTGCCGAGACCAGGCTTGTGATCCGCCACTGTCAGTGACAATGGGTGCGTCATTTGGGCATAACATATGCTCCCTGCATGGTGCACATCATTAATCTAGTCGTGCAACACTTTTTAAAATAAGTACACTGGCTTGCTGGAGACTGGAGCCATTCTTATGTGGTGAGGAACGCTCTCCTGAACTTGCAGCGTCAGAATGGCCTACCGCTGTACCTCTTAGTCCACAAAGGTTCAACGAACTTCAATTTAATATTTCACATGCTTGAGCATCATCATGAGCAGTGGAAAGCTGTAAAATATGATGTCTTACACTAGACCGCCTCAGAAACAGGGAGCCTGTATTGTTTTGAGGTCAGGCAGTGGCAGCTCATTCAAGATGCCTGACGGGTGCTGAAGCCCTTAGAAAAGGTCACAAAGTTTGTCAGCAGAGACAACTGCAGCATGAACAATCTCATCCCCTCATATTTATCTTAACACAGATGCTGACAATCATGCAACAGAAGAAGGGCTAACACATCTTGGTGCTCACCATGTAGATATCGGGGACCCACAAGGAGAAACTATCCTGGAGGAGAAAAAGGAGGATGAGGAGCTGCCACTGGAAGAGGAGGAGGAGGTGGTGGAGCAAGAGGACGATGATGTCAATGGCACTGACCAGGACACCCAATCATCTCAGTGGGGGGTGGAGCAAGAAAGAACTGGCTCCTAAGCACACTGGCCACAATTGGTGACCTGTATCCTAGCTTGCTTACGCAGTGACAGATGTATCATTGACATCAAACAGTCTTCTGATTACTGGATAGCCATGCTTTTAGACCTTTCCCATGAAAGCAAAAAGGGGGAATGTTTTCCTCCTGCAGAAAGGGAACACAAATTGCGTTTTTATGAGGAAACTCTGTGTATGAAGCTTTTTATGAGGAAACTCTGTGTATGAAGCTTTTTATGAGGAAACTCTGTGTATGAAGCTTTTTATGAGGAAACTCTGTGTATGAAGCTTGCTGCAGCTTTTGGCAAGCAGACGCCTGTTGCCCACTTGACATAAGCAGCAGAAACCCCAGCAGCAGCCAGACTAAGTCTCCTCAAAATGATGGAGCAGTTTTTCCACGTACCGCACTCGGCAAGCCGAGAGCTCCCGTCTCAGTGCCCAGGTTCAGGCCAACCTAAAATCTGAAATAAATGACAGTTCTATGAGGACATCAGAAATCCAAGTCAGTCACTAATGTAATTTAATTATATCCGTAGTCACAGAGCACCTTCACCAGTGTAAAACGTAACCTTTACTGAAAATATTTTCGTTATCTGGTAGGCTGAGGATAAGAGAAATTACTAACCCTCACACTTGCGCTATAGACTGATGTCCTTGCCTACAAAAACAGAATGGACACCCCGATTGGGGCGATCCTGTGTCAGGAACCTCCTAATAGCCCAATATGTCCCTGACAAAGGATAGATACCACCACCCAACGAAAGACTTCCCGTAATTACTGTCCAGTATCATTTGTCGGTGGTCAAGATATATATCAAAAACAACAAAAGAAATCACTGGTAACCTCACACCTATTCTGTATGCCGCTGAACCTCCAACAGCATCAAGGTATTATGATTACCAATAGGGAGTTGGAGCACACATAATATGTCCCAGATAATAAACTTTACCGACGCGTTTCTCTGATCCGTTTAATAGAATTAGTTCATCAGTGGACCAAATTAACATAAATCACCTCAGCCTCAAGAATAAAACTGGAAGAAGGATATTGTTCACGTTATTGAAACATGTGAACACGTTTCAATACCGCCCAAAAATGATTATACCAGATTTTGGCCCACAAACCAAAAAAACATTACCTGTAGTCGGTCTGATAATAACAAATTGTATAGATATCAATAATTGTGATGAAAATTGCATACAGACCAGCTAATGATCAAAAAAGCATATCTGTATAAAATACCCAGGAAGAAAAAATACATTTGTACTTCCCTTGTAGTGTTGAGCGCGACTAATAATAAATAATAAATAAAAAAAAAAAAATTTAATCGCGAATAATGCCACTTTGAGTATTCGCGAATATTTAGAATATAGTGCTATATATTTGTATTCGCAAATAGTGTTGATTGCGAATATTCGAATCGCAAATTTATTGCGAATTTATCGCGAAATCGGCACTTAGCAACTAATAGGAAAATTGCCTACCCCTTAGTGTTGATCGCGAATATTCTAATAGTGAATTTTTTATCGAATATATTACATTGCCAATTTTCATAAATAATGACTGGAGATCACGAATTCTCGAATTTGCGAATTTATGGGGAGTATTCGGCCAAAAATTCGCAAAATATCGCAAATTTGAATATTGCCTATGCCGCTGATCACTATTCCCTTGTAGTGTATTTGCCAGGTTCTGGCTTAGACAGGGTCTAGTAATGGTTGCCGATTAGAATATCGACATTGGTGGTGCAGTGGATGCCGCAGATTCAATTATCAACATTGGTGGTGCAGTGGATGCCGCAGATTAAAGTATCAGCATTGGTGGAGCAGTGGTTGCCATCTTGATAGAGAGTATGGTATCATGGATAGATACCATACTCTCCATCAAGATGGAAACACTGCCCCAAGAATGCTGATACTTTAACCACATCAGCCCCCCTAGCTTAAACACCCTTAATGACCAGGCCACTTTTTACAATTCCGCACTACACTACTTTCACCGTTTATTGCTCCGTCATGCAACTTACCACCCAAATGAATTTTACCTCCTTTTCTTCTCACTAATAGAGCTTTCATTTGGTGGTATTTCATTGCTGCTGACATTTTTACTTTTTTTGTTATTAATCAAAAGTGACCGAAATTTTTGCAAAAAAATGACATTTTTCACTTTCTGTTGTAAAATTTTTCAAAAAAAAATACATTTCTATATACATTTTTCTCTAAATTTATTGTTCTACATGTCTTTGATAAAAAAAAGTCCAATAAGTGTATATTTATTGGTTTGGGTAAAAGTTATAGCGTTTACAAACTATGGTGCAAAAAAGTGAATTTCGGCATTTTGAAGCAGCTCTGACTTTCTGAGCGCCTGTCATGTTTCTTCAGGTGCTAGAATGTCAGGATAGTATAAATACCCCCCAAATCACACCATTTTAGAAAGAAGACACCCCAAAGTATTCGCGGAGGGGCTTGGTGAGTTCATGTATCATTTCATTTTTTTTCACAAGTTAGCGGAAAATGACACTTTCTGAGAAAAAAAAAAAAAGTTTCAATTTCTGATAACTTCTGGCAAAAAAATAAAAATCTCAGACGGACTCACTATGCCCCTCAGTGAATACCTTGGGGTGTCTACTTTCCGAAATGGGGTCATTTGTGGGGTGTGTTTACTGTTCTGGCATTTGGGGCGGGGCTAAATTGTGAGCCGCCATGTAAAACCTAAAGGTACTCGTTGGAATTTGGGCCCTTTGCGCACCCAGGCTGCAAAAAGTCTCACTTATGTGGTATCGCCGTACTCAGGAGAAGTAGGGCAATGTGTTTTGGGGTGTATTTTTACATATACCCATGTTGGGTGAGAGAAATATCTCTGTAAATTGTCAACTTTGTATAAAATTTTTAAAAGTTGTCGTTACAGAGATATTTTTCACACAAAGTATGGGTATATATAAAAATACACCCAAAACACATTGCCCTACTTCTCCTGAGTACGGCGATACCACATGTGTGCCACTTTTTGCAGCCTGGGTGCATAAGGGCCCTAAAACCAATGAGTACCTTTAGGATTTCACAGGGCATTTTTACGCATTTGGATTCCAGACTTCTTCTCACGCTTTAGGGCTCCTAAAATGCCAGGGCAGTATAAATACCCCACATGTGACCCCATTTTGGAAAGAAGACACCCCAAGGTATTCCATGAGGGGCATGGCGAGTTCATAGAAGATTTTTTTTTGGCACAAGTTAGTGGAAATTGATTTTTTATTGTTTTTTCTCACAAAGTCTCCCTTTCCGCTAACTTTTGACAAAAATTTTAAATTTTCATGGACTCATTATGCCCCTCAGCAAATACCTTGGGGTGTCTTCTTTCCAAAATGGGGTCACATGTGGGGTATTTATACTGCCCTGGCATTTTAGGGGCCCTAAAGCGTGAGAAGAAAAATGCGTAAAAATGCACTCCTAAAAGGTACTCATTGGAATTTGGGCCCCTTTGCGCATCTTGGCTGCAAAAAAGTGGCACACATGTGGCATCGCCGTACTTAGGAGAAGTAGGGTAATGTGTTTTGGGGTGTATTTTTACATATACCCATGCTGGGTGAGAGAAATATCTCTGTAAATTGACAACTTTGAATAAAAAAATTTAAAAAGTTGTCGTTTACAGCGATATTTCTCACACCCAGCATGGGTATATGTAAAAATACACCCCTGAGTACGGCGATATCACATGAGTGACACTTTTTTGCAGCCAAGATGCGCAAAGTGGCCCTAAAACCAATGAGTACCTTTAGGATTTCACAGGCCATTTTTACGCATTTGGATTCTCACGCTTTAGGACTCCTAAATTGCCAGGGCAGATAATACCCACATGTGACCCCATTGTGGATAGAAGACACCCCAAGGTATTCCGTGAGGGGCATGGCGAGTTCACAGAAAAAAAAAAATTTGGCACAAGTTAGCGGAAATTGTTTTTTTTTTTTTTTTTTACAGTCTCATATTCCACTAACTTGTGACAAAAATAAAATTTGACATGAACTCACCATACCCCTCACGGAATACCTTGGGGTGTCTTCTTTCTAAAATGGGGTCACATGTGGGGTGTTTGTACTGCCCTGGCATTTGAGGGTCTCCGCAATCATTACACGTATGGCCAGCATTAGGAGTTTCTGCGATTCTCCGTATATTGAGCATACGGGTAATGAGATTTTTTTCCGTTCAGCCTCTGCGCTGAAAAAAAAATAAATGAACGGCACAGATTTTTTCATTCGCGTCGGTCAATGTGGATGAAAAAATCTCTGCCAAAATCAGTGACTGCGGTGCGGTGGGCTGGGCGCTAACTACCTAACAAGTAGCTAACTAACTGGCGGTGATAGGGGACCCTTATGCCCCATTCACACGTCCGAAATTCTGTTTGCGGAACGGAATTGCGGACCCATTCATTTCTATGGGGACAGACTTTGTCCCGCTCGGATCCGGAATTACGGATCCGCGCTTCGGGTCTGCACTTCCGTTCAGCAAAAATATAGAACATGTCCTATTCTTGTCCGCAATTGCGGACAAGAAAAAGCATTTTCTATGTAGTTCTGGCAATGTGCGGATCTGCAAAATGCGGAAAGCACATTGCCGGTGTCCGTGTTTTGAGGATCTGCGGATCGGATCGGATCCGCGACCGGATCTCGCGGATTCGATCCGCGGATCGGATCCGCAGATCCGTGAATCCACGGATCCGTGAATCCACGGATCCGCAAAACACATATGGACGTCTGAATGGAGCCTTACAAGGGGTGTGATCAATGACAGGGGGTGATCAGGGGTCTAGATGGGGTGATCAAGGGGTTAATAGGTGAGGGGGTGTGTGGGGGGTTAGTGTAGTGTTTGGTGCAACTTTACTGTGTTACCTGGTCCTCTGGTGGTCGATCCCAGCAAATGGGACCACCAGAGGACCAGGTAGCAGCTATATCAGACGCTGTTCATAAAACAGCGTCTGATATAGCTGTTTGATGCGATTTTATTCGCATCTACAGCCTGCCAGCGATGGATCATCGCTGGCAGGCTGTAGCCGAACTGCCGTGCCGCGCTTCTCTGTGAACGCAGGAAATCTCGGCTCTCACGAGATGACGCGCCGACGCGTCAACTCAGAGCTACAGGACCGCCCACAGGACGCATCCCTGCGTTAGGCGGTCCTGTAGTAGTTAATCTGCGGCATCCACTGCACCACCGATGGGGATATTCTAATCTGCAACAGTAAGTCTCTCTTTGGGTGGTGGTGTCTATCCCTTGTCAGGGACATATAGGGCTACTAGGAGGTTCTTAACACGGGATCGCCCCTATCGGGGCGGCCATTCCTTTTTTGTAGGCAGGGACATCAGTCTATAGGGCAAGTGTGAGGGTTAGTCATATCTCTTATCCTCAGTATACCCAGCCTACCAGATGAAGAAATTGTATTGGCATTTTTTGGGTTAATTTAAAATATTATCAGTAAATGTTGCGTTTTACACTGGTGAAGGTGCTCTGACTACCTACCTAAAATCTGGACAGTCTCTCACGCATACTCCGTTCCCTGACTCTTTCATGCTCAGTGTCCAGTGTCATCTCAAGAAGGCTTTCATCGCCACAGGGGTGGGGTGACAACGAAATGGACCAAATTTTCCTCTGCCAGTACCCAACACATGACTTTTGTCAAAATTAACCAAAATGAAGCCTGGATTCAGGAGTATTTTTACACTCCTCTGGCTTGTTGGTGGTGCCCCATCTTGCCACTGTTGCTTTCTACCTGCCTTCCCTCCTGGCTACCATCATGTTCAGTATGGCTGCTGCTGCCTTCATCATTCTACAGCCTCCATCATGCCACTACTGCTGCCTAACTACAATCATCTTCCATAAGACTGCTGCTGCCTACGAACATAAACTACAGTATATAGCCGTCGTTTCTCGCTGCTGATCCTCTACTGCCATCACTATTAATGCTACACATCTGCCACCATTACCACCATCACTTCTATTACTACTATTACTGCTACTAATCATAGACAGCTGACCTACTGTATGTTCCATGCTATGCTACTTCTGCTTCCCCTACAATTTCAGCCATATGCCTCTTATTACCCTATCCTTTTCACATCCACACTGCACTGCTGCTCCTCCCAATTATAAGGTAACATTTTTATAGGCTTGTTCACAGCAAGCCACTTTTTCTTCTGGCAATTAATACTTGTGCGTGTCGTATGGGCAGGCTCAAACTTTTGGATGCTTGGTCCTCATGTTTTTCTCCTTAACACAGTGTGTGTTTAAACACCATCTGCCCCCAATAAGGTACAATTTTTGGAAGCTTTGAATAGAAAAAAGCATAACACATGCGATGGCATGGTGTTTTTGAAACACGCTGTATATATCAGGGATGGCCAACCTGAGGCTCTCCAGCTGTTGTAAAACTACAACTCCCAGCATTCCCACACTGCCTACAGCTATTGGCCTTCAACAGGGCATGGTGGGAGTTGTACTTTTACAGCAGCTGTAGAGCCGCAGGTTGGCCATCCCTGCTGTATATTAATGCCATCAAATGTGCTTTAACCCATAGCTATGTATGTCAGTGTCACTTGTACATAATTTACAATTGCTGTCATTGCATTTAAGAGCTTGGGGAGTCCTAGAAGACTAGAAGGTGTTATATATCAGTTTCCAGGAAAATTGGAGCCACGTTGGTTTGGCCTAAATCGATTCGGCAAACCTGAATCAAACCACATTTTGTTTCTCACGGCAATTAATGTTTAAGGCTTCTAAAGAGATAATTAGAATACAAAATGTCTCTCCTACAAAGAGTCCCATAAAATGTCTCTTTTATAAGTGGTCACTATGACAAAGTACATGCCAATTAAACAGGGGAGGACTGAGAACTAAAAGTGGCCCTGGAAAAAAAAAGGTAAAACTAGCCCCACGTTTCAGGCGGGTCCAAATTGACAGAAGACGGGGTAACAGAAGTAGGCAGGGACAGCAATACCATAGTGCAGAGCAATATACCGCCCCAGCTGAACCAAATACTACAGTGCAGCACAATAAACAGCCATCTGGTCCACAGTATTCAACTGTATCTCTGTCCAGAGGTGTCAATAGGGTTGAATTCAGGAGATCATCTGCGGCTGCTGGCCAGGTGCTTAAGAGAGAATCAGTTCATTATAAACTTGTCTAGTGGCCGGGAGGAGGACTTGGGTGGCCGTCCTAGGCATGGGCCCACCGGGAAATTTTCCTGTAGGGTCTATGACCAATCCACAACAGCAAAAAGATTGCATGCAATTTTCTGATGATATTTACATATATCAGTAGGAGGACCAGGGGCCAATACATCTTCCATATCCATGATAACTTCCCTCGATGTGTGTGCTGTGTATTCTGGATCTGAGCATAGAAATGCATTCTGATTTAGAAAGACTTTGGTGTGTTCCTTAAAGAATTCAGAATGCCAGAGAGAAATCAGTCTGCATTAGGGTGGGTTCACATCACATTGGGGGAAAAAAAGGATAAAAAAGCATTGCACACCACACTTTTCTATTAGAGTTGAGCGAACAGTTCGAGCATCGTTCGGGTTTGTACCGAATTTTGGGGGGTCCGTGACATGGACCCGAACCCAGACATTGTCAAAAAAGTTCGGGTTCGGGTCCGGTGTTCGTCGATTACTTCCCGCTTTCTGAAGGGCTGCACAGCAGCCAATCAGCTAGTGTTTTACTTCTTGCCCTAAGAGCCCATCACAGCCATGCCTACTAATGGCATGGCTGTGATTGGCCAAGTGCAGCATGTGACCCAGCCTCTATTTAAGCTGGAGTCACGTAGCGCCGCACGTCACACTGCTCTGATTAGTGTAGGGAGAGGACGCAGCTTCTGTCAGGGCGAGATAGGCAGGGATAAAGAAGTGAATGATCTACCTTTCTACACCTGTGCATCAGAACAACTCAGCCGAGCTGTTCACTGAAAGTCACTATTTTGTTGAGACTGGCCAGAGCGATTTTTACTGGCACATGTAACTGGGCTGACCGGCGGTGGCCATTTTGGGACTTGTGGTGCGCCAGCACAAGCTGCCACAGAGTCTAAACCAAAGCTCCAAAGAAGTCAAAAATATACGCCTGTGAATCAGAACAACAGCGATTCAGCTGCTCAGTCAAAATCAATTTTTTTTCTGGCTGGGCAGACCGTTTTCTGGCACATGTTACTGGGCTGATAGGCGGCGGGCATTTTGGGACTTGTGGTGCTACAGCAAAAGCTGCCACAACGTCCATTAATCTCATGTAATAGTCGATTTTTTTCATAGATATACTACATCAGGGGTTTGGCTGTGCTTGTGTCACCCATACTAACTGCAAAGATATTTAATATATCAGTGGTGAATCTGAAAGTAACCCACTTGGATAGCAAATCCCATGAATGTGCTGTTCCAGCTAGGCTAGCCAGTGCCACTACAGCCAAGTCCAATACTGTCAGCCAGAAATATATTTTTTTTATGTGCCAGAAATATAAATTAAAAAAAGCTTTCACCGTAATAATAAAATTATTATGGTTTTAGACCAGAAGAAGCACTCCTGTTGTAATTAATACTGTAAAAAGGCTTAGGCAATATTTCTCCCAGTGTGGGAAATTTATCTATCAAAACTAGCATTTTAAAAATTCCGGTGTTCTGAAATACCAGCAGTCCTCTTGTAATTAATACCGCAAAAAGGCATTATATCGTCCAGTGTTGTAATTTTGGTGAAAAAAAGGCCAATTTAATCAATCTGGTGTTAGTTACACCAGAAACAGTAGGCCTCACGTTTTTGCTCCTGTAAAAGGAATTAATACCGGAAAAAGGCATTACATTGTCCAGTGTTGTAATTTTGGTGAAAAAAAGGCCAATTTAATCAATCTGGTGTTAGTTACACCAGAAACAGTAGGCCTCACGTTTTACTCCTGTAAAAGGAATTAATACCGGAAAAAGGCATTACATTGTCCAGTGTTGTAATTTTGGTGAAAAAAGGCCAATTTAATCAATCTGGTGTTAGTTACACCAGAAACAGTAGGCAGCACGTTTTACTCCTGTAAAAGGAATTAATACCGGAAAAAGGCATTACATTGTCCAGTGTTGTAATTTTGGTGAAAAAAGGCCAATTTAATCAATCTGGTGTTAGTTACACCAGAAACAGTAGGCAGCACGATTTTACTCCTGTAAAAGGAATTAATACCGAAAAAGGCATTACATTGTCCAGTGTTGTAATTTTGGTGAAAAAAGGCCAATTTAATCAATCTGGTGTTAGTTAGACCAGAAACAGTAGGCCGCACGTTTTTACTCCTGTAAAAGGAATTATATCTCCCCGTGTGGGAATCTATGTACCAAAACTAGCATATTAAAAATTCTGGTGTCCAATTTGCAGCAGTTTTCTTGTAATTAATACCGGAAAAGGAATTATATCTTCCAGTGTGGGAATTTATGTACACAAACTAGCATTTTAAAAATTCTGGTGTCCAATTAGCAGCAGTCTTCTTGTAATTAATACCTGAAAAGGCATTACATTGTCCAGTGTTGTAATTTTGGTGAAAAAAGGCCAATTTAATCAATCTGGTGTTAGTTACACCAGAAACAGTAGGCCTCACGTTTTTACTCCTGTAAAAGGAATTAATACCGGAAAAAGGCATTACATTGTCCAGTGTTGTAATTTTGGTGAAAAAAAGGCCAATTTAATCAATCTGGTGTTAGTTACACCAGAAACAGTAGGCAGCACGTTTTACTCCTGTAAAAAGGAATTAATACCGAAAAAGGCATTACATTGTCCAGTGTTGTAATTTTGGTGAAAAAAAGGCCAATTTAATCAATCTGGTGTTAGTTACACCAGAAACAGTAGGCAGCACGTTTTACTCCTGTAAAAGGAATTAATACCGAAAAAGGCATTACATTGTCCAGTGTTGTAATTTTGGTGAAAAAAAGGCCAATTTAATCAATCTGGTGTTAGTTAGACCAGAAACAGTAGGCCGCACGTTTTACTCCTGTAAAAGGAATTATATCTCCCGTGTGGGAATCTATGTACCAAAACTAGCATATTAAAAATTCTGGTGTCCAATTTGCAGCAGTTTTCTTGTAATTAATACCGAAAAAGGAATTATATCTTCCAGTGTGGGAATTTATGTACACAAACTAGCATTTTAAAAATTCTGGTGTCCAATTAGCAGCAGTCTTCTTGTAATTAATACCTGAAAAAGGCATTACATTGTCCAGTGTTGTAATTTTGGTGAAAAAAAGGCCAATTTAATCAATCTGGTGTTAGTTACACCAGAAACAGTAGGCCGCACGTTTTACTCCTGTAAAAAGGAATTAATACCGGAAAAGGCATTACATTGTCCAGTGTTGTAATTTTGGTGAAAAAAGGCCAATTTAATCAATCTGGTGTTAGTTACACCAGAAACAGTAGGCAGCACGTTTTACTCCTGTAAAAGGAATTAATACCGGAAAAAGGCATTACATTGTCCAGTGTTGTAATTTTGGTGAAAAAAGGCCAATTTAATCAATCTGGTGTTAGTTACACCAGAAACAGTAGGCAGCACGTTTTTACTCCTGTAAAAAGGAATTAATACCGGAAAAGGCATTACATTGTCCAGTGTTGTAATTTTGGTGAAAAAGGCCAATTTAATCAATCTGGTGTTAGTTACACCAGAAACAGTAGGCCGCACGTTTTACTCCTGTAAAAGGAATTATATCTCCCGTGTGGGAATCTATGTACCAAAACTAGCATATTAAAAATTCTGGTGTCCAATTTGCAGCAGTTTTCTTGTAATTAATACCGGAAAAGGAATTATATCTTCCAGTGTGGGAATTTATGTACACAAACTAGCATTTTAAAAATTCTGGTGTCCAATTAGCAGCAGTCTTCTTGTAATTAATACCTGAAAAGGCATTACATTGTCCAGTGTTGTAATTTTGGTGAAAAAAAGGCCATTTAATCAATCTGGTGTTAGTTACACCAGAAACAGTAGGCAGCACGCTTTTACTCCTGTAAAAAGGAATTAATACCGGAAAAAGGCATTACATTGTCCAGTGTTGTAATTTTGGTGAAAAAAAGGCCAATTTAATCAATCTGGTGTTAGTTACACCAGAAACAGTAGGCAGCACGTTATTACTCCTGTAAAAGGAATTAATACCGGAAAATGGCATTACATTGTCCAGTGTTGTAATTTTGGTGAAAAAAAGGCCAATTTAATCAATCTGGTGTTAGTTACACCAGAAACAGTAGGCAGCACGTTATTACTCCTGTAAAAGGAATTAATACCGGAAAAGGCATAACATTGTCCAGAGTTGTAATTTTGGTGAAATAATGGCCAATTTAATCAATCTGGTGTTAGTTACACCAGAAACAGTAGGCCTCACGTTTTACTCCTGTAAAAGGAATTAATACCGGAAAAGGCATTACATTGTCCAGTGTTGTAATTTTGGTGAAAAAAAGGCCAATTTAATCAATCTGGTGTTAGTTACACCAGAAACAGTAGGCAGCACGTTTTACTCCTGTAAAAAGGAATTAATACCGGAAAAAGGCATTACATTGTCCAGTGTTGTAATTTTGGTGAAAAAAGGCCAATTTAATCAATCTGGTGTTAGTTACACCAGAAACAGTAGGCAGCACGATTTTACTCCTGTAAAAAGGAATTAATACCGAAAAAGGCATTACATTGTCCAGTGTTGTAATTTTGGTGAAAAAAGGCCAATTTAATCAATCTGGTGTTAGTTAGACCAGAAACAGTAGGCCGCACGTTTTACTCCTGTAAAAGGAATTATATCTCCCGTGTGGGAAGCTATGTACCAAAACTAGCATATTAAAAATTCTGGTGTCCAATTTGCAGCAGTTTTCTTGTAATTAATACCGGAAAAGGAATTATATCTTCCAGTGTGGGAATTTATGTACACAAACTAGCATTTTAAAAATTCTGGTGTCCAATTAGCAGCAGTCTTCTTGTAATTAATACCTGAAAAAGGCATTACATTGTCCAGTGTTGTAATTTTGGTGAAAAAAAGGCCAATTTATTCAATCTGGTGTTAGTTACACCAGAACCAGTAGGCCTCACGTTTTTACTCCTGTAAAAAGGAATTAATACCGGAAAAAGGCATTACATTGTCCAGTGTTGTAATTTTGGTGAAAAAAAGGCCAATTTAATCAATCTGGTGTTAGTTACACCAGAACCAGTAGGCAGCACGTTTTTACTCCTGTAAAAAGGAATTAATAACGGAAAAAGGCATTACATTGTCCAGTGTTGTAATTTTGGTGAAAAAAAGGCCAATTCAATCAATCTGGTGTTAGTTACACCAGAAACAGTAGGCAGCACGTTTTTACTCCTGTAAAAAGGAATTAATAACGGAAAAAGGCATTACATTGTCCAGTGTTGTAATTTTGGTGAAAAAAAGGCCAATTTAATCAATCTGGTGTTAGTTACACCAGAACCAGTAGGACCGCACGTTTTTACTCCTGTAAAAAGGAATTATATCTCCCCGTGTGGGAATCTATGTACCAAAACTAGTATATTAAAAATTCTTGTGTCCAATTTGCAGCAGTTTTCTTGTAATTAATACCGGAAAAAGGATTATATCTTCCAGTGTGGGAATTTATGTACACAAACTAGCATTTTAAAAATTCTGGTGTCCAATTAGCAGCAGTCTTCTTGTAATTAATACCTGAAAAAGGCATTACATTGTCCAGTGTTGTAATTTTGGTGAAAAAAAGGCCAATTTATTCAATCTGGTGTTAGTTACACCAGAAACAGTAGGCCTCACGTTTTTACTCCTGTAAAAAGGAATTAATACCGGAAAAAGGCATTACATTGTCCAGTGTTGTAATTTTGGTTAAAAAAAGGCCAATTTAATCAATCTGGTGTTAGTTACACCAGAAACAGTAGGCAGCACGTTTTTACTCCTGTAAAAAGGAATTAATAACGGGAAAAGGCATTACATTGTCCAGTGTTGTAATTTTGGTGAAAAAAGGCCAATTTAATCAATCTGGTGTTAGTTACACCAGAAACAGTAGGCAGCACGTTTTTACTCCTGTAAAAGGAATTAATAACGGAAAAGGCATTACATTGTCCAGTGTTGTAATTTTGGTGAAAAAAAGGCCAATTTAATCAATCTGGTGTTAGTTACACCAGAACCAGTAGGACCGCACGTTTTTACTCCTGTAAAAAGGAATTATATCTCCCCGTGTGGGAATCTATGTACCAAAACTAGTATATTAAAAATTCTTGTGTCCAATTTGCAGCAGTTTTCTTGTAATTAATACCGGAAAAAGGATTATATCTTCCAGTGTGGGAATTTATGTACACAAACTAGCATTTTAAAAATTCTGGTGTCCAATTAGCAGCAGTCTTCTTGTAATTAATACCTGAAAAAGGCATTACATTGTCCACTGTTGTAATTTTGGTGAAAAAAAGGCCAATTTAATCAATCTGGTGTTAGTTACACCAGAAAGAGTAGGCAGCACGTTTTTACTCCTGTAAAAAGGAATTAATACCGGAAAAAGGCATTACATTGTCCAGTGTTGTAATTTTGGCGAAAAAAAGGCCAATTTAATCAATCTGGTGTTAGTTACACCAGAAACAGTAGGCAGCACGTTATTACTCCTGTAAAAAGGAATTAATACCGGAAAATGGCATTACATTGTCCAGTGTTGTAATTTTGGTGAAAAAAAGGCCAATTTAATCAATCTGGTGTTAGTTACACCAGAAACAGTAGGCAGCACGTTATTACTCCTGTAAAAAGGAATTAATACCGGAAAAAGGCATAACATTGTCCAGAGTTGTAATTTTGGTGAAATAATGGCCAATTTAATCAATCTGGTGTTAGTTACACCAGAAACAGTAGGCCGCACGTTTTTACTCCTGTAATATGGAATTATATCTCCCCGTGTGGGAATCTTTGTACCAAAACTAGCATATTAAAAATTCTGGTGTCCAATTTGCAGCAGTTTTCTTGAAATTAATAACGGAAAAAGGAATTATATCTTCCAGTGTGGGAATTTATGTACACAAACTAGCATTTTAAAAATTCTGGTGTCCAATTAGCAGCAGTCTTCTTGTAATTAATACCTGAAAAAGGCATTACATTGTCCAGTGTTGTAATTTTGGTGAAAAAAAGGCCAATTTAATCAATCTGGTGTTAGTTACACCAGAAACAGTAGGCAGCACGTTTTTACTCCTGTAAAAAGGAATTAATACCGGAAAAAGGCATAACATTGTCCAGAGTTGTAATTTTGGTGAAATAAAGGCCAATTTAATCAATCTGGTGTTAGTTAGACCAGAAACAGTAGGCCGCACGTTTTTACTCCTGTAAAAAGGAATTATATCTCCCCGTGTGGGAAGCTATGTACCAAAACTAGCATATTAAAAATTCTGGTGTCCAATTTGCAGCAGTTTTCTTGTAATTAATACAGGAAAAAGGAATTATATCTTCCAGTGTGGGAATTTATGTACACAAACTAGCATTTTAAAAATTCTGGTGTCCAATTAGCAGCAGTCTTCTTGTAATTAATACCTGAAAAAGGCATTACATTGTCCAGTGTTGTAATTTTGGTGAAAAAATGGCCAATTTATTCAATCTGGTGTTAGTTACACCAGAAACAGTAGGCCTCACGTTTTTACTCCTGTAAAAAGGAATTAATACCGGAAAAAGGCATTACATTGTCCAGTGTTGTAATTTTGGTGAAAAAAAGGCCAATTTAATCAATCTGGTGTTAGTTTCACCAGAAACAGTAGGCAGCACGTTTTTACTCCTGTAAAAAGGAATTAATAACGGTAAAAGGCATTACATTGTCCAGTGTTGTAATTTTGGTGAAAAAAAGGCCAATTTAATCAATCTGGTGTTAGTTACACCAGAACCAGTAGGACCGCTCGTTTTTACTTCTGTAAAAAGGAATTATATCTCCCCGTGTGGGAATCTATGTACCAAAACTAGTATATTAAAAATTCTTGTGTCCAATTTGCAGCAGTTTTCTTGTAATTAATACCGGAAAAAGGATTATATCTTCCAGTGTGGGAATTTATGTACACAAACTAGCATTTTAAAAATTCTGGTGTCCAATTAGCAGCAGTCTTCTTGTAATTAATACCTGAAAAAGGCATTACATTGTCCAGTGTTGTAATTTTGGTGAAAAAAAGGCCAATTTAATCAATCTGGTGTTAGTTACACCAGAAAGAGTAGGCAGCACGTTTTTACTCCTGTAAAAAGGAATTAATACCGGAAGAAGGCATTACATTGTCCAGTGTTGTAATTTTGGCGAAAAAAAGGCCAATTTAATCAATCTGGTGTTAGTTACACCAGAAACAGTAGGCAGCACGTTTTTGCTCCTGTAAAAAGGAATTAATACCGGAAAATGGCATTACATTGTCCAGTGTTGTAATTTTGGTGAAAAAAAGGCCAATTTAATTAATCTGGTGTTAGTTACACCAGAAACAGTAGGCAGTACGTTTTTACTCCTGTAAAAAGGAATTAATACCGGAAAAAGGCATTACATTGTCCAGTGTTGTAATTTTGGTTAAAAAAATGCCAATCTAATCAATCTGGTGTTAGTTACACCAGAAACAGTAGGCCGCACGTTTTTACTCCTGTAAAAAGGAATTATATCTCCCCGTGTGGGAAGCTATGTACCAAAACTAGCATATTAAAAATTCTGGTGTCCAATTTGCAGCAGTTTTTTTGAAATTAATAACGGAAAAAGGAATTATATCTTCCAGTGTGGGAATTTATGTACACAAACTAGCATTTTAAAAATTCTGGTGTCCAATTAGCAGCAGTCTTCTTGTAATTAATACCTGAAAAAGGCATTACATTTTCCAGTGTTGTAATTTTGGTGAAAAAAAGGCCAATTTAATCAATCTGGTGTTAGTTACACCAGAAACAGTAGGCAGCACGTTTTTACTCCTGTAAAAAGGAATTAATACCGGAAAAAGGCATAACATTGTCCAGAGTTGTAATTTTGGTGAAATAAAGGCCAATTTAATCAATCTGGTGTTAGTTTCACCAGAAACAGTAGGCCGCACGTTTTTACTCCTGTAAAAAGGAATCATATCTCCCCGTGTGGGAAGCTATGTACCAAAACTAGCATATTAAAAATTCTGGTGTCCAATTTGCAGCAGTTTTCTTGTAATTAATACACGGAAAAAGGAATTATATCTTCCAGTGTGGGAATTTATGTACACAAACTAGCATTTTAAAAATTCTGGTGTCCAATTAGCAGCAGTCTTCTTGTAATTAATACCTGAAAAAGGCATTACATTGTCCAGTGTTGTAATTTTGGTGAAAAAAGGCCAATTTAATCAATCTGGTGTTAGTTACACCAGAAACAGTAGGCAGCACGTTTTTACTCCTGTAAAAAGGAATTAATACCGGAAAAAGGCATAACATTGTCCAGAGTTGTAATTTTGGTTAAAAAAATGCCAATCTAATCAATCTGGTGTTAGTTACACCAGAAACAGTAGGCCGCACGTTTTTACTCCTGTAATATGGAATTATATCTCCCCGTGTGGGAATCTATGTACCAAAACTAGCATATTAAAAATTCTGGTGTCCAATTTGCATCAGTTTTCTTGTAATTAATACCGGAAAAAGGAATTATATCTTCCAGTGTTGGAATTTTGGGACGAAAAAATAATATATTTTATTGTGGTACGAGTTGAATTGCAACAATGAGGAAACATTCTATTAAGGGACGAGGACGCGGTCGTGGTGGTGTCCGTGGAGCCTCTGTTGCTGTTGCCGTTCGGCCTCAGGCGCACAAAGTAGTGAACCAACTCCCTCAAGTAGCCGGCAGAATTTACAGCGATATTTGGTGGGGCCCAATGCCATTATGAGGATGGTAGGGCCTGAGCAGGTACAGTCATTAGTCGATTGGGTGGCCGACAGTGCTTCCAGCACGTTCACCACATTGTCTTCCGCCCAGTCTTCTGCGGAAAGCGCACAGGTGGCACCTGAAAACCAAGCCCATCAGTCTGTCACATCACCTCCATGCATATCAGGGAAACTGTCTGAGCCTCAAGTTATGCAGCAGTCTCTTATTCTGTTTGAAGACTCTGCTCCCACGGTTTTCCAGGGGCGTCCACCTAGCCCTTCCCCAGCGGTGGAAGACATTCCATGCACTGACGCACAACCACTTATGTATCCAGATGATGAGGACATGGGAATACCACCACAGCAGAGTGACCGAGTCTCTGATGATGACGAAACACTGGTGCCCACTGCCGCGTCTTATTGCAGTGTGCAGACTGAACAGGAGGAGGTCAGGGATGAAGACTGGGTGGAAGACGATGCAGAGGACGATGAGGTCTTAGACCCCACATGGACTGAAGGTCGTGCCGCTGACTTAAATAGTTCAGAGGAAGAGGCAGTGGTGAGACCGAGACAACAGCGAAGCCAAAGAGGGAGCAGGGGGCAAAAGCAGAACAGCCGCCGTCCAGAGAGTTCGCCTGCTATTGGCCAGCGCCAACAGGGACCCAGCACCCCAAAGGCATCTTCAAGGAGTTCCCTGGCATGGCACTTCTTCAAACAATGTGCTGACGACAAGACCAGAGTGGTTTGCACGCTGTGCCATCAGACCCTGAGGCGAGGCATTAACGTTCTTAACCTGTGCACCACCTGCATGATCAGGCATCTACATGCAAAGCATGAACTGCAGTGGAGTACACACCTTAAAAACAAGGAACCCGCTCAGGCTCCCCCTGCTCCCTCTACCGCTGCTGCCTCGGCTTCCGCCTCGAGAGGAATGTTGCCACCTGCCGAGCAGCAAACAGAGGATGTGCCACCGACACCACCACCACCACAGCCACCGTCACCTAGCGTCTCCACTATTTCACACAGCAGCGTTCAGCTCTCCATCTCTCAAACCTTTGAGAGGAAGCGCAAATTCCCACCTAGTCACCCTCGAGCCCTTGGCCTGAATGCCAGCATTTCTAAACTACTGGCCTTTGAAATGCTGTCATTCCGGCTGGTGGACACAGACAGCTTCAAACAGCTGATGGCCATGGCTGTCCCCCAGTATGTGGTTCCCAGCCGCCACTACTTCTCCAAGACAGCCGTGCCTTCCCTGCACATGCAAGTGTCCGATAAAATCAAGTGTGCACTGCGCAACGCCATTTGTGGCAAGGTCCACCTAACCACAGATACGTGGACCAGTAAGCACGGCCAGGGACGCTATATCTCCCTAACTGCACACTGGGTAAATGTAGTGGCGGCTGGGCCCCAGGCGGAGAGTTCCTTGGCGCACGTCCTTCCGCCGCCAAGGATCACAGGGCATCATTCTTTGCCTCCTGTAGCCTCCTCCTCCTACTCGGCTTCCTCCTCCTCTGCTTCCACCAGCTCATCCAGTCAGCCACACACCTTCACCACCAACTTCAGCACAGCCCAGGGTAAACGTCAGCAGGCCATTCTGAAACTCATATGTTTGGGGGACAGGCCCCACACCGCGCAGGAGTTGTGGCGGGTTATTGAACAACAGACCGACCAGTGGTTGCTGCCGGTGGGCCTCAAGCCCGGCCTGGTGGTGTGCGATAATGGGCGAAATCTCGTCGCGGCTCTGGGACTAGCCGGTTTGACGCACATCCCTTGCCTGGCGCATGTGCTGAATTTGGTGGTGCAGAAGTTCATTCACAACTACCCCAACATGTCAGAGCTGCTGCATAAAGTCCGGGCCGTCTGTGCGCGCTTCTGGCGTTCACATCCTACCGCTGCTCGCCTGTCAGCGATACAGCGGAACTTCGGCCCTCCTGCTCACCGCCTAATATGCGACGTGCCCACCCGGTGGAACTCCACCTTGCACATGCTGGAGAGACTGTGCGAGCAGCAGCAGGCCATAGTGGAGTTTCAGCTGCAGCACGCACGGGTCAGTCGCACTGCGGAACAGCACCACTTCACCACCAATGATTGGGCCTCCATGCGAGACCTGTGTGCCCTGTTGCGCTGTTTAGAGTACGCCACCAACATGGCCAGTGGCGATGCCACTGTTATCAGCGTGACAATACCAATTCTATGTCTCCTAGAGAAAATGCTTAGGGCGATGATGGAAGAGGAGGTGGGCCAGGGCCAGGAGGAGGAGGAGGATGACGGGTCGTTTTTAGCACTTTCAGGCCAGTCTGTTAGAAGTGGCTCAGAGGGAGGTTTTTGCAACAGCAGAGGGCAGGTACAAATGTGGCCAGCCAGGGACCACTACTGGAGGACGAGGAGGATGAGGAGGAGGTGGAGGAGGATGAGGATGAAGCAGGTTCACAGCGGGGTGGCACCCAGCACAGCGCAGGCACATCCCTGGTGCGTGGCTGGGGGATACAGAGGATGATGACGATACGCCTCCCACAGAGGACAGCTTGTCCTTACCTCTGGGGAGCCTGGCACACATGAGCGATTACATGCTGCAGTGCCTGCGCAACGACAGCAGAGTTGCCCACATTTTAACGTGTGCTGACTACTGGGTGGCCACCCTGCTGGATCCACGGTACAAAGACAATGTGCCCACTTTACTTCCTGCACTGGAGCGTGATAGGAAGATGCGCGAGTACAAGCGCACGCTGGTAGACGCGCTCCTGAGAGCATTCCCAACTGTCTCAGTGGAACAGGTGGAAGGCCAAGGCAGAGGAGGAGCTAGAGGTCGCCCACGCAGCAGTGTCACGGCCAGCTCCTCTGAGGGCAGGGTTAGCATGGCAGAAATGTGGAAAAGTTTTGTCTCCACGCCACAGCTAACTGCCCCACCACCTGATACGGAACATGTTAGCAGGAGGCAACATTTCACTAACATGGTTGAACAGTACGTCTGCACACAACTCCACGTACTGACGGATGGTTCGGCCCCATTCAACTTCTGGGTTTCCAAATTGTCCACGTGGCCAGAATTAGCATGTTATGCCTTGGAGGTGCTGTCCTGCCCGGCGGCCAGCGTTTTATCTGAACGTGTATTCAGCACGGCAGGGGCGTCATTACTGACAAACGCAGCCGCCTGTCCGCAGCCAACGTGGACAAGCTGACGTTTATAAAAATGAACCAGGCATGGATCCCACAAGACCTGACCCTCCCTTGTGCAGAGTAGTCCTTAATAACTGCCTTAAACCATGTTGTCTTGTACTCCTGGCCACTTCTTCATTGAAAAATCAATTTTTGAAATTAACTAGGATCTTGGGGTGCAACCCAGAGTTGAATGAACCTTCCCTCTGTCTGGGTGCCGGGGCCAAAGTACATGAAAGTGTCCTTCTCCTGTGCTGGGTGATATGAATGTTATACTTGTGCTGTCTGACATGTCTCCTTTGTGTGGGTGCAGGGGCCAAAGTCACTGAAAGCGGCCTTCTCCTGTGGTGGGTGATCGAAATGCCTGATTCTCTGCTGTGGGACCTCTCTCCTCTTTCTGGGTGCAGGGGTCAAAGAAACAAAAGGTGGCCTACTCCTGTGGTGGTTGACATGATGCCTGATTCTCTGCTGTGGGACCTCTCTCCTCCGTGTGGCTGCAGGGGTCAAGGTCTCTAAAAGTGCCCTTCTCCTGTGGTGGTTGATGTAAAACTGATGCTTGTGCTATCTGACCTGTCTCCTCTGTGTCGGTGCTAAGGCCTAAGTCACTGAAAGCGGCCTTCTCCTGTGCTGGCTGATATAAATGCCTGAATCTCTGCTGTGGGACCTCTCTCCTCCGTGTGGCTGCAGGGGTCAAAGTCTCTAAAAGTGCCCTTCTCCTGTGGTGGTTGATGTAAAACTGATGCTTGTGCTATCTGACCTGTCTCCTCTGTGTCGGTGCTAAGGCCTAAGTAACTAAATGGTGGCCTTCTCCTGAGGTGGTTGATATGATGCCTGATTATGTGCTGTGGGTCCTCTCTCCTCTTTCTGGGTGCAGGGGTCAAATTAACTAAAGGTGGCCTACTCCTGTGGTGGGTGATCTGTAAAACTGATGCTTGCGCTATCTGACCTGTCTCCTCTGTCTCGTTGCTAAGGCCTAACTCACTGAAAGTGGCCTTGTCATGTGCTGGGTGATATAAATGTGATACAAGTGCCATCTGACATGGTTGAAGCTATCAAATTAACTAAAGGTGGCCGACTCCTGTAGGGGGTGATCAGTAAAACTGATGCTTGTGCTATCTGACTTGTCTCCTCTGTCTTGTTGCTAAGGCCTAACTCACTGAAAGTGGCCTTGTCATGTGCTGGGTGATATAAATGTTATACTTGTGCCATCTGACATGGTTGCCGGGGTCCCATTAAATGATGGCCTACTCCTGTGGTGGGTGATCTAAATGCCTGATTCTCTGCTGTGAAACCTCTCTCCTCCGTCTGGGTGCAGGGGTCAAAGTCTCTCAAAGTGGCCTTCTCTTGTGCTGGGTGATGTAAAACTGATGCTTGTACCATCTGACATGGGTGCAGGGGTCAAATTAACGAAATGGTGGCCTACTCCTCTGGTGGTTGATATGAGGCTTTAATATGTGCTGTGAAACCTCTCTCCTCCGTCTGGGTGCAGGGGTCAAAGTCTCTAAAAGTGGCCTTCTCTTGTGCTGGGTGATGTAAAACTGATGCTTGTACCATCTGACATGGTTGCCGGGGTCCCATTAAATGATGGCCTACTCCTGTGGTGGGTGATCTAAATGCCTGATTCCCTGCTGTGAAAACCTCTCTCCTCTGTCTGGGTGCAGGGGTCAAAGTCTCTAAAAGTGGCCTTCTCTTGTGCTGGGTGATGTAAAACTGATGCTTGTACCATCTGACATGGTTGCCGGGGTCCCATTAAATGATGGCCTACTCCTGTGGTGGGTGATCTAAATGCCTGATTCTCTGCTGTGAAAACCTCTCTCCTCCGTCTGGGTGCAGGGGTCAAAGTCTCTAAAAGTGGCCTTCTCTTGTGCTGGGTGATGTAAAACTGATGCTTGTGCCATCTGACATGGTTGCCGGGGTCCCATTAAATGATGGCCTACTCCTGTGGTGGGTGATCTAAATGCCTGATTCTCTGCTGTGAAAACCTCTCTCCTCCGTCTGGGTGCAGGGTCAAAGTCTCTAAAAGTGGCCTTCTCTTGTGCTGGGTGATGTGAAACTGATGCTTGTACCAGCTGACATGGGTGCAGGGGTCAAATTAACTAAATGGTGGCCTACTCCTGTGGTGGGTGATATGATGCCTGAATATGTGCTGTGGGGCCTCTCTCCTCTTTCTGGGTGCAGGGGTCAAAGTAACTAAAAGTGGCCTTCTCCTGTGCTGGATGGTATAAATGTAATGCTTGTGCTATCTGACATGTCTCCTCTGTCTGGGTGCTAAGGCCTAAGTCACTGAAAGTGGCCTTCTCCTGTGGTGGTTGATATGATGCCAGATTCTCTGCTATGGGACCTCTCTCCTTTGTCTGGATGCTGGGGTCGAAATAATAGTAAGCGACCTTCTCCATTGGTGGGTGATTTGAAGCCTGATTCTGTGCTATGGGACCTAACTCCAATTAATATTGGTTAATTTTTATTTATTTTATGTTAAGTCATCATTTCCCTATCTACATTTGTTTGCAGGGGATTTACCTACATTTTGCTGCCTTTTGCAGCCCTCTAGACCTTTCCGGGAGTCTTTTACAGCCATTTTAGTGCCCAAAAGTTCGGGTCCCCATTGACTTCTATGGGGTTCGGGTTCGGGATGAAGTTCGGGTTGAGTTCGGATCACGAACCCGGACATTTTCCGGAAGTTCGGCCGAACCTCTCGAACCCGAACATCCAGGTGTTCGCTCAACTCTATTTTCTATCCTTCAGGGCCCGGTAAAAAAAACAAATTAATCTATAATTTTTTCTCTAATAGAACTTTGTAGTGAATAGATGCCACTGTATGCATGCTTTTGTGCATACTGTACTGTACATTAAATGGATGGCAAAAGCGTGATGTGAACCCAGCCTAATTTGTTCAGTTTTCTTCCATGGTGGCCATACTTACTGGAGATATAGTATATTTTTGAAGTGCAAAACAACCTTTGAGAGGCAAAGTTGGTGAACATACTTCCAAATCCTACCGTGGCCAGGGTCTGGATTTAACTCTTACTAATCTCAATCCAATGCTAAAAAACAATCACAAGGTTTACACTTTTTTAGATGGGTGTTCTGGTAGCTTTAACTCTTCCCCAGAGGTTTACATCACTATACAAGGTCATTTCTTCCTCATTGCTAAAGTTTAGCGTCCCATCCAGTCCCACATGTTCTTATAAAATGTACTTGAACAGGCTTTCTACTACAATCCTCAAACATTTTTCAGTCTTTTCCAGGGGGATATAATGAACATTATTTATTGGAACTGGGATACCTCATTTAAATTGGCAACAAACACAGACACAGAAAACCCATGAAACTCCATCATTACATAGCCAGTCAGTCTCATCTGCAGGAACATTCCTTCTAGCAACTTTCATAGCTGAAAAAAGTAATATATTAAGTGAAAGTAGCCTAAACTAACTACTCGGTATGTGTAGTATGTGGATATTTCCCCAACCCCCTCAGGACCCAACCTCACAAATGCAGCACAAATTCCCACAGGCATTTCAAAAACTTCCCAAAAGAGTGGGGGCTACTTCTGCAGCAAAAAAGGCTCCCTATTAACACTTATAGCTGGTATGTCCAACAAGCTCAGAGGTGTGGTGGTCAAGTTTCCACATACTGTTGGCAACATGATGTACCTGCACATGTTACACAATATACCCAACCATAGCTATCTGACTCCCTGAAAGTGTAGACTCTATGGGTGTCATGAAGATCCTGCCACAGAGGAACAGAAATATCTTTCCTGCTGCCAGAGTAGTGTTGAGCGAGCATCCTCGGCCGAACACCATCGCGATGTTCGGCACTAGGCGGTGTTTGGACGAACACCCCGAGTGCTCGAGTCTCCTCCCCTAATAGATATCTCAGGAAGTCAACTGTCCGTCCAAGCAGCAAAGCCTGAGGTGAAACGCATACTTTGTATTTGAATAACATTCTGAAGAAAAGGTACATCTCAGCCTTTTTACATAATATCTATTTTTATGGACCATGCTGCTATAACCTGGCTATCTCCTGTATATAATTCTATATGTAAAGCTGGTATAAGTTATATATCTCCTGGTATACGACTTGGGAGTCCAAGATGCATCTAGACATCCTCCCCATGCTGTTCCCGAACCATTTCGGTGATGTTTCCATCAATTTCTGTGAACCTGACAACTTCCCCTCTTCAGAGCAGGGGGTGCCTGGTTTAATGCTCTGGTTCTCCCATTGACTTCCATTGTGATCAGGTGCTCGATAGAGCAGATCATAATGTGTTCGGCCCAAGCACCCAAGCACTTTTGTGCTCATTCAACACTAGTTAGGAGGGTATATAGTAACATATTTTTACAGCCAAACATTACTTGATTCAGGTCAACAGGCAAGAGCACAAATTAATATGCAAGAAATGTGGATCCTTTGGGAGATTAAACAGTGATGAACAAAAATGTGTAAAAACATGAATGGTGAGATAATGAAGCAGTCCAGGAACAGCCAGTGAAGATTTAGCAGAGTCAAGAAAGTAGCTTGAAGGAGCAGAGTCCACCTTCTTAGCTGAGGTACAGCAGAGCTGGTAGCTTGAGCACAGACATGGTACACAGGGGCACAGACATGGAGCACAAGGGTGCCAAGGTCATGAAATACAAGGAGAGGCATGCAGGTGCAGACCTTGGGTGGTTCCAACAGCCTCCAGATGCAGTAATGAGGAATAGACCTTGGATAAGGATAGAAGACATTGGGTATAGCAATCATAAGTAGGCCTTGAACAGACCCAGTAGACACCAGCATTAGAAATGAACGCCACGTGGGACGCCGCGTGTGAAGAACAACACATCCATACAGCGAGCGGACCTGAATAAACAACGCGGATGGAGACAGGGCGCAAAGACAGCTGCAGGAACGGGCGCAGGACTGGTAATGTACGGCATCTAGCCAAAACATTTGAGCAACATATTGCCAGCAAATTGTATGGAATAAGTGAACTCTAATATTCCACTAACTATAAGAGCATGTCTCTGGTTTCAGCAGTATAACATCAGTAGACTAACCATTACTAATATGAACTTATCTATGGTATCATTACTGATGCCGAAATAGGACACACCTCCAATTTTGGCACAGAATAAATTCAATGAGGAATTAACATTAAAATACCTTACTGGAGAGCATATATGTCTAAGCCTGAGTTTAAGGACTATGTATAGAGATCTGAAAATAAGATCCATAACCCGAAGGCTGACAAATTCAGTGGGATATGTTTTTATAGTGAGTGAGATATCTGGATATATATTCTGGACTCAATTAGAGCAATACTATTGCTCTAACATTTTATTCTCTATTTTAACTTTTTATAGATTTTTTACTTTTTTAAATATATTTATGGGAATTTTACATTGTCCATGTGACACCAAATATTGTGTGTGCCCTCCTATTACTATATAAAATTCTCCCTCTTCTCAGCAACAAAGGGTGTGTTGCAGAGTGAGCACCAATTCCTATTCTACCCAGTAGGTTGAGCCACTAACAATTTCTCCCTACTGGAACAAATTTCTATTTTGCTTATTTAGATATTTCTTAAAAGATGGCAGAGCTATGCTAGTTTTGAACCTATGCTTCCTGACCAGTGTGTTCGGTCTAATGAGGGTGTAATGGATAGTATTCTGTGACAGAAAGCATAGATTACTGGACTCATATTGTGGACTAAGTCTGCTGCTTGTGATTTAGAATTCTGCCCCTTGCTGCAAGGAACGTCAGAGAATTGAATTGACATTTGTGCACTACTCAGCTGGGATCTGCACAGTAAAGTTAAAAAAAAAACAGGTTGCTGCATCTTGAGGACACTGAGAATAAAGAAACATTGCTCCAGCCCAGCTAAACCATTGTTGGGAAAACGCTCATATAAAATTGTATACCTCATGTATGTGTAACAGTGTAGGAGCAGATAAGCCATCTGGGTCAAATGGCATGCCCTCAGCACAGACAAGGTCAGCAGCAGCCCCTGCTCACATTATTACCAGCACAGTCACCACTCATAACTGACATTTTATCTCCTCTCCACAGACCAATACCTCAGTATTACAAGGATCTTCTGACTTTCCGTTTTGCCATTGATGAAATTAACCAAGATCAGAGAATTCTACCTAATGTCTCTTTGGGATATCACATATATGATTCGTGCTCCGACAGTAAGAAAGCTGTGAAAAGTGTCTTACAGATTCTATCAGGACCAGGAATGACCGTCCCCAATTATTGCTGTACAGGGTGGAGGAACGTGGTTGGTTTTATTGGAGATCAGGGTTCATCAACCACAGTGTCCATGGCTCAGATCCTGGCATTATACCGATACGCACAAGTAGGTGCACAGCAAAGAAATCCTAGTTATGACGGCAGACCATACCAGCCACCACCCAGCACTCCTTGACAGGCAAAGCCACCATACTTCTCATCTTCTCCTGCATTCTAGCAGCCCGGACCCATAGGTCTTTTCCTCTTCCTTCCTGGTAGGGTAGACCACTGGATTAGTTCCTTTTTTCCTCTTGCAATCTACAGCCTGCTTTCTGCCAGCACCAGCTCTTGCTGCCCATAGGGTGCCTAATCTTCTGCAGCCAATGACTGGTCATTCAGGGCTATTTTAGGCACCTCCCTCTGTAGAATTGTGTCTGATCAACATGCTTCAGTTCAGTTCTTTGGGGCCACTTAGATAACATATTTGGGAGTAGTCCCAAGCCAATCTGTTCAAGTGACACAGTGGGTCTGCAGTTCCTTAGGCTATATTTTACCACTTTAGGAAGCCATCTTGAGTGAAATTTAGAAATGTATCTGGTATAATGGCTGCCGAATTGCTGGGCGACGGAGGACAGGCTTCATATTGGCCATTATTGTCATTTATATATTATGCCCCTCTTTCTCAGGTTCTATTTTTCCACTATAGGCAGCCATCTTGAGTGCATTTTAGAAATGCATATGATATATTGGTTGCTGAATTGCTGGGTTATGGAGGGCAGGCTTTATATTGGCCAGTATTGTCATTTATACAGTATGTCCCTGTTTGTATTAGTCAGAGCCTCCTGATATTTTAATGAATTCTGACTTGTCCCTGCTTATACAGTGTATACTTATTCTATAATGTCTATCTACATCTATATTTTTTGCAGATCAGCTATGGGGCAACAAGTGCTGTTCTAAATGATCGAAACTACTACCCAACTTTTTATAAAATTATTCAAAGTGTCCAGATCTGTTATTTGGTGTTATCTAAGGTGATTAAGTTCTTTGGATGGACATGGGTTGGGATTGTATCTTCAGATGATGACAGTGGTAATGAGGAGATTCAGATTCTGACACGATATCTGACCATCCATGGAATCTGTGTGGCCTACACCATCAAAGTGCAATTTGTGAGCTTAAGTATTTTAGGTGATGTTGAAAGAAAAAACATGGAGATTATCAGAAAGTCCTCGGCCCAAGTTATAATACTCTGTGGGACGTATTCTCCACACCTTGCAGATCGGTTAAATGCAATACGAGGTGTTATCCGTGATAAGACTCTTGTCTTCGGTCCTGCATTTGCTTCAGTCCTGAGTCTTGCGGAGCATCACAGAGAAGCATTTAATGGAAGTCTGGCTCTTAAGCCCTCTAAACTGCCTATACCAGATATGAGAAGCTTCTTTGAAAGTTTCCAGACCATCAGTCATTCAGAAGACATGTTACTGGCTCATATTTTTTTATTAAACCTGCACTGTTTATCTAGAAATCCTCATATGAATACAATCCATCAGTCTGTATACAATATATCTCTACATAACTGTACCGGGACAGAACGGGTCACAGATTTTTATAACTTTCATGGCAGAGGACTTTCTGACCGAGTGTATAAAGCTGTTCACTTAATGGCTCAGGCTCTACATGATCTATACATGTCTAAGAATAGACAATCTCCTGAGAAGATGACTTTTCTCCATAGACACAGGCACCAGGTAAGCGCTGTCAAGAAAACAATTCCAATTCATACAGAACTCTACCAACAAGTGTTTGACTCAAAATAATAAATCTGTCTAGAAATGATCTGATATGGGGGAGCAATGGTCAATACACAAAGAATGACTCTGGATGATTGTATACTATGACATCTATACATAACACAGTAGTAATGAAGGTTCCCCGAACAAGGTATAACTATACAATAACTCAGGCGGTTACATCACTAGTCAGTAAGCAAGGGTCTCAACATCATGGAGCACAGAGTGCCTTATGTTGTATAGTGGTTGGTTCTTATGTGTGCCGGTAATCCTTCTGTCTTCTGAATCATGGGTTATTAGTTATAATTATTATTTGCTATTAGTTCCCTTATGGATGGAAGCTCTTATGTCCACAATTTCTATATCATCTGTGTGGAGAACAGGGGTGTATGTAGTCTAGTCTATCCAACGTATGGTACAATCCTGATGAAGGTCTATGATAAACGTCATAGTATTTAATGAAAGGAGGGAGGGGATTATACTGAACAAGTAAGGGCCAATGTCTATTAAGTGCAAGGAACAATCTTAAACTTTTTATTGATTTTAACACAAAATACATTAGCATATCCTGGGGTCAGGATCCCACACAATGAGATATTGGGTATGGATAAAATGCTCATGAAGAAAAACAGGAATACAGTCTGGAAAGCAACATAGTTGTGCTGACCAAACAAACAGTAATCTGGTTCATTCTTGGTAAGAACATACAGTATCTGTACAGGATCTCTATGACACTTTATCTTATAAGCAAATTCTACTAACTCAAACAACATAACTGAAATCAAAACATGAGGGATGGTCGGGCAGGGAAGCGGGGGAGGGAGGAGGTGTGGATAGAGAAGTGGTATTTAGGTTGGGCGATGGTACTAGATACAAACATGTGTCCTATAAAGTAATAGATATGGCAATTGGCTGTGCACCGCTGACTATGGGGGCCCTATAAGACCCCATGGTCAGCAGGGCCCAGTCGCAATTGTGACCCCTATAGCTACTCCATTGGATGAATGAAGATTAATATGGGCTGTTAGTTAAGATTGTCTAGGCATCCAAGGTTCAAGGCGATAGTTATACCTAACAAAAGGATAAATGGTAGTGGGGGGCACTCAATATCAGGAAACAATTGGACCTATAATATTGGATTCAAAAAGTTTAATATAAAACATACAGTAAAACCAATAAAATATAAACAAATAGATATTAGCAGTTGTTGGTTGCAACCAAATAACATATGCGATAGGCGATGTGAATTTTTTTTTGGCTGCGTCAAGAGTAGATAAGATGACGCACAGGTTGCAGACAATTGTTGCGGTCCACTTAATAAGAGCGTCCACTTATTTTCTTAGTAGAAATGATGGAAACTCTACTAGGAACATAGTCCAAAGTAAATGTAAAAAACGATCAGTACTTTACCGCTCATTTGCAGGATACTGGGATGGTTTGTTAACTATAGTAGATGCAGACCGGGCCATACACGGCATCCCGTGTGGCCTCACTGTCTGCGCTGTGTCTCGCAGTCTCCTAGCAAGGTTGGCGTCTCACGTGACTTGTGGTCCCTCATGTGATTGTGTCGTCACGTTGTAGGCCGTTCCTTTCCCAGGTCCTACCAGGTAAAGTTGGCGTTTCAATATACTACCTCTCTCTCAATATACCATCCTCTGACTAATTTTTAAATATGGTATCATATATAAACATGTATGTGTACTATTGCTGTTTCTTTCCAACTGTATATCCTTTATCTTTTATTTAGTATATTTTTTTGACATTGTACTACAATGACTATCCCTTATATGAGGTTACGCCCATAGCGGCAACCTCTTTGGCCCATTTTGGCCCAGAATGTTCCGTAACTGTATGTTTTATATTAAACTTTTTGAATCCAATATTATAGGTCCAGTTGTTTCCAGATATTGAGTGCCTCCCACTATCATTTATCTATTTGTTTGCTAATTCTTGGTTCAGGTGGGACCAGGGGTATGCACCATTCTATGTTTGCAGATAGGTGAGCCACTGAATTCTGCAACTAGATAGCTATACCTAGAAATATTATTGACTCTGGGGACCAGATGAAGAGGAAATCAGTTTAAAGCCTATTCTTGGTGATAATAGGAATATTAATGTTAAGAGCTTGTGACTTTGAGATAGTAATCTTAAATTAGGGATATAACATGGCATACACCCCTGTATCCTAAGGGAATTAAGTAATGTCATAGCCAGACCATTATTTCTGATATTTGCGGACTCTATACTGACAGGGAATGTTCCACATTATTGACGCATAGCAAATGTGCCAATATTCAAAAAGGGTCCAAAAACAGGGCCCGAAAACTATAGGCCGGTAAGTGTAACATCTGTCGCGGGTGAACTGTTTGAAGGTTTTCTAAGAGATGGTATTTTTGGAGTATCTCAATGAAAATATGCAAATAACGCCATATCAGCATGGCTTCATGAGGGATCGGTCATGTCAAACTAATTTAATCAGTTTCTATGAGGAGGTAAGTTCTAGACTTGACAGCGGCGAATCAATGGATGTCGTATATCTGGACTTCTCCAAAGCATTTGACACCGTACCTCATAAAAGGTTAGTATATAAAATGAGGATGCTCGGACTGGGAGAAAATGTCTGTATGTGGGTAAGTAACTGGCTAAGTGACAGAAAACAGAGGGTGGTTATTAACGGTACACACTCAGATTGGGTCAGTGTCACTAGTGGGGTACCTCAGGGGTCAGTATTGGGCCCTATTCTCTTCAATATATTCATTAATGACCTTGTAGAAGGCTTGCATAGTAAAATATCTATTTTTGCAGATGACACTAAACTGTGTAAAGTAATTAACACTGAAGAGGACAGTTTTCTGCTACAGAGGGATCTGGATAGATTGGAGGCTTGGGCAGAGAAATGGCAGATGAGGTTTAACACTGACAAATGTAAAGTTATGCACATGGGAAGGAATAATGCAAGTCATCCGTACATACTAAATGGTAAAACACTCGGTAACACTGACATAGAAAAGGATCTAGGAATTTTAATAAACAGCAAACTAAGCTGCAAAAACCAGTGTCAGGCAGCTACTGCCAAGGCCAATAAAGTAATGGTTGCATCAAAGGGGGCATAGATGCCCGTGATGAGAACACAGTCCTACCACTTTACACATCACTAGTCAGACCACACATGGAGTACCGTGTACAGTTCTGGGCTCCTGTGAACAAGGTAGACATAGCAGAGCTGGAGAGGGTTCAGTGGAGCGCAACTAAAGTAATAACTGGAATGGGGCAACTACAGTACCCTGAAAGATTATCAAAATTAGGGTTATTCACTTTAGAAGAAAGACGACTGAGGGGAGATCTAATAACTATGTATAAATATATCAGGGGTCAGTACAGAGATCACTCCCATCATCTATTTATCCCCAGGACTGTGACTGTGACAAGGAGACATCCTCTGTGTCTGGAGGAAAGAAGGTTTCTACACAAACATAGAAGAGGGTTCTTTACGGTAAGAGCAGTGAGACTATGGAACTCTCTGCCTGAGGAGGTGGTGATGGTGAGTACAATAAAGGAATTCAAGAGGGGACTGGATGTATTTCTGGAGTGTAATAATATTACAGGCTACAGCTACTAGAGAGGGGTCGTTGATCCAGGGAGTTATTCTGATGCCTAATTAAATTTGTAATGCCCCTTAAGATGTAATAATTGGCTTCTGCCTCACAGGGTTTTTTTTTTGCCTTCCTCTGGATCAACCTGCAGGATAACAGGCTGAACTGGATTGACAAATGTCTTTTTTTTGGCCTTATATATATACTATGTAACATGGATTGCTCACTCTGGGTTGGATATTATCATAAGCTGCTTGTTTGACTTTCAGTCCAGAACAGATCAAACCTCGGAACTCGAGCGTCTATCTGATCAGTTGCCATAAAGGTTCTAGGGTAAGAATAAACAATACTGGGGATAAAGAGCATCCTTACCTAGTACCATTACTGATCTTAACTGCAGGGGAAACCCAATTATTAACTCTTATATACATGCTACATGAAAAATATACCTTGTATGAATTGTGAGGGAAAAATCAAACCTATGCAAAGTATTGTGTATAAAGGACCATGCTGTCCTATCAAATGATTTCTCCATGTTGGTTCCTAAAAGGACGAGCAGATAATTTAGTTTCTTTGTCAAAAACTATGAAGTTAAAGAAACTATGAACCCGGATTT
Organism: Bufotes viridis; assembly: GCA_033119425.1. Taxonomy (NCBI): domain Eukaryota; kingdom Metazoa; phylum Chordata; class Amphibia; order Anura; family Bufonidae; genus Bufotes; species Bufotes viridis. Next base: position 20,168,929 of record CM065592.1, on the reverse strand, counting down.
ATGAGTGGAGTTACAGGCCACATCTTTCCTATTTCCCATTAAAGGTGCAGGGGTGAACCCAGCAACACAAAAAGGGTTAACTCTGCACTGAGGCTCCCAAGGAAGGTGTTGGTTCATTTGTCCCTATGTTCTGTTGTGCTAGTGATGGGATTAAGTAGCCGACTCCGGGATAGAGGAGTGGATCACCCTCTGATACACTCAGGAGATAATCCCATCACATGTGTCTTCCTATTCATCATTAAGACACTGGGGGGGGGGGGTCTGTTTGATTGAGTTATGATGTTAGACCACCATAACTCTGGCCTGTGGAATTGTATAAATTGTGAGTGCTTGCTGGCATTAAGGTGTCCTGTTCTACCCTTCATGAAGTATGGGCTTATATTTGGGGGATGGCAGAACTACACTCTGGGGATTGCTATAATTATTATACTCTCCAGAGTATAATCCCTAGCTCTTGTGAGAGCTGTTCCTGTTCCTGTTTTGCTCTCTGGACTAAGGAGAGGTCCACCCGCTGGAAGCTGAAGTCCGGTCTTGGGTCCAGGGTGGCTGGAGTACGGCGAAAACCCAAACCAAGCTGCGGAGGTTCGTGGGGTCTGCGGTGGTTCTGGTGTCGAGTGCATTGCTGATGGTCCTTGGCAGGCACTAGGAGTATCGGTCGACGAAGGCACCCAGGCGTTCCGTCACATTATTAAGTAATGAGGCAAAAAAGAGGAGATATTCATGGAGGAGTTAAAGGTTTTGAGCAGAAAGGGCGAGAGGACCTCATAAAAGGTATTGTAGTAGTGAAGTGGAAGACCGTCAGGTCAAGGAGCCCTCCCCCCCACCATAGATTTCAGGGATTTCAGTAGATCCTTAGCTTAAATGGGGTCGCAGAAGTGTGAAACCTGATCTGGAGAAATAGAATGGAGGTGTGATATTGTCTAAGAAAGTTTTTTTGTGAGATCCACTTTACACCGTTTACATCGCCTCCGAATCCTGGTCATCTATACTATACAATGCTGAGTAATATTTGTGGAAGGAGTCAGCTATACAGGTGTCATCTGCCACCAAGGTGTTATCATGTTGTTTTATGGTGGAGATCCACGATTTCCATTTGCATTGTTTGATAATGCCTATCATAAACTATTTTGGTCTATTGTCATGGGCAAACATTTTTGTGATTTTTAATATCTGTCTAAGCTTTTCTCTAAGAGGTTGAGGTGGGAATCTGAAATATTTCCTGTGAAGGCTCTTCAGTTTCTCTGGGTTCTGTTACCTGCTTTTGTCTAAGTTTGTTGTGGTTAAAGGCTATTGAGATGAATTATTCTCTAATTACAGACTTATCAGATTCCCATAATAGTTGGGGCGTGATTTCTAAGGAATTGTTTGAAGAAAAGAACTTGCGCAGATTGTCTTCTATTTTCTTTTCAATCTCGTTTGTCTAGAATTGTTTCATTTAATCTTCACTGGAATGACTTGGGGTGTGAAGTAAGTGTGTTAAAAATAAAACTGGGGAATGATCTGGATTTATCATAGAGCCAATCAAGGCTTCAGTGCATAACTGCAGGTGGGGAGTGGAGAAAAACACATAATGCAGGCGATGATATGAGTTATGTGGACCTGAATAGTGAATGAAATAAGTAGCTATTCCTAATCAACTTTTAATACCTGCCAATACTTTATAAGGGGCTGCGGTTTTTCCCGCAGAGGAATATAATGATGGTTCTAAGAAGACATTAAAGTCACCTGCACTATAGTCAGACCTTCTCTAAATTCCTCTAACAGACGAGGTGCTGCATTCGGAGTGTATAGGTTAGCACGTGTGTACATCTATGAGTCAATGTAGCCTTTTACAAATATCTATCTACCTGTAGGCAGGGCCACGACAAGGGTACGCGACCCCTCACTACCCATGATGATGGCGCAATCATAGCAGCATTTGGCCTGAAGCCTATAAGGGATTAGAATGGCTCAAGAGGTTACGCTAGAACTGGCGCAGGTGGTCCACATGACATCCCTGCTCCTGCACCAGATCTTACGCGATGATGTGATCACGGCAACACAGGCTACAGATCAGAAGAGGTCTGTGGCTTGCAGTGCAGACAGCATTGGGGGTACATATTTCTTTTATTTTTAACTAAGCAGTGGCCGACTGGAACTAATGGGGAGAAGGAGAGCTTTATGTACTAGCACTAATGGGGCGGAGCACACAGGAGCATTATATACTGGCACTAAGGGGGGCATTATGTACTGACACAAAGAGGGGGAGGCACAAAGGAGCATTATATTATAATTTCACTAAGGGGGAGAAGGAGAGCTTTATGTACTAGCACTAAGGGGGGGGGGGCACGCAGGAGCATTATATACTGGCACTAAGGGTGGGGGGGCATTATGTACTGACACAAAGAGGGGGAGACACAAAGGAGCATTATATTATACTTGCATTAAGGGGAGAAGGAGAGCATTATGTACTGGCACTAAGGGGAAGAAGGAGAGCTTTATGTACTAATAGAGATGGCCTTGCGTTTCGCCAGATGGTCGTTTTGCGTCGAACTTTGACCGTTCGCGATTCACTGAACATGCGAACATAGGGAGATGTCCGCCGGCGCCATATTCTTTTGCATTGTGCCAATCTTTGACACATCCATCAGGTGGGACAGGACAGCCAATTGAGACATTTCACACACCCCCACCCTATAACAGAACCCGATCTGGCAGCCATTTTACATTCTGTGTTTTGCCAGTGTAGGGAGAGGTTGCATTGTGGAGCAGGGACAGATTGTTAGGGACACCAAACGCTAGCTTATAGGGCCACAAAAGTCATTTTAAGGACTGGTATAGGTGTGCTATCAATACGTGTGATATACTGAGGGGTGTTATGTCCTTAAATAATACGGTCTAACATAGAAAGTATATTATAGTGCATTTGTATTGTGCAGCAGTTGTGTGCAGTTCTGCTGCGATACCACAGCTATATAGAGGGACAAGCGCTATGGGAACAACTAATTACAATGGGTGTGATATACCTGTTGCCCCCTCCCCCCAAAAAAAAATAATTGAAGGGTGTGGTATATCTTCTTCCACAAAATACTGATTAAGGGCTGCGATATACCTGTTGCCCCAAATAAACAGGGTGGTGTGATATAATTGTTGTGTCAAAAAAAATTATTGAAGCCTGCAATATACCTGCTTCCACCAAATATTGATTGAGGCCTGTGATATACCTGCTTCCACAAGATACTGGTTAAGGAGTTCAAAATACCTGTTTCCACCAAATATCGATTGAGGCCTGCGATATACCTGCTTCCACAAAATACTCATTAAGGGGTTTAATATACCTGTTTCCACCAAATATTGATTGAGGCCTGTGATATACCTGCTTCTACAAAATACTGATTAGGGGGTTCAATATACCTGGATCAACAAAACAATGATTGTGGCCTGCGATATACCTGCTTCCACAAAATACCGATTGAGGCCTGCAATATACCTGCTTCCACAAAATACTGATTAAGGGGTTCAGTATATCTGCTTCCACAAAATACTGATTGAGGGGTGCGATATACCTGATTCCACAAAATACCGATTGAGGCCTGCGATATACCTGCTTCCACAAAATACTGATTAAGGGGTTCAGTATATCTGCTTCCACAAAATACTGATTGAGGTCTGCGATATACCTGCTTCCACAAAATACTGATTAAGGGGTTCGAAATACTTGTTTCCACCAAATATCGATTGAGGCCTGCGATATACCTGCTTCCGCAAAATACTGATTAAGGGGTTTGATATACCTGTTTCCACCAAATATTGATTGAGGCCTGCAATATACCTGCTTCCACAAAATAATGATTAAGGGGTTTGATATACCTGCTTCCACAAAATACTGATTAAGGGGTTCAATATACCTGTTTCCACCAAATATTGATTGAAGCCTGTGATATACCTGCTTCCACAAAATACTGATTAAGGGGTTTGATATACCTGCTTCCACAAAATTTCCGATTGAGGCCTGCGATATATCTGCTTCCACAAAATACCAATTAAGGGGTTCCATATACCTGTATCCACAAAATACTGATTAAGGGCTGCGATATACCTGCTTCCACAAATACTGCTCTTCTCTAGGGACTGAGGCACAGGGTCATTTTGAAAATGACAGGCAGAGGAAGAGACAGGCCGCTCTGCAGGGGTGGTAGGGGTCGGGCAGGTGCACCAGGCCGGAGCCTAAGTGGGAAGTTGGAAAAGGAGCGTGCGATTACTTCAAAGGGCGCCCCAGAGTTGGTAGTGTAGCTCACTCAGCCTTCCGCTTCTGCACCCTCCTGATCCTCTGTATCTGCACCCTCTACACTCTCTGCTGTGTGCGCCCCCAAATACACCACCACCACCACCATAGCCCCTCTAGTCAATGAATTTTTTTCCCATCCATTCCCAGACCTAACCAATGTGCAGCCATTCTTGACAACGGATGAGGAAGAGGAAGTAGCAACGGCCACCACCCGCGGTCTGACAACAGTACCCAGATCAGCCCAAGGAAGGAGGTCCCCGCTGTTTCTGCCTACTCTGAGATCTCAAATGTCAGTGGTGGTGAAGGTGACGATGATGTGTCGATGGACGTCACGTGGGTGCCCACAAGAGAGGAAGAGGAGGGGAGTTCAGAGGGAGAGATGGAGCAGCACAGAGGGAGGAGAATGAGAAGAAGTAGGCAGAGCTTGCAGGGCACAGGAGGCAAAAAGCAGACTGAAAATGTATCTGGAGCGAGCTATTCACCATGCACTGTCACTTCTGGTGCTCTCAGGATGCCGACACATGGCTCCGCAGTGTGGGATTTTTTTAACGTGTCAGCTGCTGACAATAGTGTTGCTATCTGCAGCCTGAGCTGTCAGGCTCAGCCTTGCCATGCTGTGCTGCGGCTGTTGTGCCTGGAAGTCAAGTGCTACACTGGTCGTGCACTGCTTTCAGCTCTGCGGTCACAAGCCGATCAGTGGCTAACCCTGCTCAATTTTGACAGTTGGTAAAGTTGTGTGCGACAATAGTGCCAATCCGCTGAGCGAGATGAAATAGGGCAAAATGACACATGTGCCGGGCATGGCACGCGTCCTGAACTTAGTCGTGCAGCGATTCGTTGCCAAATACTCCGGGATCCAGGATGTCTTGCGGCTGGCCAGGAAAATATCTGTCCATTTTAGCAGATCTTACATGGCCATGGCTTGCCTTGCTGACATTCAGCGGCGAAACCACTTGCCTGTAAGACGTCTGATTTGTGACAGCCCAACGTGCTGGAACTCTACCTTGTATAGCTTGATAGGCTGCTCCAGCAGCAATGTGCAGTTATCAACTACCTGTACGAACTTTGCAGCAGGACAGGTTCTGGGGAGCTTGGTTTCTTTTCACAGCTCCAGTGGCTTCTCACGTGCGATGCATGCCGACTTCTGCAGCCATCTGATAAGATCACAGAACTGGTCACTCGCAGCCAGGGCACCATCAGTGGCATCGTACTTTACGCCTTCTTTCTAGAGCATGCATTGAGTTGTGTCATTGATCAAGCCGTCGAGGTGCAGGAGCTGGAAGATGAGGAATTCGTAATGCTGAATGAATTCCCAGGGGGGCTACTCCATCTGAGACAAGTCAGCAGGAGTCTGAAGAGGAGTCAGAAGAGGATGGTGGCTGAGGAGGAGGAGGAGCAAGAAGACCAGTCTTTGAGGGGGACTTTAAACTTTTAAGGGATCCCTGGTGTTGTCCGTGGCTGGGGGGAGGAGACCGAGGACGAAATTATCCTGGACAATGAGCAGGTGCCAGGGCGCTCCACCGCTTCCAATTTAGTGCATATGGGGGGACTTCATGCTCCAGTGTTTGAAGCGGGACCCTCACATAAAAATCACAAAGGGCAAGGACCAGTATTGGGTGGCAATGTACTTAGACCCCTGACTGATACAAACACAAAATGGTGGACATGTTACCAGCATCACAGAAGGCTGGCAGAATGCAGCATTTCCATTCCTTGCTACGAGAGATGATGCAATCTGCTTGTGCGGGTACCAATCCTACCGTGCATGCAAGAAGAGGGCGGTTTGAAGATGTGTTGGTCACTTCAGATATGAGATCATTCTTGCAGCCAACCCATTGACAGCTACCCTCCAGATCCAGCCTCAGGGAATGCATAGACCGACAAGTGTCTGACTACATCGGGTTAACGGCCGATGTGGGCGCTCTGAGAAGTGAGGAACTCCTGGACTACTGGGTGTGCAGGCTTGACCTGTGGCCAGAGCTGGCACAATTTGCCATGGAACTCTTGGCTTGTCGAATATCCTGTCCGAAAGGACGTTCAGTGCAGCAGGTGGGATCGTGACCGATAAGCGCACTCGCCTAGCTCAAGACAGTGTGGACTACCTCACATTTCAAAAAATGAATAAGGCATGGATCTTGGAGGAATTTAACACCAGTGACGACCACATGTAATTCAATTTCCTCATGCCAGCCCACACATATCCGCCACCACCCAGAGCAAAGAATGGTCCTTGTCTTATGTAGATGCAGCGGCATAAAAGGCCTTTTCTGTCAGGTGAATGCCAAATTTTGGGGGCTTTATTACAGGCCCCAAAAATCATCCACACTATAGGGAGATTATAGGGACTGCTTAGAGATAGTGTAGGAATAAAAAATAGGGAGGCTTTATTCACACTATAGGGAGATTGCAGGGACTGCTTAGAGATAGTGTAGGGATATAAAATAGGGAGGCTTTATTCACACTATAGTGAGATTGCAGGTACTGCTTAGAGATAGTGTAGGGATATAAAATAAGGAAGCTTTATCCACACTATAGTGAGATTGCAGGTACTGCTTAGAGATAGTGTAGGGATATAATTGGAATGCTTTATCCATACTATAGGGAGAGTGCAGGGACTGCTTAGAGATAGTGTAGGGATATAATAGGAATGCTTTATCCATACTATAGGGAGAGTGCAAGGACTGCTTAGAGATAGTGTAGGGATATAATAGGAATGCTTTATCCATACTATAGGGAGAGTGCAGGGACTGCTTAGAAATAGTGTAGGGATATAACAGGAGGCATTATCCACACTATAGTGAGATTGCAGGGACTGCTTACAGATAGTGTAGGGATATAATACGGAGGCTTTATCCACACTATACGGAGAGTGCAGGGACTAATTAGAGATAGTGTAGTGATATAATTGGGAGGCTTTATCCACACTATTGGGAGAGTGCAGGGACTGCTTAGAGATAGTGTAGGGATATAATAGTTAGGCTTTATCCACACTATAGAGAGAGTGCAGGGACTGCTTAGAGATAGTGTAGGGATATAACAGGGAGGCATTATCCATACTGTTGAGAGATTGCAGTGACAGCTTAGAGATAGTGTAGTGAAATAATAGGGAGGCTTTATCTAATCTATAGGGAGAGTGCAGGGACTGATTAGAGATAGTGTAGGGATATAATACGGAGGCTTTATCCACACTATAGGGAGAGTGCAGGGACTGCTTAGAGATAGTGTAGTGATATAATTGGGAGGCTTTATCCACACTATAGGGAGGGTGCAGGGACTGATTAGAGATAGTGTAGTGATATAATAGTTAGGCTTTATCCACACTATAAAAAAGAGTGCAGGGACTGCTTAGAGATAGTGTATGGATATAACAGGGAGGCATTATCCATACTGTAGAGAGATTGCAGGGACAGCTTAGAGATAGTGTATGGATATAACAGGGAGGCTTTATCTACACTATGGGGAGAGTGCAGGGACTGCTTAGAGATACTGTAGTGATATAATTGGGAGGCTTTATCCACACTATAAAAAAGAGTGCAGGGACTGCTTAGAGATAGTGTATGGATATAACAGGGAGGCATTATCCATACTGTAGAGAGATTGCAGGGACAGCTTAGAGATAGTGTAGTGAAATAATAGGGAGGCTTTATCTACACTATGGGGAGAGTGCAGGGACTGCTTAGAGATAGTGTAGGGATATTAAATAGGGAGGTAAAATACGTGAATGATCGGCACTCTATATCTGGAGTACACACATAAGAAAACAATATTAAAATATTATGGCTATTTATTCACTAATATAGAACAAACATAAAATCAATATATGAAATCAATATAAAAAACTATATAAAAAAAAGTATTATCTACAAAATTAATGCAATATGGTTCTTAAATATGGGATTAATCCATAAATATACTGTTGATAAAAACCGGTCTATAAACAGTCTTACGTTCCTTAAATTTCTGCTAATCAATTTTGTTATAGGGAGAGTTCCAATATATCCATATGGCAGTGTATTATAAATCCACTGTATTTTGTAGGGTTATGCGTAAAGGAGATTTATCTCAAAAAAGTTCCAAAATCTTTGGGAATATTTCCCTTCACCTGTAATCCACCTTTCAATAATTCTTATTCCAACTATAGCCTTAAATAGCATGCATAGAACGTTATTCAGCTGTAAATATATGTCCATTCAACATATACATATAAGAGCCATAGGCAGCGATAATTGTAACCATAAAGACAGAAGAGCCATTCACAGTGATCATTAGCAGAGAGTGTCTTGTGGCTCACAGTAACTCTCTAATTCAGCTTCCCATATCATGCACTGTATACAGCGATAGTTTGTTTACCTGATGTAGTGGTTACCAGACAAACCTCCTGCAGAACTGGCCGCGGCATCCCACGTGTCAGGCTATGGAGCGGAGGAGTCTTACCTCAGGTCACGTCTCTGTTCCATCTCGGAACGCTCCGCGATGTATCTTTAACTTTTATCTTATCCAAGGTACATATTCCAAAAGGATGCAGTGGGGGTCCTCCGAACCAAACGCGTTTCGGGGCACTAGACTGTCCCCTTCATCAGTGGCAGAACCCCCAAAATGTCAATTCATACCTTTTATGCTCTCTGTTCGTATATCCAATAGGTCATAAGGAAAATCTGGACCAGATCCATATTGACCATATCATGTTTCATATATAGAAAAAGACCAATAGAGATACTGCGAACATAAAATTTTTCGTTCGTGAACGGCCAACGCGAATTTCCGCAAATGTTCGTGAAGAGGCGAACTGGGCAAACCACCATAGACTTTAATAGGCAGGCAAATTTTAAAACCCACAGGGACTCTTTCTGGCCACAATAGTGATGGAAAAGTTGTTTTAAGGGGACTAACACCTGGACTGTCACATGCTGGAGTGGGATCCATGGCAAAACTCCCATGGAAAATTACGTAGTTGACGCAGAGTCGGGTTTTAATCCATAAAGGGCATAAATCACCTAATATTCCTAAATTGTTTGGAATAACGTGCTTTAAAACATCCAGTGTGTGTATACGATCAGGTATGATGTTGTATCGATCAAGTAGTGTAAGGGTTACGTCCGCTTCAGAGTGAAAGACCAAACTCTGACAGACCAAACTCCCAGTTTAACGCACCGCAAACAACCGCAAACAGTCCATTTGCACAACCGCAAACTCCCCATTTGCACAAGGTTGGATACCAAGCTAGCCATGTCCCATTCCTTGTCCTCACTGATGTCATTGAAGGTCTCTTCATCCACCCAGCCATGTACAACACCAAGGGTCCCCGAAAGGTGACAACAAGCCCCCTGGGACGCTTGTTGTGGTTGGTCTTCCACCTCCTCAAAGCCACCTTCCTCCTCTTCTTCAGACTCCTCTCTGCGTTGCCGCAGGTCCAGCAATCGACGACGACAAGGCTTCTTCTGGTGGTGATGGTGACCACAACTCTTCCTCTTCATGCTCATCTACAACCTGGTCCAGCACTCTTCGCAGGGCACGCTTCAGAAAAAACGCATATGGGATGAGGTCGATGATGTTGCCTTGGGTTTGACTGACCAGGTTAGTCACCTCCGCAAAAGGACGCATAAGCCTACAGCCATTGTGCATGAGCGTTCAGTAATGCGGCCAAAAAATACACAGCTCCACAGAGGCTGTCCTCTTTTTTTTAAATTAAAAAAATCTGTTCTTACCAGTTTAATCTCTGTTTTGTCCCCTATCAGGGGCCGGCGTATGGAATAGATTTTAGGAAATGGGAGATGGAAAAAGATGGTTGGTCGGTCCTCTTACTTCCAATTTGTGGCACTGCGCGTACGCCGTGCAATGTACTGTGCCACCCTATATGAGTGGTGTGTTAAGTAGTACTATTCCTATCAGTTAAATCCCTGTTACGTCCACTATTAGGGGACGTGTATTGAATAGATTTTAGGAACCGGGAGATGGAGAAAGATGATTGGTAGGTCCTCTTACGTCCAATTTGGGGCACTGTGCCACCAATACAAACAGTGTGAACTACTATTCTTACCATTTTTATCCCCCTATCAGGGGACATGTATTGAATTGAATCCTTGCATGGGTAGATAGAGAAAAAAGCTTGCTCTGTCCGCTTCCTTCTAATTTTGGGTACTTGCAATGGAATTTGCCACCAATGCAACTAGTGTTAACTAAGTACTATTCCTATCAGTTTAATCTCTGTTTTGTCCCTTATCAGGGCCAGGGCCGGTGTAGTGAATAGATTTTTGGAACCGGGAGATGGAAAAAGACCCATGCTTGGTCCGCTTCGTTTGAATTTTAGGTCACTGCGCGTGCGCCGTGCAATGTACTGTGCTACCCTATGCTGTATAAGTTGTGGGCAGTGGGCACAGTACAGTCTGTGGACCTGACACACACTGGCAGGCAACTGCAATTATATTAAAGGGTAAAAATTAAATGACTTTTTTATCTGCATGGTACTGTTCCACCCTATATGAGTTGTGTGCAGTAGGCACAGTACAGTCTGTGGGCCTGCGGCCTCTCACACACCGGCAGGCAACTGCAATATATATATATATAATATATATATATATATATAAAAGCAGACTGATGTACCAGCCCTATAAAGGGCTTTTTGAGGTGCTGTCAGGACGCTGTCCTTACAGTAGATGAGTCTTTGAGGACTGGAGTGGACAAAGAACACTGGCCTAGCTAACGCTTTCCCTATTAATTCAACAGCAGCAGCACTTTCCCTGCTCTAACTAACACTGCATCTTCAGAATGAATCTATGATGGATGCTGTCCTTGCTTTTTGATAGGAGGTGGGAGGGTCTGGGAGGAAGGGTATGCTGATTGGCTGGAATGTGTCTGCTGACCGTGAGGTACAGGGTCAAAGTTTGCTCAATGATGACATATAGGGGGCGGACCGAACATTGCATATGTTCGCCCGCCGCGGTAAACGTGAACATGCGATGTTCCCCCGGGAACTGTTCGCCGGCGAATAGTTCGGGATATCTCTAAAGACCATATATCCCTATCCGTCTGTAAAAAATGCTCATAAAGTATTATATGAATAAAGTAGGCAAAACAACATAAAATGAGTTTTCTCATAAATGGGATTAATCAAGGAACATATAACTGGATTCCATATTTATCTCGCATTTATACTTAAGGAAATATATATTCGTAATAATAGGTAAAATAAATAGGTGAAAATAGTAAAAATAGACGCTTCATATATAACCAACACACAACAAAGGCTTCCTGTTTTTTATTGTTTGCCGAAAATTAACAAAGATCCCGTGAACCCTCCACGCCGTCTGATCAGTTCTGGTATCAACTCACTAACAACCAACCTTTCAGAATATATTGATAAACATCTGCAACCAGTTGTTAAAAAAACCAATCTTATATTAAGGATACGACAAAAATAATTAAGATAGTTAAAAATGTAAATGTTGAACCAGAATGGATTATTATTACTTTGGATGTACAATCAATGTACACCATTATTGACCACAAGCCGGGTGTAGAAGTAATAAAGAAACAATTGACAATTAATAGTTCTATGCCGCCAGAACAAATTAACTTCATAGTATAGGCAGTCACTTACATCCTTTCCCATAACTATTTTTACTTTGACAGGGAATACTATCTCCAAATTCAGGGAACCGCCATGGGCACCAGATTTGCCCCAAGTTATGCAAATTTATTTATGGCCGACTGGGAACGTGATGTTATAACACCATGTCTGGGGGCAGATCTGGTGCTCTGGCAAAGATATATAGATGACATTGTTTTCATCTGGAGAAAAGGAGAGTGGGAATTGGAAGAATTCTTGAGAGAAAATAATAACAACTATAGAAATTTACATTTTACCTCGTCCACTAGCAAGACATTGGTTGAGTTCCTGGACCTCCAAATAATAATGGAAAGTAATAGACTTATCTGTAAGACATTCCAAAAATCGGATCAATAAGAACAGTTATATATCTTTATCTAGTTGTCACTTACCTAACTGGCTTCTCAACACTCCATTTGGCCAGTTCCGGCGTAACAAAATAAACTATACAAAAGAAAATGATTTTGAAACTGAAGCAATCAAAATGAAACAACAGTTTCTTGATAAACAATATCCCATATCAACAATAAACAACGCTCTAGATAGAGTTCATAAACTAAACAGACAAGATTTTTTTGTGGATACAAAAGCAATAAAACAGAAAGACGACTGCATACGTCTTGTCCTGCCATATAATGCAAAACATAAGGAGACACTTAAAATTATCAATAGACATTGGCACCACATGAGGAATGATAAAATGATAGGCCCTTCATTACCAGCATATCCATATATCACGTTCACAAGAGCTCCAAATTTGAGCCTACAGATAGCCCCTACTGTCAGACATATACAGAGGAAAACAAATTTACTTCAAAAGTGGATGAAACTTACCGGTTTTATAGATGTGGAAGATGCTCCAACTGCCGTATCACGACCTCCCAAAAAAAGACAACTAAAATTAAATCAACAACTAGCACATGTACATACCATTGTATCTAACTTGCAATTCAACTAATGTTATATATATAGCTGAATGCCCCTGTAATAGACAGTACATATGGAGGATAAAAGAACATTAAAATGGCGAATTTCGGAGCATATTGCGAACATCAAAAACGGGTATGACAAACATACATTGTCTCACCATGGGCTTATTCTTTGCAGCATTGGAAAGAGTGGACACACATTGGAGGATCATGCGAGTCAAATGTCAAGACTGGAATCCAGATGGATGTTTGACTTCAACTCACTAGTGTCAAGAGGACATAATGCAGATCTGGAAATTTTGGGCGCCCTATGGGGGGAGGGGCAGGTTTTTCTCCTGGCCCAGTGCCGGCGGTGAACCTATCCCTCCATTATCTATGTCTCTCCTTCATTGGGGGAACTATCAATGTATTCCTCCATTATTCCCATATAATTACTCCTGCCTTCAGATAGAGGTAAAACCGTGGCAGACTTGAAGATACTTAGTGAGCCCTCTTTGGATATTCCTCTATTATTCCCACATAAATTCTGGTTCTCTCTTTATTATAACATATAAAGGATATAGTTTTAGCAATGTAGAGCATGTAGTATAGAACCAACTATACCTCGGATCTGAATCAGATATATATATATATATATATATATATATACAAAGTGAGAAATACTCTTTGGATATATTAACTGATTTTTTTCTTTTTTCTTTTAGATATTCACGCACACTTCAGAGAGGGGTTACTAATTTGACAAGGATTGCACCCGGGTGTGATGAATGACCTCCACATTTTTCTTTTTCTCTGGTGTCCAGCGTATATCATTGGCTGTAGTATATGTGTATATCATGCATAATAGATCCGTTTACTCAATATACATTACTCTCTTGGTCGATGTGTGGGCATATAGGGGAGGAGATCACTCCTCAGCCACATATTGTCAGAGTCTGGAGGCTACTTCGGATGCTGACATTGACGTGCCATCACCCGTTGTTTCCTACCCATGCAAGTGGTTCACCCAGTCTGGGAAGGATGGGTTTCCATCTCATCTGCCGGCAGTGATATTCTCTCACAGTGGCGTGGATCTGCCCGTGGCACGTATGACCAGTGATGGGAGCTTGAATTATTCTATCTTCAAACGCTGATATTACTGTCCCTAAGATTGGCAGCGAATGCGCTTACTTGTAATCTATGAACGTTTGCACCCTACTTTAAGATGGCCGTTTTGGTTGAAAGGCGAAAGAGCACATGCGCCGCCTTGGGGATGCCTGTGCCCTTTTCCAAGATGGCCGTTCTGGCCAGAAGGGTAGAGAGCGCATGCGCCGACCATATACAGCCTTTTGTGATGACGCGACGCCGTAGAGACATGCTCAGTGTACCTGACAGGTATGCTATGTCTGCCTAATGTGGACGCCATTATCCATCTGAGAACGACCTGTGTCTCCTCCTCTCCTTAACTTCACTGACACACACCAGCACCTGACACTGATTGGATTAAGTATGTACACATGAACATGACGGTTTATGGTGGATGTTTTTTAGACTTTATGCAATATTTGCACTTACTATACATGTTTTTTATATGGATATGACTTGAGATATCACTATATGGTCTTAGAGTGAAAATTATCATGTTAAATGTGCAAATTTAAATGAGATTTTATCTGTCACTAATTATGTATTTAAATTAATTACGTACTGATGTGTATTGGATCACCTTTATAATGCTTGTAACTCACTGTGTTTCAATGCTTGATAAAAGGCTCACATTGAGCCGAAACGTCGCTCTGTGCCACTATGGGTGAATAAAACTTCACGTTTTTACTGGATGTCTTTTGGAGTGCAGTCCATTTTCTACTCTATATATAAATATATATATATATATATATATATATATATACTAAATATTTTACAATATGATTAAACTTTTGATATGTTTCCGTATTTATTAAAACATATTAACCGGACAGTGGCATGTTTTTACTATTTTCACCTATTTATTTTACCTATTATTATAAATATATATTTCTATTTTTGGTGATGCATTTCTTTAGAGCTTTTTATGATCGAAATACATAATCTGGTTTTTAATCATTGTACAAGATGTTTTTAAGGACTTTCCAATAAAGAAGCAAAGTTTTAACAGAGTGCTGGAGATTTCTCATTTTGAATTTGTTCATTGTGGATACTCCTGCTTCCAGCTCAGGACATCTCCTAGCACCTGTTATTTGGACATGAGCTATGAGCATGATCTTCCTTCACTACTCCAATTAGCAGATGTAGTGCTACCCTTATTGTTCACCAGCGTCTGCTGCAAGGCCATTTATACTTGGCTGCTAAGGATCTAGTTTAAATTGGTATAGGAAGGCCTCAGAAGAAAGCAGAGCTCACAGGTAGCAGACCTATCAGGTCCCAAGGAGAAGTAGGAGAGAATTATAAATCAGATTCTAAACCAGGAAAGTCAGTGGGATCCAAATCAGTAGAAAAGAGGTTAATCTAAATATAAACCAAAGTTGGATCACCATGAGAGCCAATGGAAGCAAAATTGGTAGACATGGTGTAAATCCATAGAAAAGACAAAGTCAATTCACCAGGAGAGAAAATTAAAGAAAAATCATTAGACATGCAACACAGTTCTGAGCATACGGAACTAACATGAGCCATGAACAAAATCACAGACAAAGACAGACAATGTGAGACTTAAATGACTTGCCTGGCCCTTGGATTGGATGCTCAGCCAGGTTCATCCAGGCTCACCAATAAGTCGAATATCTGGTGCTTGGCTGTTCGGCATAGCAACCCTTCTAGAACAGCCATGCAATGGATAATGGCCAAGTAGATTAGCAGTCAGCAGTTGGCTGTAAGCTAATTGTAAATATGAAAAGAAACCTAGAAACAGGTTTTTATATATTCATTTTTTATGTGGCACAGAATCGAATAAATGAGAGATATCAAGAAATATGACATCAAACCATAATGACTCAACCCAGTCCAGTCTAGAACGTACCTCCCCATAAAAACTGATTAGATTAGTTTGACAGAACTGATCCTTCATAAACCTTTCCGATATCCCATTGTGCTCCCTCATATCGTGCAGGGGGACAAACAACCTTTCACGCACACCCACAATGACTTAACCAAAGCCACACTTAAGGTCTGGGACTCATTGGGTGACCTTCTCAGCCCCTTACCCTCTCCGCGTATGCCATTAGCAGATCTCTCTGACTTACAACTCCCTAAATACTCAGACATAAGATTACTTATATCCGAACTTTCCTCTCTCCTCCATCCTAGATCAGTCAAACACAGAGGAGTTCAGAAAGCCTCTTTCTTTCGCATCCCTACACGCCATGCATAGGGCTCACATACGTTCATACACTCACATACGTTTCTTACTAACTCCTTACCTTACTAAGTGCAACTCACAGAGGACCTTACTTTGTTTGAGAAATTTATGTTCAGTAAGCTGCCTCAGAAGCATCTCTTATCACAGATATATAGAATCATTCAACAGTTAAAATTTCGCAACAACGGAGCTTATGTGTCGGACTGGAGTAGGGATCTTGATGTTGCCCTGACGGAAGCAGTCATTAAACTGCTATACCATCACTCACGTGGCATTTCTCATTGTATTCGACTTCAGGAGACCTCATTTTTTAGTTTTTTTTAGTGCTTTTTGTTTCCTTCCTGTTTTACTAGTTTACAAATTTTCTTTTTGTGTTTATTCTGTCCACTTACATTTTGATCTACCTACAGTACATTGTTTATTTTCCTGTGCCTAATCCTCTTCTGCCCATAAGAAAGAAGGATCTAGTTAGGGAACCTTTGTGGCATTAACATAATACATTATGAATACCTAAAGAGACAGTTTTTTTTCAGTATTCATCTTGCCCCTCACGGAATTGAGATTTTTGGGAGGCACAGTTGAGGAAGCAGAAGATACAATAAATGGCTAAAGAGATTAAGTATTTTACAATGGAAATTAGCATTAGTTTCTCTTCACAAGGAAGATCTGTCGACGCATGTAGTGCCCCATCCATTCCATACATTTTGACCCCATGTTATCAGAAAATTTAGGATATTAGGAATATTAGACCTCAGGAAAAAAAATTACCTTAACAATATATAAAAAAAAAATAGTTTCTGATAAGTTAAGGGGAATCACGGCACTCACTGGTGGAAGAGTAAAATCTTTACTAACTTGAACTTAAAACTAAAAAGGTATACAGAAGTGAAGAAAGATGACACCAGATAAAAGTCCAAATTCATGAATGGGACATGAAGACTACCGGAATCTGTGCTCTGAACTAAGGTAATTATTTTTTTTTATCTAAGGATGGCAAGGATTGAGGAATATCCAACATGAAAAAGGTGGAGTGAGTAGAAAAATTACACATCATACAAAGAAACTTCAGAACTAGGAAAACCCAAACAGAAGACAGCATTGTGAAAAAACCTTATCCACAGATACTAGGGAATGCAACTAATATGGTGATAATACATAAAGATAATATATTATCTATTATTATTATTATTATTATTATTATTATTATTATATAATTATTATGCAGTTTATGTTGATGTTGATCAGAACTGTCACAGAAAACCACTCTATGTACTGTATATAGTATATCAACCTCTAAACTTGTGTCCATACAAAAGTCCTTCTCCTTAAGCTTCTAATCTCTATCAATGATGAGCTTCATTTTAAGACATCGATAACCCAGTGGTTTCTTCATTAGTAATTTTATAGCAAGTCTTCAGAGACGTAGAATTTCTCTCTAGTTTGCTGGTGACCCCTTGCACTTCTTCAGTAGACATTGCACATATGTGACTGATTTCCTGGAAATAACTAGACACATTTCCTTCTTTCATTCTTCCAGCTTCACTGGTTCCTGGGAAACCAGAAGGATATTGCTGGAAATCGTCTCTTCTATGAAAATGGAGATTTCATCACTCAATATTCCATAATGAATTGGCTCAGCTTACAGAATGGATCGCTTGTCTTAAAATATGTTGGATCTACAAAAACAGTACAAAATCTTCATACATTTAATATCAAAGTAGAGAGGATCGTATGGAAGAATAGCATCAACAAGGTGAGATGGAGGCTACTCTGGGTCTTGAGAAAACAGTAAGACGAGGAAAGCTAAAATTATTTATTATTTGGGGTAGAAAAGACTCATTGTAAGATTTGGACTCATTGAAGGGGTTCCCTGTTTTCTTGATATTTATGAATAGGGATTCGCATAAAACTTTGTTCTTATACTGTACGGAGCACGAGCTCCGTACAGTTTTAGAATGTATTGACTCCGTTGAGCTGAGGATATTGCTTCGCGAAGTCTCGCAAGACTTTGCCCAATAACTTCATAAATTAATTGGTACTGTAAAAAAAAACATTTTCCGAACTCGAGTTTGGTTCCAAGGTACCACTTGGAACTTAACCCGAGTTCGGAAATCCGCCAGAATCTTTTCAGAAATACAGGCTAAATTAGATTTAAATACATTGGGTGTCCCCAAGCACTAACTCCATATAGGGACATAGCTATATATGAAGTCAGAACAGGGACTCTAAAGCCGAACTAGAGTCCCAACACCCTCCCCTCTTCAGAGCAGGGGGTGCCTGGTTTCATGCTCGGGTTCTCCCATTGACTTCCAATGTGCTCGGGTGCTCTGTAGAGCACCCGAGCATCGCAAAGTGTTCTACCAGAGCACACGAGCACTTTGGTGCTCGATCAACACAAAAAATTAGTAGTGGGGACAGTGAACAGCCTTGCAGCGTCATACTGTATTTACTTTTACCTGGTAAGAGAGTGATGGTATATAGCTATAATACACAATTCACCTCTGGGACCCGCTCCTATTTCCAGAATAGGGCCCCTGAAGTGAACAGAGAGCAGCAGTGCACGCATTGTGACCCTCTGTTCCTGGATATAGGAGTTCCTACTGATATGGGACTGCCAGACGAGCATTGGCAGTCCTATATCACTGGATGGAGTGGTGGCCTCGCGTGCATGATGCACTCTCCATTAAATGCTACAGGACTGAAAACAGCAAAGCATGGTCACTCAGCTATTTTTGGAAGTCCCCTAGTGATGAAAGGAGGGCCTTAATCTGGAAATAGGAGTCGCTTCTAGATGTGGGACCCACACCTGACATCCATAGTTCATCCTATCAATATGCCCATCAATTTCTGAGATTGGCTAACCCCTTTTATGACCTCCCACCATCTTTTGACAGTGCAGGTCCTCAGTCTTCAGTGACGTCTTTTGGTGTCAATGCAGTAGAGGGGGATTAGATGCTCCAGCAATGTTCCTGATGTAATATCTGACTGTTACTAATAGCTCTAAATTATAAAGAAGAGGCCTCTGCCCTGAGAAAAGAGTGGCAATAACAAGACTATTCATTCCATAAATAAGAAAAAATCTATAAACATGTTCCTTCTGATGAAACTGGTGAGGGAAGTTACAGATTGATCTAGTATTTTTGGGAGGTTCACGGAGGGAACTTTATATCTTACTGTCATTGAATGCTCACTCATCAACTATATGTTTTCTTTATTGTTTTCCTAGATCCCTAGATCTCAGTGTTCAGAGAACTGTTTACCAGGAACATGGAAAGTTTTGAAGTCCAGAATCTTTTCCTGCTGCTATGACTGTGTCCAGTGCTCCTCAGGAGAAATCTCTAACTCCACCGGTATTAAGACATTAGTACTTTCTCATCTGCTTCAAGTTTTATAACCTTAGACAAACTGTATATTCATTATCTTATTATGTGGGTTATTTGGTACAGAAATGTGCTCTACTACAGAATGTCTCTGAGAAGACTAATGTTAAAGTCTCCATCCTTATGGTAACAAAACTAAAAGTTCCAACAGTGTGAAAAAGCCAAAGCAGCTTTGTTTACATTTTTAAACAATTGTACTAAAAAAATCCTATTAACCCATCCCATTCCTGTAACGTCTATGCTCACCCATTCCCCTTAATGTCACATTTAGAAAGTAAATTTCACTTTCACTATATTGGCTGTGTAGAAAGAAACTAGCAAATTGATTGAAAATCTGCTCTAACTAATAAGGTTTTTTTGTTATAGAAATATTAATAAAAATATTTTATAAGATTAACAGAAGAATGTATTTATATAGGGATTTGAGATATATGTTGTGCCATGTCTAATGAGTGATTGTTCTTATGATTTCCAGACAGTCAAAAATGCATCAAATGTTCAGACCTTCATTGGCCCAATGAGAAGAAGGATCGTTGTGTTCCAAAACTTCAGGATTTTCTTTCCTACACAAATGACACAATCGTCCTGGTTATTTCTCTGGTTTCTACTCTACTTTCTTTCCTTACATTCATGATTATTATTACTTTTATTTTGCACCAAAACACGGCCATTGTCAAGGCCAATAACAGAAACCTGAGCTTCCTTCTCTTGGTCTCCATCATGCTGAGCTTCCTCTGTGTCTTCATGTTCCTCGGACATCCAGTTAACCTCACTTGCATGCTACGTCAGGTCTCATTTGGAATTCTTTTCTCAGTAGCTGTATCTTGTGTCTTGAGCAAAACCATCATGGTTTGCATTGCTTTCAGAGCTATGAAGCCTGGCAGCTCCTGGAAACGCTGGATTGGAAGCAAGTGGTCTAATTATCTGGTGTTGTTCTGCTCCTCCATCCAAGTAATGATCTGTCTGGTTTGGTTGGCTCTAGTACCTCCCTTCCCAGAGCTGGACACTCACTCCAGTCAGGGAAAGATCATTGTGCAGTGTAATGAAGGCTCCGTTATTGGGTTCTACTCG
The DNA here is from genome assembly GCA_033119425.1 of Bufotes viridis. NCBI lineage: Eukaryota > Metazoa > Chordata > Amphibia > Anura > Bufonidae > Bufotes > Bufotes viridis. The sequence continues at coordinate 20,148,342 of CM065592.1, read as the reverse complement.
GTCCTGGGTTATATGGGGGTCTTGGCGATTATTAGTTTTATTATAGCTTTTTTAGCTCGGACATTACCGGACAGTTTCAATGAGGCCAAGTACATCACCTTCAGCATGCTGGTGTTCTGCAGTGTCTGGATTGCCATGATCCCAGCTTATCTCAGCACCAGAGGCAAATACATGGTGGCTGTGGAGATATTCGCCATACTGACCTCAAGTGCTGGAGTCTTAGGGTGTATATTCTTCCCAAAATGCTACATTATCTTGTGGAGACCTGAACTCAATACAAGATCACATTTACTGGAGGGAAGACGCTAAAGATGTGATGTCATACAGTAAAACAGGAACAATAATACCACAGTATGAAGAAGAGCAGGCTGCCTGTATCCACATCTAACAGCTTATAAGACTTTAGTAGATATAATAGTTTCTTTTATGTCAGCACATTTTCATGCATTAAACAGCTCCTGGTGTCCTGTACGTATCACAAATATACTTTTTGCTCACTTTGCTCATTTTCATAGCCTTAGTCATATGGACATTAGTTGGAAAGAGCTCAAGGGGAGATTCCTGGGTGTAATGGTGTCCAAGCCTGCTCATCTGCATTGAGCCTCATCCTTTCCTGTCTCCACCTTCTTCAGGTCTCCACATGAGCTATTCCCTAGAGGAAATTCTGTGCAGGTGCACTTCTGGACTCATCTCATGCCCGCACTGTTAGTATCTTCTGTGGACAGTGGCTCCATTAGGCTCACTGTACATACACAACAGGCTTGTGCAGTTATGAATACTGACTGCAAAGGTGAAGAATGAGTCCAGCAGCGCTCCATCAAGGGATGTTCTCTAGGGTTTGGCTGCAGATCAAACCAGTGTCCCATGGTCCTCTAAGGCATCTTTTTCCCAAGCTGAAATACCCTCGTATAAAAGACCTTCCATTGCATTTTTAATCCCTTAACGCGGAATTACATACATGTACGTCATGATTAGTGTTCAGCGTGAATATTCGAATCGCAAATTTTAATCGCGAATATTGCCACTTAGAAAATTTGCGAATATTTAGAATATAGTGCTATATATTCGCATTTGCGAACAGTGTTGATCACCAATATTCTAATCTCGAATTTATCGTGAATTTATTGCTAATATCGACACTTACCAACATCCCTAGCAACCAATAGGAAAGTTGCCTACCCCTTAATGTTGATAGTGAATATTCTAATCGCGAATTTTTATCACGAATATATTTCATTGCCGATTTTCGCAATCAAGTAAATAATGACTGGGGATCAAGAATTCTCGGGTTTGCGATTTTATGGTAAATATGTGGCCAAAAATGTGTGAAATATCGCAAATTCAAATATTGCCTATGCCTCTCATCACTAGTCAATATGGTCAAGGGGTTGCTTGGAGCTCCATAAGTAGCAGGTGCCAGGTGTATAATACAGCAGACACCCAGCCACCAGGGGATGGGTAGGCAGCGCAAGGGTTGCTCGCTCTGGTTTTCCATTCAGAGCCCCCACAGCAAAATCTCAGGGCTCCCATCAGTTACCATGACAGCACAGGCAGTGCCTCAGAAACCCGTTGGTCAGTTAAACGGGATGAGAGAACCCGAACTGCAAAGTTTGTATTTGTACCAAACTTTACAAGCTCGGGTCCCCGGACCCAAACCCGGACATTTTCAGTGAAGTCTGGGTTCGGTGTTCGGGTGGTTTTATTATTTTCAATTATAACATAGTTATATCAGAAAATAATAGCATTCCTAAGACCGAATGCAAAAGAATATGGCCATTTAGGGGTTAAAAAAAGACCTTCCAAAGAACCTTCAATGTGCTTGATGACGTCAATGGGATTTGGGATCAAGTTCGGATCCCGCATCTGAACTTTGACCTGAAGTTAGACCAAACCTCGCAAACTCAAACTTCCAGGGATTTGCTCGTTCCTAGAGCTAAAAAAATCTATTTGTAAATTTTTTTGTCCCCAAAAAAAAAAATAATAATAAAAATTGATGTGTTCAAAAATAAGTATGAATTACCCTGAAATCGGAACTGTAGCAAACACTACAGTTCTCCTCTAAAAAAACAAGCCTTCACACAGCTCTGTCGAAGGAAATATGAAAATGCTAAGCAATAGAGAGGATAGACGGCTCAACTTTTCAATGCCAATGACAGAGGTGCAGAGGCTGTTGTGTCTGGCTCACTCAGTCAGAAAAAGAGTATGAATTTTAAAGGAGTTTTCAGGCAACACTCATATTTGGGGTTTGCTGAAAATATTAGTATGTTTATTTAATACAAAACAATGAAGTGTTTAAAATATTGGATACTAGACTAAACAATAGAATATGGTGATACGTGTTGGGAAAATTATTGAGATAGGTATTTGAAAGAGAAAATAAGAGGTAGGCTCTGTTGTGATTGCTAGAACTGGTACCAGATAGTGTATAGTGGAGAAATGTCTCCGTGTAGTGATTCTTGAATATGTCACAATTTAATACAGAATTTGATGTGATCTCTTTGTATGTAGAAGTAACATGGGTTCTAATAGAATATAATCATACCATAATTTCTTAAAAATGTCTTTAAAATGTCACAGTCTTTAAAATGAATATATATATATATATTGAGAGTTCTTATGACTGCCACACTAATTAGGTCCCAATAGTGATTCTATAAGTTAGTGGCTGGAGGATTCCTTTGTGAAATAGTAAAGTTTTCTTTGGTTGTTTTGTCTCCAGATAAATATCTATGGGATCCGGTGGATAGATCAGGCCGTGTAATATCTCTGAGGATGAAAGACGGTGTCCTGAGCCTGGGTGCGGCGTCCCGCACTATCTCTGGCTCAGGATTCACCTACCCGTCTGCTGGGATTGTTCACTGTGTGGCTGCTGGTGGTGTTCTCCTTGTAGCAGGGGTCAGTCGGCTTTGGCGTCCTCGTTGATCATGCGCGCGGCCCGCGTGTCTGTTGTTAGACTTGATGGACGTGTGTGGGTCATGAGGTTAGATTCCTGCCGGCTGCTTGGGTGAAGCTGCTTTCTTCTTTATCGGAGTGTTCCAGTTGAAGATGTTATCTCTATATTTGAGCCGAGTCAAAGTAAATTATCAGTGCTGTATTGTGTTAGGTTTATAATACAATCCTTCACATGCTCAAACGCGTTTCGGGACCTTGTCCCTTCATCAGTAGGCAGAGGATTGGGGTGCTTAACAAGATATTTGTAGGGTAGCAGTCTTAGGTGATTGGTTACAAGGTTAATTATTCAAATGAAGGCAAGCTTTTTATTTAACCTTACTGACACAATTGTAAATTATTAAGAATGGTTGTATTAGTATGTTAAGATATCTTCTCGTTGTGTTGCAACAAATGGTCCAAGAATCTCTTACTTGCTGTTCTTTTATATTTGGAAAAGACATTAAAACACAAAAACTATACATATATATAATAATGTTATTATTAGCACAGAGTGAACCCAGTAATATCAAAACCGCAAAACCTTGTTAGTTTATTTTTTTTTTTCAATTTCACCCAACAAAGTAATTTTTTTCCCCTTTACAAATACAACACATAAATAAAATGGTGTTATTGATATTAAAAATACAACATGAAATAAGCCCTCATATGACGGAATAGTAAAAATGTCATGGCTCTTGGAATGTGAGGAGAAAAAAAAAGAAAATGGGTTCAGGACTTATCTGGTCACCTAGATGAGTTCCCCCTTATGATAGTAGTGCTCTCATTCAGGAGGACAATGTTCCAGACACACTACAAAAAATATCCAGGAATGAGGAACATGACAATAAGTTGTGGAGTGGTGAGTTGACTCCCAAGACCCCAGATCTTCATCCATTTGAGATTTTGTGTGATGCACTGGATGAAGTCCAATTTATCTTATGGGGTTATGTCACCATGACAATGAACCATTAATCTGGGGCTAGTAAAGTGTCCACAATCTGTCTGTTTTTGTATCTCATACTGAACTGAATCTGAAAACTCTGTCTATATTACAACTTGCATTCATCTGGGCCTATTAAAGTGTCCACAATCTGTGGGTTTTTGTATACAATACTGTCTTGCATCAGAAAACTGTGTCTTTAGCGGACAGTAAAACAATCTGCGCCACATCTACAGACAAAACCATTAATATGGAGAAGGCGAGCACAAAGGGAGGGGGAAGTGGGCGTGATGCTGATGGTGCAAGCAGAGGCCCTGGCGCTGATGGTGCAAGCAGAGGCCCTGGCACTAGGCGTGATGCTGATAGTGCAAGCAGAGGCTGTGGCCCTGGGTGCAATGAAACTGTGCCTGCTGCCAGTGCACCAGAAAAAACAAAAAAAATCCACCTTACCCAGCTTCATGTCCAACTTAGCTGGGCGGCTAAGTCGGACCAGTGCGAACAGGTGGTTGGTTGGATTGCAGAAGATAATGCTTCCAGTCGGTTAAGCACCACCCTCTCTTCCACGAAGTCCAGTCTCTGTAGCCAAGAGTCTGGTCAACCAAATCCTCACTCTGATCCTCCTTCCTCCCACCATGTCTTGTGTGGCCAAACAAGTGATCCCACACTCGGATATTCACATAACCTCTTTTCATCACCAGTTGTTGGTTTGGCTCTCTTGCCAAGCACGCTTGAAGAGGTACCTGAGATATTGTGCCCTGATTCCCAACCTCTTGAGCCTTTACAGTCTCAAGAAGATGACGGTGGTGTACTGCAATCATTCGTTCACGAGGTGGATGATGATGAGACACAGTAGCCAATCACTGAGGTGGTGGTTAGGTCAAGTAAGGAGGATGAGCAGAGTGAGGAAGTGGAAGAGGAGGTGGTGGACGATGAGGTCACTGACCCAACATGGTTAGTTGAAAATCTGAGCGAGGACAGCAGTACAGAGGGGGAGGGATCCGTAGCACCGCAACAGTCTGGAAGAGACAGTGGGGTGGTAAAAAGGAGACGTCGGCCCACACCAAACAGGCCCGCAACCGTTACACCGAGCTCCCCTAAGGCCTTCTGCAGCCTGATGTCGACGGCCGTCCCTCGGTACGAAGACCCCAGCCGCAGCAATTTTTCACCAGCATGTGTCCCAGAACATTACCCGTGCCCAGACCAACGCACTAACTGGGAAGGTCCACCTCACCATGGACACATGGACAAGAGCTGGTGGCAAGGGACGCTACATTTCCCTGACCGCACACTGGGTGAATGTTGTGTAGGCCGATAGTGAGTCGTACCCTGGAATGGCACAGGTGCTACACACGCCCAGGATTCCGGGCCCTACGTCCATCAGGGTCTCCGCCAGCAGCTATGTTACTGGCTCCAACCCCCACTTCCCCTCCTCTGCCACCTCCTCCTCCACTTACACCTCCAACAGCAGTCAGCCATCAGTCGCTAGCTGGAAACAGTGTAGCACTGCTGTGGGTAAGCGCCAACAGACCGTGCTGAAGCTGATCTGTTTATAGGACAAACAGAACACTGTCGCAGAGCTGTGGCTGGGTATAAGGTATCAGACCAAGCTGTGGCTCTCGCCACTTAACCTAGAAACAGGCCTGGTTGAGTCTGACAATGGCCGTAATTTGGTGGCGGCTTTGGAGCTTGGCAACCTGACACACATTCCATGCCTAGCCCACATCTTAAACTTTCAGCGGTTTATTAAAACTAACCCAAATTTGAAGGAGCTACTAGTGAAAGTGCGCCACTTGTATGTCCATTTCCGCAAGTCGTCCACCGCTTCAGCCAGTCTGTCAACACTGCAGCAGCGCTTGCGGCTTCCAGCTCCCCAACTGTTGTGCGACGTGAGTACGCGGTGGAACTCTACGTTCTACATGTTGGCCAGGCTTTGTGAGCAGCAGAGGGCAGTTGTATACCAGCTGCAACATGGTCGTCGCATTTTCAGTCAACTGCCACTATTCACAAGCAAGCAGTGGGCATTAATGTCAGATCTATGTGTGGTTTTAAAAACTTTGATGTATCCACACAGATGGTTCGTGGCGATAACGCTATTAACATATTGACAGCGTAACCATCCCACTACTGTGTCTACTCAAACGATTGCTGCCCACAATTAAGGAGTACGCTTTGAATGTGGCAGACGAGGTAATGGAGGAGGAGATGACACAGGGTGATTGCCAGACCACCCCCAGTTTGTCTTCTCAGAGCGAATTGGGCCATGAAGAGGAGAAGGGGCTGGAGATACTTGCCTCTGCTACAGAGGTTAGTACCCATGGAACTTTAATTCCATCTGTTCAGCATGGATGGGCAGAAGAGGAGGAGAAAGAGAGTACGGCGAGTCATCCTGAAGTTGACATCGACGTCTTGCCTGTTGGTACTCTGGCACACATGGCTGACTTCATGTTAGGCTGACTTTCCCGTTACCCTCGTGTTATACGCATTTTAGGTAACACAGATTACTGGGTGTTCACCCCTCTCGTCCCCGCTACAATGAGAACTTCTCATCTCTCATTCCTATGGTGGCGAGGATGGGTAAAACCGTGCAATACCAGAAGGCACTAGTTGACAGATTGCTCCAAAATTTTCCATCTGACAATGCGGCCGCCAGAGTCCGTACTTCTTTAGGCAACTGAGGAAGGGAGACAAGGGTAACGCACAGTAGGTCTAACAGACTCAGGGCAACACTTTCCAAGGCATGGGACACTTTCATGACACCCCGCCAGTAACCTCACCCTGAATCGTGGCCTAGTGCTACAAGGAGGGAAAAGTTTTGGAAGATGGTGAAGGAATACATTGCAGACCGTGTCAGCGTCACAAATCATCCCTCAGTGCCTTAAAACTACTGGGTGTGCAAGATGGACATTTGGCATTAACTTGCGCTCTACACTTTGGAGGTGCTGGCCTTCCCTGCCGCCAGCGTTTTGTCTGAGCGTGTATTTAGTGCTGCCGGTGGCATTGTAACAGATAAGCGTATCCGCTTGTCCACTGACAATGCTGACAGGTCGGCTCAGAAAAAAATGAACAAGCCCTGGATTGCCCCTGAATTCTCCACTCCACCAGAGGAAAGCTGAGCTAATGATGAATAAAAACGCAATTTAAATTTATGCTTTATAATGTTCTCAATCTACAAGATTCAGATTTTTTTACCCCTTTCTTCGCAAAGAAAGAAATGCTTTATGCGGTCTGCTCACCTGTAGGCCATTACTGCAATGCTTCCTGGGGTTCGTTAGGCTTCAGTCCCTCACCTCCAATGCTTTATATGGTCTGTTCACCTGTAGGCCATCACTGCAATGTTTTATGGGGTTCGCTAGGCTTCAGGCCCTCACCATCAATGCTTTATACGGCCTGCTCACCTGACGGCCATCACTGCAATGTTTTATGGTGTTCGTTCACCTTCAGGCCCTCACCTCTAATGTTTTATATGGCTTCTCACCTGTAGGCCATCACTGCAATGTTTTATGGGGTTCGCTAGGCTTCAGGCCCTCACCTCCAATGCTTGATACGGTCTGATCACCTGTAGGCCATCACTGTAATGTTTTATGGGGTACGCTTGGCTTCAGGCCCTCACCTCCAATGCTTTATAAGGTCTGCTCACCTGTAGGCCATCACTGCAATGTCTTATGGGGTTCGCTCACCTTTTAGGCCCTCAATACAATTTTTTATTGGGTCCGCTCGCCTTCAGGCCCTCAACTATAATGTTTTAGAAGGTAACCATCACGCCCTTGCTCCAAATGTTTTTGAGGGTCACCAGTAGGCCATCAATGATAATTTTTCAAGGGTGTGTATGATGCCCTCCTTTGTGTGATATATAGGCTGTATCTGAGTGCTTCTTCCTGTAATTTTTGGCAGGATTTGCACTGTATATACAATTGAATATACAGGAATGACTGTTTCCTAACAATTTTACCTCTAAAAAGGTCATTTTTTTTTCTAGGGTGGCGGGATTTTGGGCATGATTTTGTCGCTATGTAAAAGTCCCAGCAGCGACACTGGAGTCCAAGTTGCACCTAGACATGGTCTTCATTCTGTTCCAGATTCATTTTGGTTGTGTTTCTGTCACTTTTTGACCTTTTTAAATGCAGGGGGGGCCTGGTTGTCTCCCATTGACTTCGATTATACTCAGGTGCTCGGCCATGCGCACGAATATCGCTATGTGTTCGGACCGAGTACTTATAACCCTTTATCATCTAACTGGCTCTTCTAACAGTTTCTTCAGAGATAAAGTAGCCTCTCTTTACTCTGAAGAAGAGATGAGGTGCCTGAATACAGCACCATCTCGCTAATGGGGCACATTAAATATGTTTTTTTTTTTTTCTAAACTAGATTACCATTTTGAAGAGGAACCCGGTCTAACCCAATTTTGAGTTTCAGGACATGAAAATGCCACTTACTTGTGAGTATCGGTATAATGCAAGTATCAGAGCCATGGACAATGAGGTTTTATCTCTAATAAAACCAACTATGTTATTGGGGACGGTCATTCCTGGTCCTGATAGAATCTGTAGAACACTTTTCACAGCTTTATTGCTGTTGGAGCACGAGTCACATATGTATATCTCAGTGAGGCATTAGGTAAAATTGACTGATCTCGATTAATTTCATCAAAGGCAAATCGAAAAGTCAGAAGGTCCTTGTAATACTAAGGGACTGGTCTGTGGAAATGCTTTAGAAATATTTGTAGAATTTTAGCGATAGACTGAAACAGTGAGGTTTGATCACATACAAAATATTAAAGGGGTTATCCAATAGTAGAAATTCACCCCATATCCCAAATTCACCACAATGTCCGGGCCCCTCCTATAGACGATACTTACCTGGTCCTTGACACCCACATCCCTCCGGATCACTGCATGGCTGTCACTGCATCTCTCTCCGCCGATGCTAGGGAGGCTGGTCACTATCACGGTCTGGTATTGGCTGCTCCCTCTGTTGCCGGATGTTTGATCCTCACAATGGGGAGATGCAGTAGCAGCCGTGCAGAGATCCAGAGGGATGAGGGTGCAAGGGACCGGGTAAGTATCATTTATAGGAGGTTCCTGGGCATTTTGGAGGGGGTATTTCTACTATTAGATAACCCCTTTAAACATGCATAAGTGTATCATGAATGTCAAATATGTGTAACACAATGATAAAGATGACTATACAGTATTGGCCCTATATTGTCTTTCTGAAGTAGAGCCAAGTGGCAGTAAGGTTTGCAATATGGTCCAAAAATTCCCAGGTTTCATACCGACCTGATATTTCTAAGCAAAGCTTCTACAAATGTCCCCGAACCATGTTAATATGTGATGTGATCTTGTGGGTCATAATGAAACTGAAGAAGGTACAATCCAAATGGTCCTTTGGTGTCCATGAATCATTCCAGCCGAGGTCATTTAACATTCTTGCCAATAGTAGCTATATCTACATTGTACGTTTCTCCTGGTACCCTACCTTCTGTCAATCCTTTCTAAAACCTGATTTACTGTAGGTGTATCTCTAATATTAGACAGCTAAATACTGAACTCATGAGTTGTATGAGTGTTGAGTGCACTGGTTCCTCCTTGTACCCTAAAAAACCCAAATGACCCATGCAAATGTAGATACAGACTCTCTAGAGAACCTAAATATGAAAGGAAATTCAATGAGGTATTACAGCATAAAAGTTATAGATGAGAACTAGTGCATGAAAGTCCTACTGAAAATACTTAGTTTAAAAGACAGGAATATAAATTGTGGGGCCCTCCAGTACACAGAGGATTTCATTAATGCAAGAGAATATACTGCATTCCAAAAATAATCATGGTAAAACACTGACCAATTTACCGCTGTGTAAGTAATATCAAAGAACAATTATCTTTATGACCCACCAGATGTAGAGGCTCATTACTTTACATTTACAACTTGACTTTTAGCCTACTCTTGCCATCCGGTTTGACTCTGCACATAAAACTTAACTTTTTATTTTATCACTATTAATAATATCTATGGCTAAAATTTAAATTAAGTCAGAATCGTGGTGGTGAATAGGAGATAGCTGGCGGCGCGCAGTCTAGCAACTCCAAGCCTAGTTCAATTGTTGATAATATAACAGTGGAGCGGGATTGCATCCAACAATTTTAATTTTAGCCATAGATATTATTAATAGTGATAAAATTAAAAGTTAAGTTTTATGTGCAGAGTCAAACCGGATGGCAAGAGTAGGCTAAAAGTCAAGTTGTAAATATAAAGTAGAATTAAAGAGCACAAAAATGGCCTTATAAAGCTCAGGATTTTCTTTAAAGAGCATCTGTCACCAGGACCAACCTTATAAATCTGATCAGGGGTGCAGCTAGCCTTTCTGCTGCCTGAGGCGAAAACTGAAACAGTACTCCGCCCCCCAATGCCATTTTTTTAAGGTAACCCCTTTGCCGCAATGAAAGAGCTCATTGCCCATGGTCCTTCCGCTGCCCCCTCTTGTCCCTATCTGGTGCTGCCTGAGGCGTTCGCCTCACCTGGCCTCATTGGTGGTGCCCCCCTGAAGCTGATCATTCTTCCTTATAGGGTAAATCCTGCTGATAACAATTAAATGCTTGTCTTATGAATAGAGTTGAGTGAATCAAAGCATCTGAAGTGGAACTGGATCCAAAGTTTAGAAAAATCTTATTTGCAGCATAGACTCATTTTCTCGCACTTTGTGGTAACTAGTGTTGAGTGAATCGAATTGAAACAAATTTAATTTGATCCACATTTCCTCTCACTTCGTTGTAACAAATTGATTTTTTTTTTATAAAATGGCTACACGTGTTACAAAGTAAAAATAAGAAGCCTGGGAAGGAGATATGACCCATAATTCAGTGCAGCCAGAGCATAGGAATAGGTGTACCAAGTGCTAGAGACAGAGTTTAACTAAGTTTTAATTGTAGAATCTTGGATAAGGATAGTATAGGGACAGTGTAGGGAGATCATAGGGACAGTTTTCAGACACTGTAGGGAGAGCATAGGGAGAGTGCAGGGGCAGTGCAGGCTCTGTGTAATCGCCCTGTGCATCTTGCTCCACTGTTGTGCAATTAATTCTTAATCTGTTCTGTTATACATAGACTGACAATGCATCATTACTTAGTCTCAACAAACGGTCTAAGAGAACAGAACTAAAGAACCTTTATGCCAGAAATAAGCCTAACATAGACATATTTCTGTTAGTAAATGACCCCGTTAGTCTTAACAGCCAGTCTAATATATAGGCGTATGTAGCTAGTTGCTGCACCATTAATAATTAATCTGTTCAGTTATACATCAGACTTATTGTCAACAGCCGGTCTAATATATAGGTGCTTTGTTCTAGTCTATCTGCTGCACCATTCATACTTAATCTGTTATGTTACTGATTCAGTTACTGTACAGTATGCCTGACAGACAGGTGCCAGGGCCCTCCAAAGGAATAAGCAGTGGCAAAAATGATGCTGTAACTGGCAGAGGTAGCAGCAGAAGAAGGACCGGGCGGAGGGGGGGGGGGGCAGGGTAGCAGTATCTGCAGCAACAGGCAAGAGCTGCCAGCATCATCCAGCGGTCCTGTTTTGACAAACAATCCAGCTGTACTGAATGGTTGACTCGGTCTTCAACATCATCTCTGACGACAACAGATACCATGCAACATACGGGGTACTACCAGGGGTTCTTCAAGTGAAAGAGTTTTGTTTTGACGCCAGTTGCATTTCAGCAACGAGGGACTAGGTCCCCCTAAGTAGATGGTAGTGGTGGAACTAAGGTGTTGTAGTCCGAAGCAGTGCAAATAGGGTTAATGGTTGAGCAATTTTGTAGAATAAATTGAGTACAGACTTATATTAACATTGAAACAGCTTTACTTGCATCAACTTCCATCAGGAAATAATCTTCCAAGTTTATCTTGATTACTAGCAGGTTTTGGCATAACTTCTGGCAGGCAAATACACTCGGCTCTGCTACATCTGTACTCTCTTTAGCCCTGCTGTGCTATCAGAATTAAATAGAAACTTTTCCTTTCTGTCTTTATCCAGGGAACTTTACTCTGGGCTTGTGAGACTTGCAGCTTGGGCCTCTATGGCCAACAGAGCTGCATGTGTGCTCTGCTGGCTTGCATACGACCTTCCCCTTGCAGGGGGTACTCTAGTCTGACCTTCACTAACTAAAAAGCCGCCCTCCCTAGACGGGGGGCTAGAATGGATAGAAAGTTCCTCTCTAGGCAAACTAGCTCTGCCATAAATTCCGCCATCTGCTGGTGAACCAGGTACATTGCACTTAAACAGTAATTTGCAAGGAAATATCAATATACATTGTGCATGAACTGGCAATAAATACACATGATGACACAGGATCAACCATAGAGGATAGTAGAGGGGTGCATAAAGGTGGTAATGCCACTCTGGGGCAATACATTTCCCAGCACTTAAAACCCAAGCCAACCTCGGCTTGTGCTTAGGGTAAATATACAAACCGATACTGCGGTCACTTAACCAAACCCCACCCCACACTAATAGTCAAATAAAGATACCATCACTTGTCATCATCTGTGTGTAACAACCGACACCAGCCATATAATTATTGTTTGGTAATGGGTATGCCGAGGAAGATTTAGGTAATCGGGTTAATCCTGCTACTAACCCTGCAATTTACCCTACGTCTCTTCCTTTGCCCAGGGACGGCCCCTAGTGGTGGGACCTCCCTGTCCTCGTGCCTAAGGCTGAATCACCCTTGGTCTTACCCTAATCTTCTCACAATGTTGTCTGGTGTTAGCCATTGAGACACAGAGACGACAACAACTGGTGTGTACGTCACAATCAAACAAGTCCATACAATCCAGTGAAGATCCCTAGTTAAGATATCACCGAGTCTTCTTTGAACAGGATAACCCTGGACTCAGGGTCTGAAAGGTGAGCTTAATAAGACTTAACACCCCAATTATCCGTCAATATAATTTTACACATCATGTTTCATTATGCCTTATATATTTTTAAACCTCAACGCGTTTCCCTTCAGGTTACTGAAGTTCATCAGGAGGCCATACGGGCATCAGTGTCCCAAATTGATGTGATAAGAATTGATATAATACAATAATACACAATTGATATCAAAACCTGATACGGCTCATATGTCAAGAGGAGTGATCTTTCATAGAGTGCAGATACCACGGAATATCATTTCAGCAGGCATGTGATCTAAAAGATGAAGCAAAGTGCCAATTAGGCCAGGTACATATGTATATGTATGGGTATGCATGTTTAAATAAGTATATATAGTGGGACTGAGAGGTACACTTACTTGTGCCAATTCACATAGCGTTATATCATGCTCGTGCGTGTCGATGTGACCTCACCTCACCTGAAGGCATATAAAAGTCCCAGCATATATTAACAACATGCCCATACATAGACATATCCGCACCAGACTAGCGCAGATATGGGGATTATTCAACAGAACAAAAAAATAAAAAAATACGTATAAAGCAGCTATGATGACAGTTGCTGACGTCCTATACGGGTGCTTCATGCACCTCCGGCCAGAAATGGGACCTTTATGTCAACATTTTACAGCAAGGCTATTTTCGTAAAGGGAACCCATTATAGGAAGCACGAGAAATCCAGTCTCTCATTAAGCCCTATGGGCGCTTGTGATCTAAATCTATGTATCCAGACACTTTCCTTTTGAAGGATCTTGCGATCCCAGTTTCCACCTCTTACCAGCTCCGGTACTACCTCCAAAAGCGGGATACATCGATGCGCTCCACTGGCAGGAAACACGTAAGAGTGATGGCACATGAAAATAAGAAAGGGCTCGTCTTTCCTACACGCCCATCTCACGTGGTGAGAGACATGGGCGGTGTTAGGACTTAGGCGGTGGAATATTATTGGCGAAGTGATGATGAGTGGGGAATTTAAAAAGGGGATAGGCTGGGGTTCTTTTGAATCATGGCGTCAGAGGAGGAACATGGATCTGAGCAGTGACATGTGAGTAGCCTGAATACAAAGGCATTATTGATAGGTATATCTGCGCTAGTCTGGTGCGGATATGTCTATGTATGGGCATGTTGTTAACATATGCTGGGACTTTTATATGCCTTCAGGTGAGGTGAGGTCACATCGACACGCACGAGCATGATATAACGCTATGTGAATTGGCACAAGTAAGTGTACCTCTCAGTCCCACTATATATACTTATTTAAACATGCATACACATACATATACATATGTACCTGGCCTAATTGGCACTTTGCTTCACCTTTTAGATCACATGCCTGCTGAAATGATATTCCGTGGTATCTGCACTCTATGAAAGATCACTCCTCTTGACATATGAGCCGTATCAGGTTTTGATATCAATTGTGTATTATTGTATTATATCAATTCTTATCACATCAATTTGGGACACTGATGCCCGTATGGCCTCCTGATGAACTTCAGTAACCTGAAGGGAAACGCGTCGAGGTTTAAAAATATATAAGGCATAATGAAACATGATGTGTAAAATTATATTGACGGATAATTGGGGTGTTAAGTCTTATTAAGCTCACCTTTCAGACTCTGAGTCCAGGGTTATCCTGTTCAAAGAAGACTCGTGATATCTTAACTAGGGATCTTCACTGGATTGTATGGACTTGTTTGATTGTGACGTACGCACCAGTTGTTGTCGTCTCTGTGTCTCAACGGCTAACACCAGACAACATTGTGAGAAGATTAGGGTAAGACCAAGGGTGATTCAGCCTTAGGCACGAGGACAGGGAGGTCCCACCACTAGGGGCCGTCCCTGGGCAAAGGAAGAGACGTAGGGTAAATTGCAGGGTTAGTAGCAGGATTAACCCGATTACCTAAATCTTCCTCGGCATACCCATTACCAAACAATAATTATATGGCTGGTGTCGGTTGTTACACACAGATGATGACAAGTGATGGTATCTTTATTTGACTATTAGTGTGGGGTGGGGTTTGGTTAAGTGACCGCAGTATCAGCAATAATTTTAGTGATAATAATTAAAAGTGATATTTTAAGAGAGGGGGGTTGTAAATTGCTGGATAGTTTTTTGATAAATAATACTCCCTATTGGGACGCAATCATATTAGCTGGAACAATTTAAATATACAAACCGGATTCCAAAAAAGTTGGAACACTATACAAATCGTGAATAAAAACTGAATGCAATGATGTGGCGGTGCCAACTTCTAATATTTTATTCAGAATAGAACATAAATCACGGAACAAAAGTTTAAACTGAGAAAATGTACCATTTTAAGAGAAAAATATGTTGATTCAGAATTTCATGGTGGGACAAGGCCATTTTTACCACTGTGTGGCATCTCCCCTTCTTCTTACAGCACTCAACAGACGTCTGGGGGCAGAGGAGACCAGTTTCTCAAGTTTAGAAATAGGAATGCTCTCCCTTTCGTGTCTAATACAGGCCTCTAACTTTTCAATCGTCTTGGGCCTCCTTTGTTGCACCTTCCTCTTTATGATGCGCCAAATGTTCTCTATAGGTGAAAGATCTGGACTGCAGACTGGCCATTTCAGTACCCGGATCCTTCTCCTACGCAGCCATGATGTTGTGATTGATGCAGAATGTGGTCTGGTATTATCTTGTTGAAAAATGTAGGGTCTTCCCTGAAAGAGATGACGTCTGGATGGGAGCATATGTTGTTCTAGAACCTGAATATATTTTTCTGCATTGATGGTGCCTTTCCAGACATGCAAGCTGCCCATGCCACACGCACTCATGCAACCCCATACCATCAGAGATGCAGGCTTCTGAACTGAGCGTTGATAACAACTTGGGTTGTCCTTGTCCATTTTGGTCCGGATGACATGGCATCCCAGATTTCCAAAAAGAACTTCGAATCGTGACTCGTCTGACCACAGAACAGTCTTCCATTTTGCCACACTCCATTTTAAATGATCCCTGGCCCAGTGAAAACCCCTGAGCTTGTGGATCTTGCTTAGAAATGGCTTCTTCTTTGCACTGTAGAGTTTCAGCTCGCAACGGCGGATGGCACGGTGGATTGTGTTCACTGACAATGGTTTCTGGAAGTATTCCTGAGCCCATTCTGTGATTTCCTTTACAGTAGCATTCCTGTTTGTGGTGCAGTGTCGTTTAAGGGCCCGGAGATTACGGGCATCCAGTATGGTTTTACGGCCTTGACCCTTACACGCACAGAGATTGTTCCAGATTCTCTGAATCTTCGGATGATGTTATGCACAGTTGATGATGATAGATGCAAAGTCTTTGCAATTTTTCGCTGGGTAACACCTTTCTGATATTGCTCCACTATCTTTCCGCGCAACATTGTGGGAATTGGTGATCCTCTACCCATCTTGGCTTCTGAGAGACACTGCCACTCTGAGAAGCTCTTTTTATACTAAATCATGTTGCCAATTGACCTAATTAGTGTTAATTGGTCTTCCAGCTCTTCGTTATGGTCAAATTTACTTTTTCCAGCCTCTTATTGCTACTTGTCCCAACTTTTTTGGGATTTGTTGACACCGCGAAATTTTTACTCAACATATTTTTCCTTTAAAATGATATATTTACTCGGATTAAACGTTTGATCTGTCATCTACGTTCTATTACAAATAAAATATTGACATTTGCCATCTCCACATCATTGCATTCAGTTTTTATTCACAATTTGTTTAGTGTCCCAACTTTTTTGGAATCCGGTTTGTAAATACCTATATATGCTCTTAGGGTAACGGGAACAATACAAAGTGCTGCATGAACATAGATTGACATACTAACATATAAGACGGCTGCCACTCAATAACTGTACTTCACTTCTTTAAGTACAACTCAACTCTTACTTATACTTCTACTGTACAAAGCGCTCAACACTGCGCAACTTGGCCATAGTCACATATGGAGCGTGGGGGGGGTGACATGTACTGTAATCCCTTCAGATTCTTGGATACGCCCACAAATAGAAGGGATTATTCATCCTGTAATCCTTTCCTAGTATCTAGATCTAAAAATGCTTTACGCTTCATCACCTTGATGACTCAACAGGTAGCTAAACACAAATTCTTTAAGGCGGTGCACAAGGCCTTAGGACTTAAATAACCTTGGCTCAACACAAGGCTCTGAAACATATACATAGGAGGATGAGGCTAGCTCTCCAATCTCTCCATACATAAAAGCAGCAGGTTACCCTTAATGATGTTAGACCTGCTTGTGACTTTACCACTTGGTTTACCTGGTTTAGCAATAGGCTATGTCACTCAGGAACTGTAGCTGGCCTGCTAAGACGTGTTCTAGGTTGCTAATATGGCTTATATGTCTATTCAGCTAGACCTACCAATAACTTTTATAGTTCATATGTTTATATGTAAAAGACAGAAAGAGAGTTATTTACAGTGACTTCATGTTTTGGATGTCATATAACAGTTATATATTTTGTTTATAGAAACAGAAAAGATAATATGCCTTTAAGATTCATTATATGAATGTAAGGTAAGCTCATTAACACAGCAGAATTAACAACAGAAAGCATAGAGTTAAACTGTTGTTACTGCCCAGGAGTCTTGACTAATCACTGCCAGCCTCACACTGAGCAGGAGTCTTAACCAATCATAGCCAATCTTCCACTCAGACTGTGTGGGAAATTCCCTAGCAGAAGCTGCTAGAATCATTATTCACCAGAGAGAAGAGCTGAACAGACATACAGCTCCGGTAAGAGCTCAGTTTTAAGGAAGCAAAGAGGCCAAAATAGGTATTTAGAACAGTTATATAATGTTCCTATTGTTAGAATTATGATCAGAACTATATACTAAACCAGTTATGTATGTTTACTTACAGTTCCACCAAACTACGTACAAACTACGTACAAACTACGTACAATCTGTGAATAGTTCAAATGAACTGCTCATACCAGATCATACTGAGCCATATAACGCAAACAATCTGCAAACTGCTCAAAGCAATTGTATATAGAAAACTGCAAACCAAGTAGAGCAAGTAAAACTATTGGTTAAACCTCAGATAGATCATAGAGTGCTTAAATAACTTAAAGAGACAAAGAGAGAAATATATCCACCATTTTATGTTGAATGACAAGATTGAACAGTTGATTAGCCATTTTGTGATACTTTATTCAACATGTGGTTTGTATATGGACTATCTGCTGCGGAGGTGGCAGTGTTATAAATGAAGAAAAGTTGAAGTTAATAAAGAAGTTATTTTAAGTATTGGGTGTGCTCTCTAAGCCTACTTTTTCCATAGAACGGCGCTGGATGAATTAAAGCAGGGTAACAGAAGGTCTGGTTGGACTAAAGGGTTAGAGATATCAAAATTCATCTAATGCCATAGCGCAAAAGGCACTTCATAGTGCTGCGCCTAACACAGGAACCATTAGTATTTTACCTTCCTCAGAGGTGGTCCATAATGAGCAACTGCGATGTTAGATCTGCTTGGAACGTACCAGACGTCCTCAAAGGCAGTCCATAAAGGCTAAGCAACTACATAAGTGCTTACTATCTGGTGACCTGAATAAAGTGCAAATATCATAATTAGAGATGAGCAAATTTTCTAAAAATTTGATTCGCCGGTTCGCCAATTTTTTGGGAGAAAATTTTATTCAATACGAATATATTTGCAGCGAATTACATAAAAAAACGGCTATTTCCTGGCTGCTGAGAGTCTTTATAGTAGTAAAGAACACTGTAACTAAACACGCATAGGAAGTTTGCTTTGCTAGTGAAATAATACTGTGAGTCCGTATGACATGCAGATGACAGGAGTCGCTTTTAGAATCACTGCATACTTCACTTATTTGGGCAGGCACAGGGCCAAAACTGACCAAATAACTCAAGTATCAACTCAGCCTTTCAGGTAGATTTTAGTGTCAAGAAGAAGCGCACTCCTTTTACATCCTCGTCAGCTGATTCCACATAGATGTCTACAGAACCTGTTCTATTAAACACTTATACAAGTAGATCCTCCTTGACAAATTGAAGAGGGTGTCAGCAGTAAGTTTATGTTGACATCACCGATTATTTTGCCCTTCCTCTAAACCATCAGATAACCCACAAACCCACATCGGTCAGCATTTGCTCAATAATCCATCAGTATTGCTAAAGGCAAAAAAAAAAGAAACCGAGTGGATCTAAAACAGATGACACGTGAATGGAATATTTGCATGTCTTCTGTGCGTTCTACCCACTCCTGCTTTTAGCGACCAAATCATAAGCCAACTCTGATAGGACCATACAGGCCTTAAAGCTTCTGCACAGACAGGATCAGTTGTGTGTCTCATTTTTCCTTTCTTCTGACAGATCAGAAGAAGTGTCAAATAAATAATGATGTCAGCCAGGACAAAAGATAAAATAGTGGCCCAGTAATGAAGTGGGGAGGGTGCGCTACGTGACTCCAGCTTATATAGAGGCTGGGTCACATGCTGCATCTAGCCATCACAGCCATGCCATTAGTAGGCATGGCTGTCATGGCTTCTAAGGGCAAAGTAGTTAGACGCTTGTTGATTGGCTGCCCAGCAGCTTTTCAACCAGCGCCATGAAATCTGCCGAACACCGAACCCGAACTATTACAAAAATGTTCGGGATCGGGTGCCAAAAATCCAAAAATTCGGTACGAACCCAAACTTTACAGTTCGGGTTCTCTCAACTGTACTCAAAGGTACTTTATGGCCAAAAAAAAGTGTTTTTTTATACTCAATGAAACTGATGGGTTTAAGTGTATTTATTTCACTGTTAGAAATGCAGCATAGGCTACAAAGGTACATTACGGCCCAAACAAGGTGTTTTTTTTTATTTTACACACAATGAAACAGATGGATTTAGGTGTATTTCTTTCACTATCAGAAATGTAGCACATGCCTCAATGGTACTTTCTGGACCAAAAAAGGTGTTTTCTTCACACACAATGAAACTGATGGATTTAACTGATTTTCTTTCACTATCACAAATGCATCTCAGGCCGCAAAGGTACTTTCTGGCACAAAAAAAAGTGTTTTTTTCACCCACAATGAAACAGATAGATTTAACTGATTTTCTTTCACTATCACAAATGCAGTGCAGGGGTACGATAAAAAAAATAAAAATTATATGTCCTCCCCTGGGGCCCTGAACTCACAGAAGATATTATTTTTCCTTCTCCTGGCACATATGCAGTGCTGGTGCACTGCACTTGCACAAAATGGCCGCCGACGCCCACGTAACTAACAGACGGATTCAATATTATTTTTCTGTGTCACTGGGCTCAGGGCAGGGTACAAAAATGTTGCATTGCAGCCACACAAAAAAAAACACTGTCGATCGTAGACTGAACACCAAGTGAAGATATCTTAAGATTCTTTCCTAATCCCTCACAGTAGCAGCTGCATCCTATCCCTACACTAGTAAGAGCAGAGTGACGTGCGGCGCTACGTGACTCCTGCTTATATAGAGGCTGGGTCACATGCTGCACTTGGCCAATCACAACCATTAGTAGGCATGGCTGTGAGGGCTACTAAGGACACACATGTGAAACGCTTGTTGATTGACTGTCCTGCAGCCTTTCAAAAAGCTTTGTTAAATGGCCGAACTCCGAACTCGAACCTGAACTTTAATGGCAAAGTTCGGGTTAGGGCTCCAAAAACCCTAAAGTTTGGTACGAATCCGAACTTTACAGTTCGGGTTCACTAAACTCTAACCACGGAGTGGCAAGGTGACATTGCGTGGAGATGGCAGTAGCATGAGCAGCAGCATCAAGAGGATACCACAGGCCAGGTGATATAGAGTGGAGATAGCACAGCAGCAGGAGGAGACCACAGAGTAGCAAGGGGCCCTTGTTTGGAGGTGGCGGTAGCATCAGTAGGCCACAGAGTGGCAAGGTGACATAGTGTGGATATGGCAGTAGCAGCTGCATCAGGAGGATTCCACAGAGTGGCAAGGTGACATAGTGTGGAAATGGCAGCAGCATCAGGAGGCCACAGAGTGGCAAGGTGACATTGTGTGGATATGGCAGCAGCAGGAGGAGACCACAGAGTGGCAAGGTGACATAGTTTGGAGGTGGCGGTAGCATCAGAATACCACAGAGTGGCAAGGTGACATAGTGTGGATATGGCAGCAGGAGGAGGAGACCACAGAGTGGCAAGGTGACATAGTTTGGAGGTGGCGGTAGCATCAGGAGACCACAAAGTGGCTAGGTAACATAATGTGGAGATGTCAGTAGCAGCAGCAGCATCAGGAGGATACCACACAGTGGCAAGGTGACATAGTTTGGAGATGGCAGCTGCATCAGGTGACCACAAAGTCACCTGGTAACAGAGTGGGGCAGTGGGTGGCAATACCATTACCCGCTGACGAAAGTTGGTTGAATAAGGTGCACTTGGCATCAGATGTGTGGCATCAGGCGGGTGGCAGCATCAAAGTAGTAGATGAGGCAGATAGTCAAAATAAACTGGTCTCTTGTATCAAAGTGTTGGTGTGGCACCATGGATGATCTAGTCTGACGCATCAGTAATTGGTGGTTGGAAATCCTGGCTGATCCACGCCTGATTCATCTTGACAAAGGTCAGTCTCTCCACATTTTGGGTGGATAGGTGAGTTCTTCTTGGGGTAACTATGGCCCCCGTTGCACTAAACATCTGCTCTGATGCTACACTACTGGCTGGGCAGGACAGCTTTTCCAGGGCAAACTCTGCTAATTGCGCCCACAAATCCAGTTTGGCTACCCAAGAGTCCACCTATTAAATTAAGATTATCCGACTCTTTTCATATCCATAATGCTTTTCACAAGTCTTTACTTAAAAAGTATGTATCGTCTGTATCCCCTTCACAGGGAGCTCCACCACCAGTGGAGGTGGCTGGTTAACCAGAATTCAAAATCTCTAGAATTATTCATGCGAGAAAGGTCCGAAACTCTCTGCAATATTTGGTCCATTGCAAAAGCTTTGGTCCTGAGGAGAGGTCTTGGGTGATGGCTAGTGAGATGCATGCTGCGATTCCTGGAAAAACCTGCGTGGAAGAGGGGTACTCCTTGCTGCGCTGCCGGCATCCTGCACTCTTTACGTTAAGAGCATTGAGACTATGGACTCTTTACGGTAGGAGCAGTGAGCAGAGTTCAAGAGGGGACTGGATGTATTTCTGGAGTGTAATAATGTTACAGGTTATAGCTACGAGAAATGGTTTGTTTATCCAGGGAGTTATTCTTATGTCTTATTGGAGTCGGGAAAGATTTTTTTTCCCATAAAGTGGGGAAAATTGGTTTCTGCCTCACAGGAGTCGTTTTGCTTTCCTCTGGATATATTGGATAACAGGCTGAACTGGCTTTTTTTCTTCATTTACTATTCTGAAATATGCCTAAATTAGGAATATTTCAGGGCAGATGACGGCGCGACGGTTAGTAGTGCTGCAATCTCTGACTTTTCCTTGCTCACGTCAGGTCTAAAAAAGTGCGTGTGGTACTTGCAGTGACGGCTAAAATGTAAGACGGCTCGGAAGCTGTGTTACATTTACAACTGGTGCAGGATGCACAGAAGTTATGGAGAGGCCGGCAACTCTTCTTAACTTTCGTGGAATCATCGCCAGCTATGGGGCTTTATTAAGACTGACGTCTAAAACGCCGGTCTTAATAAATGTGCATCTACGTAACTATGTTAACACTAGTGTTGAGCGCGAATATTCGAATTGCGAATTTTTATTGCAAATAACGCCACTTTGAGAGTTCACGAATATTTAGAATATAGTGCTATATATTCGTATTCACGAATAGTGTTGATCGCAAATATTCTAATTGCGAATTTATTGCGAATATCCGCACTTAGCAACATCCCTAGCAACCAATAGGAAAGTTGCCTATCCCTTAGTGTTGATATGAATATTCTAATTGCGAATTTTTATTGCAAATATATTACTTTGACAATTTTCGAAATCATGTAAATAATGGCTGGAGATCCCGAATTCTCGAATTTGCAAATTTATGGCAAATATTCGGACAAAATTGAATATTGCCTATGCCGCTCATCACTAGTTAACCCATGCTCTGATCGGAGTAAGTGCTTAGTTTCTGGAAAAGGTATTTGACTTTCTACTATAGGTCTTGCCTATTATTTGGACACTGTAAGGCATCATGCAGGGACCCCAGACATCACATACTGCTAGGTCTTACACTTGGGACTCTATTCGCTTAGCCTGCAGAAGATTTGTGACAAGGACTTACTTTATAGACCATGTTAATGTAATCTACAGCCTTTACATGTTAAAATTTCACATCCCCCCTGATGAGCTGGTAGATAGAGTTGACCCTGGATGTTCGGGTTCGAGAAGTTCAGCCGAACTTCATGAAAATGTTCGGGTTCGGGATCCGAACTCGACCCGAACTTGACCCCGAACCCCATTGAAGTCAATGGGGACCCGAACTTTTGGGCACTAAAAAAGCTGTAAAATAGCCGAGGAAAGGGCTAGAGGGCTGCAAAAGGCATCAAAATGTAGGCAAATCCGATGCAAACAAATGTGGATAGGGAAATGACTTAAAATAAATTAAAATAAATAAAAATTAACCAATATCAATTGGCAACTTGGAGGAGGAGGTGGAATAGAAGGTTGGGGTGGTGTCAGGTGGGAATGCCATGGGAGTTGAAGTTCTTATCACAGCCAAAGAGGATTCATGTCTGCCTGCAGTGCCACAGGCCTCATTCACAGACTCAGGGCCATGGCAACCATACATGGGAGTTGAAGTTCACATCATAGCCAAGAAGGATTTATTTCTGCCAGCAGTGTCACAGGCCTCACTCACAGACTCAGGCCAATGCAACCATACATGGGAGTTAAAGTTGTCATCACAGCCAAGAAGGAATCATGTCTGCCTGCTGGGCCACAGGCCTTATTCAAACATTCAGGCCCACGGGACCCACAAAGAGGAGAGTTAAAATCACGCCAATACAGTATTGATTTCACACCACAATGCCTCAGGCCTCATTCACAGCTTCAGACCCATGGCACCCACAAAGAGGAGAGTTACAATCATGCCACATCAGTATTGATTTCACCCAGCAGTGCCACAGGCCTCATTTACTAATTCAGGAGGACCATGGCACCCGCAAAAAGGAGAGCGGTCCTGTAACAGCAACACAGGCCTTAGGTCAACCTGCAATGGAACAGTCATTTATGTAGGCCCCTGACACCCAGACAAAGGAGAGGTCATTTGACAGTAAAAAGAGTTTAATGTCTCCCACCAATGCAGCAAGCGATTAAACGAAATATAGGCCCCTGACAACCAGACAATGTAGAGGTCATTTGACAGTATAAACAGTTTATTATGTCCCACCAATGCAGCAAGCGATGAAACAAAATATAGGCCCCTGACAACCAGACAATGGGGCGGTCATTTGACAGTAATAAGAGGTTGATGTCTCCCACCAATACAGCAGTCGATGAAACGAAATATAGGCCCCTGACAACCAGACAATGTAGAGGACATTTGATAGTATAAAGAGGAAAATGTCACCCAACAAAGCAACAAATGATTAAACGACATATAGGCCCCTGACACCCACACAATGGGGCAGTCATTTAACAGTAAAAAGAGCTAAATGTCTCCCATTAAGACAGCAGCAAGTAAAAAAAATATAGGCCCCTGAAACTCACACAATGGGGCAGTCATTTGACAGTAAAAAGAGTTTAATATCTCCCACCAAGACAACAAATGATTAAACGACAAATAGGCCCCTGACACCCAGACAGAGTAGAGGTCATTTGACATCAAAAAGAGGATAATGTCACCAACCAAATGAACAGGCAATTATCTGAAATGTAGACCCCTGGCACCCTAACAGAGGAGAAAAGTCCCATAGCAGCAAAAGAGGCATCATGTTACCCACCATTGGAACAGGCCACTTTCAGTAATTTAAGCTCCAGCACCCATACAGAGGAGAGAGGTCCCATAGCAGCAAAACAAGCATCATGTTACCCACCAATGGAACAGGCCACTTTAAGTTATTTAGGCCCCTGGCACCCAGAACGAGGAGAGGTTCATTCAAATTGGTGTTGCCCCCAAAATAATGGTACAATAAAAAAAAAGAGGATTCAATAAAGAAGTGCCCTGGAGTACAAGAATGTATGGTTTAGGACGAGGCAGTTATAAATGTCTATTCTGCAGAAGGGATAGACAGGTCCTCTGGGATCTATGCCTGGATAATTTTTATGAACGTCAGTTTGTCCACCTTGGCTATGGAAAGGCAGCTGCGTTTGTCTGTATTGACGCCCCTTGCCGTGCTAAATACACGTTCAGACAATACACTGGCCGCAGGGCAGGCCAGAAACTCCAAGGCATAAAAGGCTAGCTCTGGCCATGTGGACAATTTGGAGACCCAGAAGTTGAATGGGGCCGAACCATCACTCAGAACGTGTAGGCGTGTGCACAAGTACTGTTCCACCATGTTGTTGAAATGCTGCCTCCTGCTAACACGTTCCCTATCAGCTGGTGGTGCAGTTAGCTGTGGTGCTGTGACAAAACTTTTTCACATCTCGGCCATGCTAACCCTGCCTTAAGAGGAGCTAGCCGTGACACAGCTGCGTTGGCGACCTCTTGCTCCTCCTCTGCCTTGTGCTTCCACTTGTCCCCCCGTGTCAGTTGGGAATGCTCTCAAGAGCGTGTATACCAGCGTGCGCTTGTACTCGCGAATTTTCCTATCACGCTCCAGTGCGGGAATTAAGGTGGGTACATTGTCTTTGTACCGGGGATCCAGCAGGGTTGCCACCCAGTAGTCAGCACACGTTAAAATGTGGTCAACTCTGCTGTCGTTACACAGGCACTGCAGCATGTAGCCGCTCATGTGTGCCACCCTGCCCAAATGTAAGGACAAGCTGTCCTCTGTGGGAGGCGTATCGCCATCGTCCTTCGTTTGCCCCCATCCACGCACCAGTGATGGGCCCGAGCTGCGTTGGGTGCCACCCCAATATGAACATGCTTCATCCTCATTCTCCTCCACCTCCTCCTCATCCTTGTTCTCCAATAGTGGGCCCTGGCTGGCCAAATTTTTACCTGGCCTCTGCTGTTGCAAAATACCTCCCTCTGAGCCACTTCTGAAAGACTAGCCTCAAAATGTTAGAAATGACCCCTCTTCCTCCTCCTCCTCCTCTTGGGCCACCTCCTCTTCAATCATCGCCCTAAGTGTTTTCTCAAGGAGACATAGAAGTGGTATTGTAACGCTGATAACAGCGTCATCGCCACTGGCCATGTTGGTGGAGTACTAGAAACAGCGTAACAGGGCACACAGGTCTTGCATGGAGGCCCAGTTATTGGTGGTGAAGTGGTGCTGTTCCGCAGTGAGACTCACCCACGCGTGCTGCAGCTGAAACTCCACTATGGCTTGCTGCTGCTCGCACATTCTCTCCAGCATAGGCAAGGTTGAGTTCCACCTGGTGGGCACGTCGCATATGAGGTGAGCATGCCGAAGTTACGCTTTAGCGCAGACAGATGAGCAGCGGCAGGATGAGAACACCAGAAACGAGCACAGACGGCCCGCACTTTCTGCAGCAGCTCTGACATGTCAGGGTAGTTGTGATTGAACTTCTGCACCACCAAATTCAGCACATGCGCCAGGAAATGTGCGTTAAACCGGCTAATCCCAGAGCTGCAACGAGATTTCGGCCATTATCGCACACCACCTGGCCGGGCTTGAGGCCCACCGGCAGCAACCACTCGTCGGTCTGTTGTTCTATACCCGCCACAACTCCTGCGCGGTGTGCGGCCTGTCCCCCGAACACATGAAATTCAGAACAGCCTGCTGACGTTTACCCCGGGCTGTGCTGAAGTTGGTGGTGAAGGTCTGTGGCTGACCGGATGAGCAGGTGGAAGAAGAGGAGGAGGAAGCTGAGTAGGAGGAGGAGGCTACAGGAGGCAAAGAATGATGCACTGCGATCCTTGGCGGCGGAAGGACTTGTGCCACAGAACTCTCAGCCTGGGGCCCAGCCGCCACTACATTTACCCAGTGTGCAGTTAGGGAGATATAGCGTCCCTGGCGGTGCTTACTAGTTCAAGTATATGTGGTTAGGTGGACCTTGCCACATATGGCGTTGCGCATTGCACACTTGATTTTATCCGATACTTTGTTGTGCAGGGAAGGCACAGCTCTCTTGGAGAAGCAGTGGCGGCTGGGAATGATGTACTGTCCACCACCCTGAATGACAGCATTTCAAAGGCCAGTAGTTTAGAAATGCTGGAATTCAGTGCCAGGGATCGAGGTTGGGTAGGTGGGAATTTACGCTTTCTCTCCAAGGTTTGTGAGATGGAGAGCTAAATGCTGCCGTGTGACATGGTGGAGATGCTTGGTGATGGAGGTGGTGGTGTTGGTGGCACATCCCATTTTTGCTGGCCAGCAGGTGCCAACGTTCCTCCAGAGGCGGAGGAAAAGGCCTAGGCAGCAGCAGAAGAGGGAGCAGGAGGGGCCTGAGCCCTTTCTTGGTTTTGAAGATGCTTACTCCACTGCAGCCCGTGTCTCGCATGTAGATGCCTGGTCATGCAGGTTTTGTTAAGGTTCAGAACGTTAATGCCTCGCTTCAGGCTCTGATGGCACAGCGTGCAAACCACTCGGGTCTTGTCGTCAGCACATTGTGTGAAGAAGTGAAATGCCAGGGAACTCCTTGAAGCTGCCTTTGGTGTCCTCGGTCCCTGGTGGCGGTGGCCAGTAGCAGGAGAACTCTTTTGGCGACGGCTGTTCTGCTTTTGCACTCTGACCCTCTTTTGCTACACTATTAGGTCGTTCTCACCACTGCCTCTTCCTCTGAACTCTGAAAGTCAGTGGCACGACCTTCATTCCATGTGGGTTCTAGGACCTTATCGTCCCCTGCATTGTCTTCCACACAGTCTTCCCCACTGACCTCCTGTTCAGTCTGCACACTGCAGAAAGACGCAGCAGTTGGCACCTGTGTTTCGTCATCATCAGAGATGTGCTGACTCTGCTGAGGTGGTATTCCCATGTCCTCATCAGGAAACATAAGTGGTTTGTGCGTCAGTGCATTCTATGTCTTCCACTGCTGGGGAAGGGCTAGGTGGATGCCCTTGGGAAAACCTGCCAGCAGATTCTTCAAACAGCATAAGAGAGCATAACTTGAGGCTCAGACAGGTTCCCTAATATGCATGGGGGTGATATAACAGACTGATGGGCTTAATTTTCAGGTGCCACCTGTGCACTTTCAGCAGAAGACTGGGTGGGAGATAATGTGAACCTGATGGATCCACTGTCGGTCACCCAATCGACTAGCGCCTGTACTTGCTCAGGCCTTACCATCCTTAGAACAGCATTAGGCCCGACCAAATATCGCTGTAGATTCTGGCGACCTGAGGTAGTTGGTTCACTAGGATGTGTAGCTGTGGCAGAACGGCCACATCCTCTCCCAGGACCAGAGAGTCCACTAACATCACCACGACCATGTCCGCATACCTTATTAGATGTTTTCCTCATTGTTACCGTTCACCACAATAAGGAAAAACTTATTTGGCCCAATGTATAGAGTTCAAATTAAGGCCTTTTTTTACAGGCACCTAACACTATCTAGCTATCTATTTATGTACCATATTACACTAATACAGGCAAAGCAGAAACCTTAGATTTATGGGAATATCAATTTTAGGCCTAGTATTGGCTGAAAGGTATCATTTTATGGACAGAATTACACTTGGAGATGCACAGTAGCGTGTGCAATTATAGAGGATTTAGCTTTCAGCCCTTGTAGTCAGACACTTAGTGTGATATACCCTTTTAAAGACGGAAATACACAAGGAGATGCACAGTAGCGTGTGCAAATATATAGGATTACGCTTTCAGCACTTGTATTTAGACACTTAGTATAATATACACTTTTACGGACAGAAATACACTTGGAGATGCATAGCAGTGTGCGCAAATATAGAGGATTTATTTTTCAGGCCTTGTATTTAGACGCTGACACGCCGAGTGTAATATACCCTATTATGGACAAAATTACATTTGAAGAGGAACAGCGAAAAGCACAGATGTTTAGGATTTCTATTTCAAGGATTTTATTTAACCACAGAAAAAAATCTATCCTTTGAAGGACAGTAATATCCTTGGCCAGCCACAGCTGGAACCCCAGATTTAGGGGATTGGTATTTTGGCAATTAAATTTCACTCCAGAAAAAAAGATCTATCCTTTGACGGACAGTATTACAATTGGTCAGCAACAGCTGAAACCACTGATTTATGGGACTGGTATTTTGGCAATTGAATTTCACCCCAGAAAAATATATATCCTTTTACGGACAGTATTACACTTGGCCAGCCACATCTGGAAACCCAGATTTAGGGGATTGGTATTTTGGCAATTGAATTTCACCTCAGGAAAAAATCTTTCCTTTTACGGACAGTATTACAATTGGACAGCCACAACTGGAACCCCAGATTTAGAGGATTGGTATTTTGGCAATTGAATTTCACCCCAGAAAAAAAATCTATCCTTTTACGGACAGTATTACCCTTGTACAGCCACAGCTGGAACCCAAGATTTAGGGGATTTGTATTTTGACAATTGAATTTCACCCCAGAAAAAAATCTATTCTTTGAAGGACAGTATTAAACTTAGCCAGCCAAAGCTGGAACACCAGATTTAGGGCATTGGTAGTTTGGAAATTGAATTTCACCCCAGAAAAAAAAAACTATTCTTTGACGGACAGTATTACACTTTGCCAGCTACAACTGGAACCCCAGATTTAGGGGATTGGTATTTTGGCAATTGAATTTTACTCCCCCAAAAAATCTATCCTTTGTCGGACAGTATTACACTTGGCCAGCCATAACTAATACACCAGATTTAGGGGATTGGTATTTTGGCAATTGATATTCACCCCAGAAAAAAATCTATTCTTTGACGGACAGTATTACACTTGGACAGCCACAGCTGGAACACCACATTTAGGGGATTGCTATTTTGGCAATTGAATTTCACTCCAGAAAAAAAATTCTATCCTTTGACGGACAGTATTACACTTGGCCAGCAACAGCTGAAAAAACAGATTTAGGAGATTGGTATCTTGGCAATTGAATTTCACCCCTCAATAAAATATAGCAATTTCTATCCTGTGCTTCAAGGTGTGACAATAAGCACTAACCCTGATGTAGGATATTGCAAAAAAAAACTACTATTGAACCCAAAAATGTATGTTGAACTTGGTGGCAGCTCAAAACATGTGCTGGTGCAACCAAAAGATCACAAAATGGCCGCTGATCACCCCAGAAAAAAGTGACAGAAAAACGCTCTGGGCAGCCTAAAAACCAGTGAGCAATGAACTAACAGAAGTTGAATGATTCACAGCTGTAGATTGATCACTTCATTAAGTGGTTTTGCTGAGTCTTCCCTGCCTAATCTCGCCCTCACAGCAGCTGCATCATATCCCTACACTAATCAAAGCAGAGTGACGGGCGGCACTACGCTACTCCAGTTTAAATAGAGGCTGGGTCACATGCTGCACTTGGCCAATCACAGCCATGGCTGTGATGGCCTCTTGGGGCAAGTAGTATGACGCTTGTTGATTGGCTGCTTTGCAGCCTTTCAAAAAGCACCATAGAAATCGCCGAACACCGAACCCGAACTTTTACGTAAATGTTTGGGTCCGTGTCCTGAACACCCCAAAATTCCGTACGAACCCGAACTATACAGTTCGGGTTTGCTCAAAACTACTAGTGGACAATATAGATACATATCAGAAGTCTTGTGCCCACACTGAATACATTGCAGTTGCTCAATATTCTCAGCAAAGAGATGATTTGTGTCACGTCCATCATTTTCTCTGGAGATTCTCTCTGTTACATTTAGCGGTTATGGATTTTCACAAGTTCAGCTATAAAAATAATGCTGGTCAGGTGGGAATCACTTTCTGGAATGTAGACCAGGAATATCTCGCAGAGAGGTGAAATCTCTGTGGGGCTCTCACACAGTTACTGATTGCAGTCTCATTGCTCAGATGTCTCCTGATGATTACTGCTTTCTATTTCTCTTCTATATATGAGCTGCTCTACAGAATCCCGAGCGCCTCTAAAGCCGTCTAATCCATCCCCTGATATATGTGTATGAGGCTTTAGTGCTTTACTATGTGCTCAGTTTAACAGCTCCACAGCCTGTGTTTTGGTCCTATGCTACTCGATAGGACATCTCAATAAATAAGAATATCATCGAAAAGTTAATTTATTTCTGTAATTCAATTCAAAAAGTGAACCTCATATATTACAGAGATTCACGACACAAAGATCTACTTAAGGGTTTATTCCTGTTAAGGTTGATCATTATGACTTTCAGCTAATAAATATTAATGAGCCGACAGCTGGATGTCCGGGTTCGAGAGGTTCAGCCAAACTTAGTTTTAAAGTTTGATTCAGGTCCCAAACTTGACCCAAACATGACCCTGAACAACGAACCCCTTTTAAGTCAATGGGAAATGGCAAACAGAATGCACAAATGCGCTGGAGTATAACAATGGCTGGGTGCAGCTGGTATACCTCTCTACTCTGGCAAAGGTATGGACAAGTCCTGTGGGATCCATGTCTGGTTCATTTTAATGAACGTGAGCTTGTCCGCGTTGGCTGTGGACAGGCAGATGTTCCTATTCGTGATCACTTCCCTGCCGTGCTAAACACACTTTCGGACAATACACTGGCCGCAGGGCAGGCCAGCACCTCCAAGGCATAAAGGGCAAGCTCAGGCCATGTGCCCAATTTGGAGACCCAGAAGTTGCATGGGACAGACCCATTAGTCAGTACGTGCAGACATGTGGACATGTACTATTCCACCATGTTGCTGAAATGCTGCCTCCTGCTAAGACGCTCCCTATCAGATGGTGGTGCTGGTTATTGCGGCATGCAGACAAAGCTTTTAGGTAGAGGGAAGAAAAAATATAAAAATAAAATAATATGGTTTCATAAGTGTGCAAACCTTTAAACTAATACTTTGTTGAAGCACCTTTTGATTTTATTACAGCACTCAGTCTTTTTGGGTATGAATCTAACAGCATGGCACATTTTGACTTGGCAAGATTTGCCCACTCTTTGCAAAAACACTCCAAATCTGTCAGATTGTGAGGGCGTCTCCTGTGCACAGCCCTCTTCAGATCACCCCACAGATTTTCAATTGCATTCAGGTCTGGGCTCTGGCTGGGCCATTCCAAAACTTTTATCTTCTTAGTGACGCCATTCCTTTGTTGATTTGGATGTATGCTTTGGGTCATTGTCATGCTGAAAGATGAAGTTCCTCTTCATGTTCAGCTTTCTAGCAGAAGCCTGAAGGTTTTGGGCCAATATTGATTGGTATTTGGAACTGTTCATAATTCCCTCTATCTTAACTAAGGCCCTAGTTCCAGCTGAAGAAAAACAGCCCCGCAGCCTGATGCTGCCCCCACCATGCTTCACAGGTGGATATGGTGTTCTTTTGGTGATGTTGTTTTTGTGCCAAACATATCTTTTGGAATTATGGCCAAAAAGTTCAACCTTGGTTTCATCAGACCATAACACATTTTCCCACATGCTTTTGGAAGACTTCAGATGTGTTTTTTCAAAATGCAGCCTGGTTTGTATGTTTTTCTTCGTAAGAAAAGGCTTTCTTCTTGCCACTTTACCCCATAGCCCAGACATATGAAGAATACGGGAGATTGTTGTCACATGTACCACACAGCCAGTACTTTTTAGATATTCCTGCAGCTCCTTTAATGTTGCTGTAGGGCTCTTGGTAGCCTCCCAGACCAGTTTTCTTCTTGTCTTTTTATCAATTTTGGCGAGACTTCCAGCTCTTGGTAATGTTCCTGTTGTGCCATATTTTCTCCACTTGATGATGACTGTCTTCACTGTGTTCCATGGTATATCTAATGCCTTGGCAATTCTTTTGTCCCCTTCTCCCGACTGATACCGTTTAACAATGAGATTCCTCTGATGCTTTGGAAGATCTCTGTGGACCATGGCTTTTGCTGTGGGATGCGACTAAGAAAATTTCAGGAAAGACAAAATAGAGTAGCTGGACTTTATTTGGGCTTAATCAGAGGCGCTTTAAATTATTGCAGGTGTATGCTGACTCCTATTTAAAATTATTTTGAATGTGATTGCCTAATTCTGAACACAGCTATATCCTCAGTCCACACTTATGCAACCACATTATTTTAGTTTTTTTTTTTTGTTTTCCTCTCGCCACCAAAAAGATTTCAGTTTGTTTTTCAATTGAGTGGTATAGTTTATAGGTCAAATTAAAAGGTGAAAAAAGTTCTGAAATGATTTATCTTTGTCTCATTTTTTTACAGCACAGAAACCTGACATTTTAACAGGGGTGTGTAGACTTTTAAATACACTCTATATTCTGTATGGAAGAGGAGGCGAAGGAAGAGGTGGATGAGAAAACAAGATTCAAACATATACAGTTGTGTTCAAAATTATTCACCCCTCAATGCTGTAAAGGGTTTTAGGGAATTTAGTGTACATTTGTAATTGTGTTCAGAATGAAATCTTACATGGACTTTTTAAAGAACCAAATGCAACTAAAATGACATCAATTGTTTTTGTAATACAGTATTAAATGTATTTTTTGTGATTTCTTCATTGACACAATTATTCAACCCCTTAAAGACGACCACTCTTAAGAACAGAGGTTCATTCAAGTGTTTTCGATCAGGTATTGAAAACCCCTGTGGATGTCAAGGAGCAGCAATCAAGCAGAATAAGCACCAATTAGGCAGATGTAAAATGACTGTGATACTCAGCTCCTTCTAGACATTTACTGGTGTGTTTACAAACATGGTCAAGTCAAGAGAATGGTCCAGGAAGACAAGAGAAGAGGTGATTTCTCTTCACAGGAAGGGCAATGGCTATAAGAAGATTGCAGAGATGTTAAACATACCAAGAGACACCATAGGAAGCATCATTCGCAAATTCAAGGCAAAGGGCACTGTTGAAACGCTACCTGGTCGTGGCAGTAAGAAGATGCGGACTTCAACTGCTGTGCTCTACCTGAAGCGCAAAGTAGAGAAAAGTCCCCTTGTGACTGCTGAGGAACTGAAAAAAGATTTGTCAGATGCGGGTACTGAAGTTTCAGCTCAGACAATAAGGCGCACATTGCGTAATGAAGGCCTCCATGCCAGAACTCCCAGGCGCACCCCCTTGCTGTCTCCAAAGAGTAAGAAGAGTCGACTGCAGTATGCCAAAAGTCATGTGGACAACCACAAAAGTTTTGGGATAGTGTTCTGTGGACTGATGAAACAAAATTAGAACTGTTTGGACCCATGGATGTTTGGAGGAGGAAGAACAAGGCCTATGAAGAAAAGAACACCTTGCCTCCTGTGAAGCATGGCGGGGGGTCAATCATGCTTTGGGGCTGTTTTGCTTCTACAGGTACAGGGAAGCTTCAGCGTGTGCAAGGTACCATGAATTCTCTTCAGTACCAGGAGATATTGGATGAAAATGAGATGCAGTCCGTCACAAACCTGAGGCTTGGGAGATGTTGGACCTTTCAACAGGACAATGATCCCAAGCATACCTCCAAGTCCACTAGAGGATGGTTGCAGATTAAAGGCTGGAACATTTTGAAGTGGCCATCGCAGTCTCCAGACTTAAATCCACTGAGAACCTCTGGTGGGACTTAAAGAAAGCAGTTGCAGCGCGCAAGCCTAAGAATGTGACTGAACTGGAGGCTTTTGCCCATGAAGAATGGGCGAAAATACCCGTAGATCGCTGCAAGACACTTGTGTCAAGCTATGCTTCACGTTTAAAAGCTGTTATAACTGGAAAAGGATGTTGTACTAAGTACTAAGATTGAATGTCACTTGGAGGTTGAATAAAACTGATAATGATGTGAGCACAGAAAAGACATTTGTGGTTATTTCATTATAAATGTTATGTTATATTTGTCTGCCTTACAAGTGCCTCTTTGATTTAATTGTAAACAAGATGACTGAAATGATCAAAATCAATGTCAAACTGGCCAAAACACTCAATTTCAGTGGGGGTTGAATAATTTTGAACACAACTGTACCCTTTTTTTGCGTGAAAAGTGTGCATCTGAATCTTGTGAATTGAGTACATTATAAAGCATACATTTAAATTCCGTTTTTGTTCCTCATAAGTAGAGATGAGCGAACACCTGGATGTTCGGGTTCGAGAAGTTCGGCCGAACTTCCCGAAAATGTTCGGGTTTGGGATCCGAACTCGACCCGAACTTTATCCCGAAACCGAACCCCATTAAAGTCAATGGGGACCCGAACTTTTAGGCACTAAAAAGGCTGTAAAATAGTCCAGGAACGGGCTAGAGGGCTGCAAAAGGCAGCAAAATGTAGGTAAATGCCCTGCAAACAAATGTGGATAGGGAAATGAATTGAAATAAAATAAAATAAATAAAATCTAACCAATATCAATTGGAGAGAGGTCCCACTGCAAGGAATCATGCAAATATCACTCAACACTGGAGAAGGCCACTTTCAGTTATTTGGGCCCTGCACCCAGACAGAGGAGAGAGGTCCCACAGCAAGGAATCATGCGTCATATCAACCACCACCGGAGAAGGCCACTCTCAGTTATTTCGGCCCAGCACCCAGACAGAGGAGAGAGTTCCCACACCAAGGAATAAGGCGTCATATCACCCACCACTGGAGAAGGCAACTCTCAGTTATTTCGGCCCAGCAACCAGACAGAGGAGAGAGGTCCCACAGCAAGGAATCATGCTATCAACCACCACCGGAGAAGGCCACTCTCAGTTATTTTGGCCCCACCACCCAGACAGAGGAGAGGTTCATTCAACTTTGGGTTGCACCACAAGATCATGGTAACGTTAAAAAAATGAGGATTCGATAAAGAAGTGCCCTGGAGTACAAGAATACATGGTTGAGGGGGAGGCAGTTATAAATGTCTATTCTGCACAAGGGAGGCACAGGTCCTGTGGGATCCATGCCTGGTTCATTTTTATGAACGTCAGCTTGTCCACGTTGGCTGTGGACAGGCGGCTGCGTTTGTCAGTAATGACGCCCCCTGCCGTGCTGTGCCACAACTCCTGCGCGGTGTTGGGCCTTTCCTCCAAACATATGAGTTTCAGAATGGCCTGCTGACGTTTACCCCGGGCTGTGCTGAAGTTGGTGGTGAAGGTGTGTGGCTGACTGGATGAGCTGGTGGAAGCAGAGGAGGAGGAAGCCGAGAAGAAGGAGGAGGCTACATGAGTCAAAGAATGATCCCCTGCGATCCTTGGCGGCGGAAGGACTTGCGCCTAGGAACTCTCCGCCTGCGGCCCAGCCGCCACTACATTTACCCAGTGTGCAGTTAGGGAGATATAGCGTCCCTGGCCGTGCTTACTGGTCCACGTATCTGTGGTTAGGTGGACCTTGCCACAGATGGCGTTGCGCAGTGCACACTTCATTTTATCGGATACTTGGTTGTGCAGAGAAGGCACGGCTGTCTTGGAGAAGTAGTGGCGGCTGGGAACAACATACTGTGGGACAGCCATGGACATAAGCTGTTTGAAGCTGTCTGTGTCCACCAGCCTGAATGACAGCATTTTCAAAGGCCAGTAGTTTAGAAATGCTGGCATTCAGGCCCAGGGCTCGAGGGTGGCTAGGTGGGAATTTCTTTCTTTCTTTCCAGGGTTTGTGAGACGGAGAGCTGAACGCTGTCGTGTGACATGGTGGAGATGCTTGGTGACGCAGGTGGTGGTGTTGGTGGCACATCCTCTGTTTGGTGGGCGGCAGGTGCCAATGTTCCACCTGAGGCGGAGGAAGAGGCCGAGGCAGCAGCAGAAGAGGGAGCAGGGGGAGCCAGAGTGAGTTCCTTGCTTTTAAGGTGTTTACTCCACTGCAGTTCATGCTTTGCATGTAGATGCCTGGTCATGCAGGTTGTGCTAAGTTTCAGAACGTTAATGCCTCGCTTCAGAATCTGATGGCACAGCGTGCAAACCACTCAGGTCTTGTCATCAGCACATTGTTTATAGAAGTGCCATGCAAGGGAACTCCTTGAAGCTGACATGTCTTAAGCTCGGACACCACGGCAAGGTCCCTCAAGTAGCCCGAGGCCGATTTAAATGTGCCTGCTTTTCATCTACAGGCTACATTCAGGTGCACCTGGGAGGCTCTGGGCCATATCAGCCGGTCTCGGGTGGGGCTCACAGGCACCTCCCACCTCCCATTGCAAGCATGGTGACATGCTGGAGGTCACTGGTGAGCTGTCTGTGAGTCAGGCCTTATGCTCCCGTAATGCCCAACGGCTCCTGGTATCGCCCATACGGCACAGGTAGGTTGAATGGTAGGGCTTCGGGCTACTTGAGGGACCTTGCCGTGGTGTCCGAGCTTAAGACATGTCCTCCTAGTAGGATATGTCGAACTAACCCCTCAATTTTATCAGTGTGAGGGTTTGGTATTGCCGCAGAGTGCACCTGCCTTTGCTATGGTTATGTTTTTGATTGTTCTCCACATCCACATTAACGTTATCGTATGTAGGATGATTATTGTGGTACTTGTAGTCCGTTGCTGGCATCTTCCATTGTGTGCATTTTTTGCTGTTAATTGCCCCTAGCAACGGACTACAAGTGCAGGATGTGCTCCCCTATATACATGCACAACTGCATATGGGTTGAACATATCCTGCTTGTTAAACACCACACCACTTTTTCTAATGGTTTGTATAACATGTTTGGGGGTGTATAAACTCTGATTTAAATGTGCCTGCTTTTCATCTACAGGCTACATTCAGGTGCACCTGGGAGGCTCTTGGGCCATATCAGCCGGTCTCGGGTGGGGCTCACAGGCACCTCCCACCTCCCATTGCAAGCATGGTTACATGCTGGGGGTCACTGGTGAGCTGTCTGTGAGTCAGGCCTTACGCTCCGGTAATGCCCAATGGCTCCTGGTATCGTCCATACGGCACAGGTAGGTTGAATGGTAGGGCTTCGGGCTACTTGAGGGACCTTGCCATGGTGTCCGAGCTTAAGACATGTCCTCCTAGTAGGATATGTCGAACTAACCCCTCAATTTTATCAGTGTGAGGGTTTAGTATTGCCGCAGAGTGCACCTGCCTTTGCTATGAATATCTCTTTTAGGGCTAGTATTTAGGCCCTGGATGAAAGGTATCCTTTTATGGACAGATTTACACTTGGCCTGCAACAGCTGGGACAACAGATTCAGGGTATTGCTATTTTGGCAAATTAATTTAACCCCAGAACAAAATATATGTTTTGGCGGATACTATGAAATCTGGCCTGCAACAGCTGGGACACCAGATTCAGGGTATTGCTATTTTGGCAAGTGAATTACACCCCAGAACAAAATATATGTTTTGGCGGACACTATGAAACCTGGCCTGCAACAGCTGGGACATCAGATTCAGGGTATTGCTATTTTGGTAGATTAATTTCTCCCCAGAACAAAATATATGTTTTGGCGGACACTATGAAACCTGGCCTGCAACAGCTGGGACATCAGATTCAGGGTATTGCTATTTTGGCAAGTGAATTACACCCCAGAACAAAATATATGTTTTGGCGGATACTATGAAATCTGGCCTGCAACAGCTGGGACACCAGATTCAGGGTATTGCTATTTTGGCAAGTGAATTACACCCCAGAACAAAATATATGTTTTGGCGGACACTATGAAACCTGGCCTGCAACAGCTGGGACATCAGATTCAGGGTATTGCTATTTTGGTAGATTAATTTCTCCCCAAAACAAAATATATGTTTTGGTGGACACTATAAATCCTGGCCTGCAACAACTGGGACACCAGATTCAGGGTATTGCTATTTTGGCAGATTAATTTCACTCCAGAACAAAATATATGTTTTGGCGGACACTATGAAACCTGGCCTGCAACAGCTGTGACACCAGATTCAGGGTATTGCTATTTTGGCAAATTAATTTCATCCCAGAACAAAATATATGTTTTGGCGGACACTATGAAATCTGGCCTGCAACAGCTGGGACACCAGATTCAGGGTATTGCTATTTTTGCAAATTAATTTCACTCCAGAACAAAATATATGTTTTGGCGGACACTATGAATCTTGGCCTGCAACAGCTGGGACACCAGATTCAGGGTATTGCTATTTTGGCAAGTGAATTAAACCCCAGAACAAAATATATGTTTCGGTGAACACTATAAAACCTGGCCTGCAACAGCTGGGACACCAGATTCAGGGT
The DNA here is from genome assembly GCA_033119425.1 of Bufotes viridis. Classification (NCBI taxonomy): domain Eukaryota; kingdom Metazoa; phylum Chordata; class Amphibia; order Anura; family Bufonidae; genus Bufotes; species Bufotes viridis. Next base: position 20,109,358 of record CM065592.1, on the reverse strand, counting down.
ATTGCTATTTTGGCAAGTTATTTACACCCCAGAACAAAATATATGTTTTGGCGGACACTATGAAACCTGGCCTGCAACAGCTGGGACACCAGATTCAGGGTATTGCTATTTTGGCAAATTAATTTCACCCCAGAACAAAATATATGTTTTGGCGGATACTATGAAATCTGGCCTGCAACAGCTGGGACACCAGATTCAGTGTATTGCTATTTTGGCAAGTGAATTACACCCCAGAACAAAATATTTGTTTTGGCGGACACTATGAAACCTGGCCTGCAACAGCTGGGACATCAGATTCAGGGTATTGCTATTTTGGTAGATTAATTTCTCCCCAGAACAAAATATATGTTTTGGTGGACACTATGAAACCTGGCCTGCAACAGCTGGGACACCAGATTCAGGGTATTGCTATTTTTGCAAATTAATTTCACTCCAGAACAAAATATATGTTTTGGCGGACACTATGAATCTTGGCCTGCAACAGCTGGGACACCAGATTCAGGGTATTGCTATTTTGGCAAATTAATTTCACACCAGAAAAAAATATATGTTTTGGCGGACACTATGAAACCTGGCCTGCAACAGCTGGGACACCAGATTCAGGGTATTGCTATTTTGGCAATTGAATTTCACCACAGAAAATAATCTATCCTTTGCCAGACAGCAGACAGTATTATACTTGTCTAGTCAAAGCTGGAACACCAGATTTAGGGGTATTTGGGCAATTGTATTTAACCCCTTAATAAAATATAGAAAATACTATCCTGAGTTTCTAGGGGTAAAATTAGCACAGCCAAGCCCCTGATGTAGGATATAGCAAAAAAAAAACTAGTATTGATGGATTGATGGACTTTGTGGCAGCTTGTTCTGGTGCACCACAAGTCACAAAATGTCTGCCGATCACCCCAGAAAAAAAGTGACAGAAAAACGCTCTGTGCAGCCTAAAAACCAGTGAGCAATTAACTAGCAGAAGTTGAATCATTCACAGCTGTAGATCGATCACTTTATTAGGTGCTGTTGCTGACTTTTCCCTGCCTAATCCCGCCCTCACAGAAGCTGCGTCCTCTCCCTACACTAATCAGAGCAGTGTGACGTGCGACGCTACGTGACTCCAGCTTAAATAGAGGCTGGGTCACATGCTGCACTTGGCCAATCACAGCCATGCCATTAGTAGGCATGGCTGTGATGGGCTCTTAGGGCAAGAAGTAAAACGCTAGCTGATTGGCTGCCGTGCAGCCCTTCAGAAAGCGGGAAGTAATCAACGAACCCGAACTTTTTTGAAAATGTCCGGGTTCGGGTCCGTGTCCCGGACACCCCAAAATTCGGTACGAACCCGAACGATGCTCAAACTGTTCGCTCAACACTACTCAGCTTTTCTCTGGTGGAATGGAGAAGTCAGAGGCTATACAGGCCTTGTTTATTTTATCTGAGTCAACCTGTCAGCATTGTCAGTGGACAAGCAGATACGCTTATCTGTTATAATGCCACCAGCAGCACAAAATACACCCTCAAACAATACGCTGGCGGCAGGGCAGGCCAACACCTCCAAGGCGTAGAGTGCAAGTTCGGGCCACGTGTCCAGCTTGGACACCCAGTAGTTGTAAGGCCCTGAGGGATCATTTAGGACGCTGACACGGTCTGCAATGTATTCCTTCACCATCTTCCAAAACTTTTCCCTCCTTGTAGCACTAAGCCGTGCTTCAGGGTGGGATTGCTGGCGGGGTGTCATGAAAGTGTCCCATGCCCTGGAAAGTGTTGCCTTGCCTCTGTTGGAACTACTGTTTGTTCCCCTTGTCTCCCTTCCTCGGTTGCTTAAGGAAGTACGGACTCTGGTGGCCGCATTGTCAGATGGAAAAATTTGGAGCAATCTGTCAAAAAGTACCTTCTGGTATTGCACCGTTTTACTCGTCCTCTCCACCACAGAAATGAGAGATGAGAAGTTCTCTTTGTAGCGGGAAAGGCAGCCTAACATGAAGTCAGCCATGTGTGCCAGAGTACCAACAGTCAAGATGTTGATTTCAACTGAAGCTATGGATGACTTGCGGAAATGGGCAGACAAACATCGCGCCTTCACTAGTAGCTCCTGAAAATTGGGCTAAGTTTTGATAAACTGCTGAACCACTGAGTTTAAGACGTGAGCTAGGAATGGAATGTGTGTCAGGTTGCCGAGCTCCAAAGCTGCTACCAAGTTATGGCCATTGTCATACGCAACCATGCCTGGTTGTAGGTTGAGTGGCGAGAGCCCCAGCTCGGTCTGGTCCCTTATACCCTACCACAGCGCTGTGGCGGTGTGCTGTTTGTCCCCTAAGCAGATCAGCTTCAGCAAGGCCCGTTGACGCTTACCCACAGCAGTGCTACACTGCTTCCAGCTAGTGACTGATGGCTGACTGCTGTTGGATGTGGAAGTGGAGGAGGAGGTGGCAGAGGAGTGCGGGTTGGAGCCAGTAACATAGCTGCTGGCGGAGACCCTGATGGATGTAGGGCTCGCAATCCTGGATGTGGGTAGCACCTGTGTCATTCCAGGTTCCAGGGTACAACTCACTCAAAGACCCCACATCCTTCACGCAGTGTGCAGTCAGGGAAATGTAGGGTCCCTGGCGACCAGCACTTGTCCATGTGTCTGTGGTGAGGTGGACCTTCCCAGTAAGTGCGTTGGTCAGGGCACGGATGATGTTCTGGGACACATGCTGGTGTAAGGCGAGAATAGCACACCATGAAAAATAGTGGCGGCTGGGGGCGGTGTACCGAGTGACGGCCGATGACATCAGGCTGCGGAAGGCCTCAGTGTCCACAAGCCTAAATGGCAACATTTCAAGGGCCAGTAATTTCGAAAGTTGCGCATGTAAAGCTATTGCCTGTGGTGGGTATTTGTGCTTACATTCAAATGCCTGTGTTATCGACATTTGGACGCTGCGTTGGGTCAGGGAAGTGGATGTTGTTGCTGACGGTCCATGCAAAGGTCCAAGTGCAGGGCAAGGGGCATCCGGGCCTGCGCCTTCGTCAGGGGATTGGCCAGCAGTGCGTAACAAAGGGGAAGAGGACTCAGGCGTTCGGCCCATTTATTAGGGTGCTTGGATGCCATGTGGCGGATTATGCTGGTGGTGATGAGGTTGCTAGTGTTCACTCCCCGGCTAATTTTGGTATGGCACAGGTTGCAAACTACCACTCTTTTGTCGTCTGCACTTTCCTCAAAAAAGCGCTATACTGCAGAACACCTACCCCTTTCCAAGGTAGATTTATGCATGGAGGTACTCGGTGTAACGGTTGTAGGCTTGTTTGTTGTGGGCCGACGTCTCCCTTTTGCAACCCCACTGCCTCTTCCAGACTGTTTCTGCCTCTTCCAGACTTCAAGCGTGCTCGGTGAGATAGCCAAACCAAGTACTGGTGATGAAAAGAGGTCATGTGAATATTAGAGTGTAGGATCACTTTTTTGGCCAGATGCGACATGGTGTGAGAAAGGGGGATCAGAGTGAGGATTCGGTTGAGAGGGTTGTGCTTATCCGACTGGAAGCATTATCTTCTGCAATCCAATCGACCACCTGTTCGCACTAGTCCGACTGGGACAGTGTTATCCTGCACCGCCCAGCTAAGTTGGACATGAAGCTGGGTAAGGTGGATTTTTTTGTTTTTTCTGGTGCACTGGCAGCAGGCACAGTTTCATTGCGCCCAAGACCACGGCCTCTGCTTCCACCATGAGCATCACGCACAGGGCCACGGCCTCTGCTTGTACCATTAGCATCATGCCCACTTCCCCGTCCCTTTGTGCTCGCTTTTTTCATAATAATGGTTTTGTCTGTAGATGTGGCGCAGATTGTTTTACTGTCCGCTAAAGACACAGTTTTCTGATGCAGGACAGTACAGATTTTGGGCACTACACTAGGCCACAAATAATGTAATTTTGACGATACACACTGTATTGACTTGCAGTAAGGTACTGGATACGGAAAAATACAGATTTTGGGCAATACACTAGCCCAGAGATGATGTAATTTTGACGATACACACTGTATTGACTTGCAGTAAGGTACTGGATACTAAAAAATGAAGATTTTTGTCAATACACTAGCCCAGAGATAATGTAATTATTACTATACACACTGTATTGACTTGCAGTAAAGTACTGGATACAGAAAATTACAAATTTTGGGCACTACACTAGCCCAGAGATAATGTAATTTTGACGATACACACTGTATACAGAAAAATACAGATCTCGGGCACTACACTTGCCCAGAAATAATGTAATTTTGATGATACACACGCTATTTACTTCCAGTAAGGTACTGGATACAGAGCAATACAGATTTTGGGCACTACACTTGGCAAGAGATATAGTAATTTTGACGATACACACTGTATTGACTCTCATTAAGTTACTGGATACAGAAAAATACAGATTTTGGGCACTACACTAGCCCAGAGATAATGTAATGTTTACAATACAGACTGTATTGACTTCCAGTAAGGTACTGGATACAGCAAAATCTGATTTTGGGCAATACACTAGCCCAGAAATGATGTAATTTTGATGATACACTGTATACAGAAAAATACAGATTCTGGGCACTACACTAGCCCAGAAATAATATAATTTTGACAATACACACTGTACTGACTTACAGTAAGGTGCTGGGTACAGAAAAATACAGGTTTTGGGAGCTACACTAGCCCAGAGATAATGTAATTTTGACGATACACACTGTATTGACTTGCAATTAGGTACTGGATACTGAAAAGTACAGATTTTGGGCACTACACTAGGCCAGAGATAATGTAATTTTGATGATACACACTGTATTCACTTGCAGTAAGGTACTGGATACAGAAAAATATAGATTTTGGGCACTAAACTAGCCCAGAGGTAATGTAATTTTGAAGATCACACTGTATTCACTTGCAGTAAGGTACTGGATACAGAAAAATATAGATTTTGGGCACTAAACTAGCCCAGAGGTAATGTAATTTTGAAGATCACACTGTATTGACTTGCAGTAAGGTACTGGATGCAGAAAAATACAGATTTTGGGCAATACACTAGCCCAGAGATCATGTAATTTTGACGATACACACTACACACGGAATTGACTTGCAGTAAGGTACTGGATACAGAAAAATACAGATCTTGGGCATTACAGTAGGGCAGAGATAATGTCATTTTGACGATACACACTGTATTGACTTGCAGTAAGGTACTGGATACAGAAAAATACATATTTTGGGCACTACACTAGCCCAGAGATAATATAATTTGATGAAACACTGTATACAGAAAAATACACATTTTGGGCACTACACTAGCCCAGAGATAATGTAATTTGGACGATACACACTGGATTGACTTGTAGTAAGGTACTGGATATAGAAAAATACTGATTTTGCAATACACTAGTAGAGATGTCGCGAACATAAAATTTTCCTTTCGCAAACGGGAACTTCTGCAAATGTTCGCGAACGGGCGAATCGGGCGAACCGCCATAGACTTCAATAGGCAGGTGAATTTTAAAACCCACGGGGAGTCTTTCTGGCCACAATAGTAATGGAAAACTTGTTTCAAGGGGACGAACACCTGGACTGTGGCATGCTGGAGGGGAATCCATGGCAAAACTCCCATGGAAAATTACGTAGTGGACGCAGAGTCGGGTTTTAATCCATAAAGGGCATAAATCACCTAACATTCCTAAATTGTTTGGAATAACGTGCTTTAAAACATCCAGTGTGTGTATACGATCAGGTATGATGTTGTATCGATCAGGTAGTGTAAGGGTTACGCCAGCTTCACAGTGACAGACCTAACTGTGACAGACCAAACTCCCTGTTTAACGCACTGCAAACAACCGCAAACAGTCCATTTGCACAACCTGCAAACTCCCCATTTGCACAAGGTTGGATACCAAGCTAGCCATGTCCCGTTCCTGGCCCCCATGACGTCATTGAAGGTCTCTTCCTCAAAGCAATTTACTGTGCCACCCTATATGAGTGGTGTGTTCAGTAATCAGCAGTACTATTTTTATCAGTTTAATCCCTGTTACGTTACCCTATCAGGGGACGTGTATCGAATAACTTTTAGGAACCGGGAGATGGAAAAAGAAGCTTGGTCGGTCCTCTTACTTCCAATTTGGGGCACTGCGCGTGCTCCGTGCAATGTACTGTGCAACCCTATATCAGTGTTATGTTACTTAGTACTATTCTTATCAGTTTAATCCCTGTTACCTCCCCAATCAGGGGACGTGTATTGAATAGATTTTAGGAACCGGGAGATGGAAAATGAAACTTGGTAGTTCCTCTTACTTCCAATTTGGGGCACTGCGCGTGTGCCGTGCAATGTACTGTGCAACCCTATATGAGTGGTGTGTTAACTAGTACTATTCTTATCAGTTTAATCCCTGTTACGTCCCCTAATTGCAAAGGTAATCTAGGCTTTTTTGACCTAGGCGACTTCTCTTGTCAGTGACAATGCCTCCTGCTGCGCTGAAGGTCCTTTCTGACAGGACACTTGAAGCGGGGCAGGCCAGAAGTTCTATCGCAAATTGGGATAGCTCAGGCCACAGGTCAAGCCTGCACACCCAGTAGTCAAGGGGTTCATCGCTCCTCAGAGTGTCGATATCTGCAGTTAAGGAGAGGTAGTATGCTACCTGTCGGTCAAGTCGTTCCCTGAGGCTGGACCCCGAAGGACTGTGGCGATGCATAGGACTTAAAAAGCTTCGCATGACCTCCATAAACAACACGTCTGTAAAGCGACCTGTCCTTGTCGGCGTGGTCGTGGTAGGAGGAAGATTATTTTCCACTCTTCCCCTGTTAGATTCCCGTTGTGCTCTGACATCACCATTATATGCGGTGTAAAGCATACTTTTTAACTTGTTTTGGAACTGCTGCATCCTTTCCGACTTCCAGTAATTCGGTAACATTTCAGCCACTTTCTGCTTATACTGGGGGTCTAGTAGCGTGGCCACCCAGTACAGGTCGTTGTCCTTCAGCCTTTTTATACGAGGGTCCCTCAACAGGCATTACAGCATGAAAGACCCCATTTGCACAAGGTTGGATGCTGAGATACTCATCTCCCGTTCCTCGACCTCACTGATGTCATTGAAGGTCTGTTCTTCCCCCCAGCCACGTACAACAACACGGGTCCCAGATAGGTGACAACAATGGGCACCCTGCGATGCCTGCTGTGGTTGGTCTTCCTCCTCCTAAAAGCCACATTCCTCCTCTGCCGCAGGTCCAGCAAGCGATGATGATGAGGCTGCTTCTGGTGTTGATGGTGACCACAACTCTTCCTCTTTACGCTTATCTACGGACTGATCCAGCACTCTTCGCAGGGCACACTCCAGGAAAAAAACAAATGGGATGAATTCACTGATGGTGCCTTCGGTTTGACTGACTAGGTTTGTCACCTCCACAAAAGGACGCATGAGCCTACAGGCATTGCGCATGAGCGTCCAGTAACGTGGCAAAAAAATACCCAGCTCTGCAGAGGCTGTCCTAGCAACCTGGTCATACAAATACTTATTGACGGCTTTTTCTTGTTGGATCAGGTGGTCGAACATTAGGAGTGTTGAATTCCAACGTGTTGGACTGTCGCAAATCAAGCGCCTCACTGGCATGTTGTTTCGCCGCTGAATGTCGGAAAAGTGTGCTATGGCCGTGTAGGAACACCTGAAATGGCCACACACCTTCCTGTTCTGTTTGAGGACATCCTGTAAGCCTGGGTACTTACACACAAAACGTTGTACAATCAGATTCAACACATGTGCCATGTGTCAACTTGCCCAAATTCAATGCCACCAACAGATTGCTTCCATTGTCACACACCACTTTGCCGATCTCCAGTTGGTGCGGGGTCAGCCACTGATCCACCTGTGGGTTTAGGGTGGACAGGAGTGCTGTTCCGGTGTGACTCTCTGCTTTCAGGCAAGTCAACCCCAAGACAGCAAGGCACTGTCATATCTGGGATGTGGAATAGCCCCTGGGGAGCTGGGGGGTGCAGTTGATGATGTGGAGCAAGACACAGCAGCAGAAGAGGACTCAGCCGAGGAGGTTAGCGAAGAGGATGGAGTAGGAGGAGTAGAGGGGGTGGCAGCAGGCCTGCCTGCAGGTTGTGGCGGTGTCACCAACTCCGCTGCAGAGCCACACATTCCATGCTTGGCAGCCATGAGCAGGTTTACCCAATGTGCAGTGTACGTGATACACCTGCCCTGACCGTGCTTTGCAGACCAGGTATCAGTGGTCAGATGGACCCTTGCCCCAACACTGTGTGCCAGACATGCCATGACTTCCTTTACCACAATAAAGTACAGGTTGGGGATTGCCTTTTGTGAAAAATAATTTTGGCCGGGTACCTTCCACTGTGGTGTCCCAATAGCTACAAATTTTTTGAAGGCCTCAGATTCCACCAGCTGGTATGGTAAAAGCTGGCGGGCTAAGAGTTCTGACAAGCCAGCTGTCAGACGCCGGGCAAGGGGGTGACTCTGTGACATTGGCTTCTTACGCTCAAACATTTCCTTGACAGACACCTGACTGTGGGCAGATGAGCAGGAACTGCTAAAGGTGAGAGGGGGCAGGGAGGACAGCAGTGGTTGACGTGGCTGAAGATGTTGGAGCAGGAGGAGCATGGTGGCTTTGAATTTGTGTGCTGCTTGTACTCATGTGTTGTTCCCATAGGCATTTGTGATGTGAGATCATGTGCCTTCGCAAAGCAGTTGTACCTAGGTGGGTGTTGGACTTCCCATGACTCAGTTTCTTTTGGCACAGGTTGCAAATGGTATTGTTGTTATTAGAGGCAGACACACAAAAAAAATTCCACAGTGCTGAGCTTTGCAATGACGGCATTCTGGTGGTGGCAACAGCATACGTTGATTGGCGTGCTGTCTGGCTGACCCCGGGTGCCGATATATGCTGTCTGACTGAGCCACTAGTTCCTTGCAACGACCTCCCCCTGCTTCCAACTCGTCTCCTCCTCCTTTCTGTCTTCCCATCTGAACTTTCCCCCTGTTCTACTTCTCTTCGAGCAGGCACCCGCGTGACATCCACGGACACATAATCATCATCAACTGCTTCACTTGTATCTGACAACTCAGCAAAGGAAGCAGCAGCGGGTACAACATCATCATCATCACACCGTACGTCCATGGGTGTAATGCTGCCTGACTGAGACATATCCCTGTTAGCTACATCCTCTGGCAATAATGGTTGCGCATCACTCATTTCTTCCAACTGATGTGTAAATAAATCCTCTGACAGATCAAATGAAGCGGCTGTGGTGCTAGTGTTGGTGGTGGCGGCGGGCGGGCGAGTGGTAACTAGAGGAAGATAGTGCGTCAAGGTTCCAAGCGGAAGCTGTAGAAGATTGGGTGTCCTGTGTAAGACGGTCAACTATGTCCTCAGAATTTTTCGAGTTCAGGGTATGTGGCCTCTGAACACCGGGCATTATTCTAGGGCCAAAGGAAATCACAGCACAATGACAGCCCCTGCAGGGTGGCCTGCCTCTGCCTGTCATTTTTTTTTTGATTAGTGGTACTATGCATGCCAGGTACTGTGCCACACGGTATGAGTGGTGGGCACTGGCAGTGGGCACACTACAGTCAATAGAAGTGGACCTGACACACACTGGCAGCAGGCAGGCAACTGAAATTAGATTAAAGTATAAAAATTAAATGCCTTTTTTTATGCAAAGTCCTGTGCCACACGGTATGAGTGGTGGGCGCTTGCAGTGGGCACACTACAGTCTGTGGGCCTGCAGCCTCTCACACATGGGCAGGCCAGGCAACTGCAATATATATATTTAGAAAAATAAATAAAAGCAGATTAATGTAGCAGCCCTAAAAAGGCTTTTTGTGGTGCTGTGACGCTGTCCTTACAGCAGATGAGTCTGTGGACACAGAACACTGGCCTAGCTAACGGTTTCCCTATGAATTCATCAGCACAGCAGCAGCTGCAGTCTCCCTGCTCTCACTAACACACTGCAACTACAGACTGAATCTAAAATGGCTTCCGTTTTTATAGGAGGTGGGAAGGTGTGGGAGGGAGGGTGCTGATTGGCTGGAATGTGTCTGCTGACTGTGAGGTACAGGGTCAAAGTTTGCTAAATGATGATGTATAGAACAAGCGATGTTCGCCGGGAACTGTTCGCCGGCGAATAGTTTGGGACATCACTATACCCTAGCCCAGAGATAATGTAATTTTGACTATACACACTGTATTTACTTCCAGTAGGGTACAGGATACAGAAAAATACAGATTTTTGGCACTACACTAGGCCAAAGATAATAAAATTTTGATGATACACACTGTATTGTTTTTCAGTAAGGTACTGGATACAGAAAAATAACAGATTTTGGGCACTACACTAGCCCAGAGATAATATAATTTTTACAAAACACACTGCATTGACTTGCAGTAAGGTACTGGAAAAAGAAAAATACAGATTTTAGGCAATATACTAGCCCAGAGATAATTGATTTTGACGATACACACTGTATAGAGAAAAATACAGATTTTGGGCACTACACTAGCTCAGAGATATGGTAATTTTGAAGATACACACTGTATTGACTTGCAGTAAAGTACTGGATACAGAAAAATACAGATTTTGGGCACTACACTAGCCCAGAGATAATGTAATTTTTACAATACAAACTGTATTGACTTACAGGTACTGCAATACACTAGCCCAGAGATAATACAGTGTGGATTGTCAAAATTACTTTATCTCTGGGCTAGTGTAGTGCCCAAAATCTGTATTTTTCTGTATACAGTGTGTGTCGTCAAAATTACTGAAAACCAATGCACATGTGAACCCTCATGCCTAAACTAAAATTAGCTAAGGCCATTCATTGTATGCTGAATAAATTGGGGGCTCAAAGGACAGGGAGATATATATGCCTTAACGCTGGAGTGTACGCTCCCAGAGACAAAACCACAACCTACTTATAAGAAAACTAGAGCACACTGAATTTATTAAGAAAGTTTATATTTTATTCAGATATCAAATTAATTTATTCATTAACATAATAAATAACATCACTATTAAAAAACAAAGTGGGCAGAAAGAAAAGCTGCGAAGGTGACGAAGGTATGCCAAATTGCGCGTCGGGGTGGCGCCATCCTGGTGGTTGTTTCACTTCAGCAGCATTTTGTAGGTTTTTCCATCGGCACATTTAGTAGTGCATTTGTCTCTTTGTCCTTTTGTGAGACTGCTCTTGTTACTCTGTTTCTACAGATAGTATCCATATATTTCAGTTTAGATAAGTACTTAGCTTTGCCTTTTGTGCCTGTAAATTGTTGCACCTTATATACCCTTATGTGCCATTTGTGTCCCACCAGGGTGGCGCTCTTTTCTTTTTGCCCACCTTGTTTTTAATGGTGATGTTATTTATTATGGTAATGAATAAATGAATTTGATATCCGAAAAAAATAAAAACTTTCTTAATAAATTGAGTGTGCTCTAGTTTTCTTATATGTTGTACTCCTGGCTTAACAGTCTATATAGAGTTATAGCGGCCGCACCAAGCCATTGTTATGTTCCAGAGCAGTTTTTGCATTCTCTTTGCTATTGCCCAATGTTTTGGGGCCTCCACAAACCAAAGAACAAAAACAAAGAAGTTTAGAAAAAAATAAAAAAACAAAAACAATAAAAAAAAAAATATTGGCTACCTTCTCTGCTACCTCCACCTCTTCCGCCTGCAGCGCCACTTCTACCTCCTCCGCCCCATCTGCCTCCTTCTCCATTCAGAGAATATACTGGCAGAGTAGCAAAGTATACAGGCCACAACCTAACAGATGGCTATAGGTCACACACAGAATTAACAGACAAATAAAAAAAATAAAAAAAAACACAAAACAGTGTTGGCTTCCTACTTTGCCTCTTCCACCTACTCCACCACGTCCACAGCCTCCTCAACCTCCTACTGATTATTTTTATGTATTTTATGTTGTTTTAAGTCATTTCCCTATCCACATTTGTTCACAGGGCAATTGTACTGCTCGTATACATATTTTGGTTACATTTTCAGCCCTCTAGCCCTTTCTATGACTCTTTTACGGCCATTTTTCAGCCCCAAAGTTTGGGTCCCCATTGACTTCAATGGGGTTCGGCATTTGGGGTCAAGTTTGGAACCTGTACTGAAGCAAACTTTGGCCAAAAGTTTGGTTCACTCGTCTCTAGTCTTGGCCACTTCCCTGCACTTGATACTGTATGTTGCCCCAGTCATTGGTTCTGCTCTGTCGCTTCACACAGGCTGTGGCCTACTTCCAGGCAATGCCCTTCATCCTCTGCCCATGGGGCTGACGCACTAGCTCCCTCCTACTCATGAATTGCCAGCACATGCACCCTAATCTTCACCAAGCACTTGCTGGCAAACCTGGGGTACTTAATGGGGTTGTGCCATCTCACACATTGGGGCATATCGCTGGGATAGGCCACTAATGTCAGATAAATTCAGTTCCTACTCCTGGGACCTGCACATATCTCTAGAATGGGGCCCCCATAATAAAGAAGATCAGATACCTGCTCTCCGTTTACTTCTACGGGAGTTCCAAAAAGAGCTGAGTGGGTGAGCTTAACTATTTACGGAACTCCTATAGAAGTGTGTCGTGAGTGCACAGTGCATGAGCAGTAAACTCTCCTTTACTTTGGCTTCCCCTTACTAGAAATTGGTGTGGGATCTAGAGGTGGGACCCACACCTATCTGATATTGATGTAATATACTAGTGATATTCCACCAATGTGTCAGATGAACCAAACCCTTTTTAGCACCTTCCCCTGTAGGAGGTACCTGAGCAATAGGTTTCCTAGTTTTCTAGTATCCTTCAAAAGTTTATGTTCTATTGCCTTTTTGTGTACTGAGATTATGCACCTTTACTGTATTCTGACCCTCTGCTGCCAGTCATGGCCTGTGTCTGACCTCCGCATTGACCTTACACTACCTGCCCTAACCTTGGAATGGTTACTATATAGCATGCACTCTACCTACTGTGACCTCTACTTGTTCCTGGCTATAAGTTTGCCTGACCTCTTGGTTCTCATCCCCTATGTTTCTGACCTCCTGGCGGCAACCACACCAGGACTACTTCAGGAGGTAGCAGCCTGTTGATCCCACGCATTGAAGTCCAGATCCCTATAGAGGGGTTAAATAGCAAGGTACTGACAGGATACAACCTTTATCATTAGCCCAAAGTCCAACATGTTTTTAACACTGTGGTTCCACAATCACTGCTGTAATAGTAAGTACATACAAAATGACATACAGGATAGATGAAGATCAGATGGGAATTCCTGTTTTCAGCAGCCTGATAGGAACAGGACATAGTTGATGTTAAAATGAAATTGTCATTTTTGGAAGTAAATTCGAAAGGAGCTTAGTGTGGTTTACTGGAAATGTGTCATATTTTAAAACCAGTAGAAACATGTTACTTAGAGAACAGCTGAGCCTCTACCTAAATCCAGACCACATTGAGATGTATGACACTGTACTGTATAAAAGGAGGGGGAGATACTGAAATCTAGAGCATTGTCCTCTGTCTACACCATGCCTCATGACCCTGAGCTCTACCGTCACCTGCCCCTGCTCTGTGTTATATTGGGGGGTATGACTTTATTTTGGGATGTCCGGCACAGACCTCCACTCTCAGCAAACGCCAGGACGGTCCTGATAATTGTCCTGATTTTGTGTGTGACACCTTGTAGAACTCAGAATCCATCACCGGCCTGTGATCTGCACTTTGTGAAGTTTATTGAGGATTATAAATATTTCCAGGATGGAGATGTCCTTATCGGAGGTGTTTTCACTGTCAATTATTTTATGAGTGGATTTAATGAACATAAAATTACTAATCTTTACTTTTGCTTGAGGTAAGTGTGAATGTCTCAGTGTTGAGAAGCTCTTAGGTCCTGTATTCATGGTATTACTGAGTCTTTCTGTAGATGCCGGGCAGATATCTGAGTCTAGAATCTGGAAAATGTATACGGTGATCCCTCAAGATACAATGGCCTCAGGATAAAATATTCTCAACATACAATGGTCTTTTCTGACCCATCGTAAGTTGAAACTAGACTCAACATGCAATGTCTCAGACTCAGATCCAACCAATTAAGGCCCCTTCTCTGGTAAATAGCTGTATTAGATGCTAGTTATTAGCTATTCCCGACTGTTATATGTAAGGACTTATTTTATCAGTCTTAATTATCTTCTTATTTTTCTTAAATCATAATTTTCTCTTATCTTGGATGACATTTTGGGGCTTTGGAACCAATTACTCAACTTACAATGGTTTCAACATACAACGGTCGTCCTGTAACTTGAAGGACCACTGTATTCGATTCCTCCTGACATTGAGAAGCGATCATGTATTACTGATTACATCTGATCATTTATACCACATCTATATTACCTCCTATAAACCCTCCATAGATCGAAGCACCCATATTGTGAGAAATTGGCCTCTAGCTTCTACTGAAAGCCTCCGTCATTTTCGTAAGTCAAATACTCTAGCATATCCCATATGCACACCAAACAGGCAGGAGTCCAAGGGATCAATGGAGTTGTCAGGATGTTGTGCACAAGCAGTCAGAGGTGCAACATGAAGCTCCTGGCCCTGATACTAAATGTTGGAGCCCCCAAAGTATTTCATGATGTTTATTGGATGTGTATCCTCTTATGAGATGTAGATGTGGTGTTTTGGGACCTTCTTAACTGATGCCCAACTTTTATAACAGCATTGGGAAGTGAATTGGATGAAAAAGAAGTTGTGGTTTTGGCCTAAAAGAAAATGAGTAAATTTTAGAAAAACATGGAGGGTGCTGGGAAGGCAAAAATTAGGAAAAGTCTGAAAACCAAATTATATAGCGTTTTTCATTAAGGAGATTTTTTGGGATTTAATGACGACCTGTACTTAGGTGTTAGAGTTGATAAACTAGCACTTTGATCTAAATTCTTTGAATGATGTGAGGCCGTCTGTTTCTCTGCTGGTACAAAAAGAAGCTGGAGGAAATATAGTATAGTAGATGGTCTACAAGCCGAGCATGCCTAAAAGGGATAATTCTTGGAACATTATTGTGTGTCAGCCAGTATGGCTGCTACTGCTGCTAGCTGGACAAGGCCAGGTCACCAGAATACCCCGTCCTTGTCATTCTCCCACGTCAGTTCAGTCGAGGGAACACCACACACCTTTTCATGCTGCAAAGTATGATTGTACTAACAGCTAACCTGCTATTAGAGATGGCCCGAACTATTCGCCGGCGAACAGTTCTCGGCGAACATAGCTTGTTCGCGTTCGCCTCTGCCGGGCGAACATATTCGATGTTCGCGTTCGCCCCTATACTTTATCATTGAGCAAACTTTGACCCTGTACCTCACAGTCAGCAGACACATTCCAGCCAATCAACGCCTGCCCTCCCACTCCCGACCCTCCCACCTCCTATCTAAGCGCCAAGGATAGGATCCATCCCACATTCATTCCTGAAGCTGCAGTGTTGGTAATTGCGAAATACTTGTGCGATTAGCCATAACCTGCATTATTCGCGATTGCGATTACAACGTAGAGCTGAGTTCCTAATGGTTGTATTGCTTAGAATATAACGTATATTCTAGCAATACAACAACCATTAGGAACTCAGCTCTAAGTTGAATTCGCAATGCGATTAATGCAGGTTATATTAATCGCTATTGCAAATTACAACTTAGATCTGGGTTTCCTAATGGTTGTATTGCTAGAATTATATAACGAAGATTGAGAATATAGAGCTAAATTCCCAATCTTAGTTATATTCTAGCAATACAACCATTGGGAACCCATCTCTAAGTTAAGTTCGCAAATATGATGTCCCAACTCCCAAACTATTCACCGGCGAGTAGTTCCCGGCGAACATAGCTTGTGCGCGTTCGTCGCGGCGGGCGAACATATGCGATGTTAGGTCCACCCCCTATCATTGAGTAAACTTTGACCCTGTACCTCACAGTCAGCAGACACATTCCAGCCAATTAGCATACCCTCCCTCCCAGACCCTCCCATCTCCTGGACAGCATCCATTTTAGATTCATTCTGAAGCTGCAGTCTTAGTGAGAGGAGGGACAGTGTAGCTGCTGCTGAGATTTAATAGGGAAATTGATAGCTAGGCTAGTTTATTCAGTGTCCACTCCATATTTTTCCATGGGAGTTTTGCCATGGATCCCCCTCCGGCATGCCCCAGTCCAGGTGTTAGTCCCCTTGAAACAGCTTTTCCATCACTATTGTGGCCAGAAGGAGTCCCTTTGTTTTTTAAAATTCGCCTGTCTATTGAAGTCTATGGCGGTTCGCACTGTTCGCATGTTCGCGAACATTTGCGGAAGTTCGCGTTCGCTGTTCGCGAACTGAAAATTTTATGTTCGCGACATCACTACCTGCTATATAATCGTTTAAAACATGCTCAAAATACAATGTGTAGACCAGGGTTTCCAACTGTCCGAAAATATTTCTGGACAGTCCGTAAAAATAGTCAACTTTTTTCCTGTGTACGTCAAAAAAAAAAATATTCTGTGATCTTTTGAGCCTGGTGGTACTTGGCTGGATTATTTTGGTGGTAATTGACATCATTTTACAGCTCACAGTAAAGGCTGGTGATGATTTCCTATCAGTATATTGAGCTGTGGACATGTACTACTCATAATCTATATCATTCATTGAAGGGGTTGTCTCACTTCTACTCACAGGTTTTTTTTTTTTTTGTCTTCCTCTGGATCAACTAGCAGGATGACAGGCCAAACTGGATGGACAGATGTCTTTTTTCGGCCTTATGTACTATGTTACTTTAGTAAGTGGAATTTGTCATGTGGAGAAAGTTAACCCCTTCAGTACTGAGCCACTTTTCACCTTGGGGCTAGGGCAACATGACGACATTTGTCGCGTGACACATAGGGCACAACTACACTGCAACATTTTGTTGCACCGATGTTGTGCAACAATTTTTATAATGATAGTTTAGGGTGTCGCACTGTGACATGCGACATGCTGCAACTGCAACGGCAACAGTCGCAGAAAAAACTATTTTGGCTGGGTTTTTCACATTTGTCGTGCCACAAATGTCACAATGAAAGAAAAAATTCCAATATACGTATCTTCCAAAATGCTGCAGTCCTTATAAGAGGTGGGTAAGTCTCTAGTCAACAAGTTTAAATATTAAATGGACCACGCAGAAAGTACTTCTTTTCTCACACCAAAGGGAATACTCCTTGACCGATCTTTGACATCAAGCTCACACTGCTTCCTTTCTTATGTATCGATCTGTACAGATTGAAAGGAACCACACATAGTGAAGTATTGCCAGTTAAACCTGCAGACACTCTGGAATTGCACTCACCGCGCTCTAGTTGTAACACTAGCGTATCAAGATGTTTAAACACAGGTAACCGGCTTGCTTTCCTTCATCCTATGTGGAAATAACTTCTTCCATAGTGAAGACCGTAACACAGCATATAAAATTCCAATTTTAATCTACTTACAAACTGGTGAATAAAATCACAGCGTATAATAAAAACAATCGCGTCTGCCCGACCCGGGTTTCGCTCCAAATGGCTTCGTCAGGGCGTTGCTTCCTCTCACCTTCACCTCGCCCTAAAATATCCACTGACTTCCCTTCATTAATTAGTAATCACCTGATATCAAAGTTGCTGCCCGCATCGCTATGCAGTCATTCACACCAATGCCGACCATCTCCCGTGCGGCACCGCGTCCAGAGCAACAGATCCACCCCTACATAACCCAGAACTGCATCCTCGCAACCACATCCACAATTGCAGTGTGGTGCGAGCGCAGCGTCGGCTCTGCTACATCGCAGGATGCACTAAGTCAGCGCTGCTAAGCCAGAATTGCAAACAGCTCAGCACTAGCAAATCTGAACTGCACTCCGGCACTGCTACATCAGGGGTCCCCACAGAAACCTATGGGAATACCTAATCAGAACACATAGGGGAAAAAAAAGGTTCAAATTAAACTGGGTTTTAAATCCAGATCCACATTTAACCCCTTGGGTTGTAAACTTCCCATGTTATATATCCATTCTACTTCAGTTTGGTCTATCTTGTTCTCGTAACTTCCTCCTCGCCAATGTTTGTTGACATGAGCGACTCCTGTAAATTTTAACCCCTTCGGGTCCATCTTATGTACATGTTTAAAATGTAGGGGTACCCCATGGGTTTCCATTCCTTTTTTTATATTATTTATGTGCTCTTGTACACGTACTTTTAGCTTCCTCATGGTGCGGCCGACGTACTGGAGGCCACACGGACACTCCAGCACGTAGATCACACCCGAGGAGGTCTCACAAGTGATCTCCCCTTTAATTTTCAGATCTTTCTTTCTTGGATTGGAATGGACTTTCTCAGCTTGTCGTTCTTTTTTCATTTCTTTTGTACGGTTCCTACATGGCAAGCAGAAGCCGCACCAGGTAAATCGATTTTTTCTTCCTTTTTTATCTACCGGAGGAATTGCACTTTTCACTAAAATGGAATGTAAATTTGGTGCTTTTTAAAAATTATACAAGGTTTTTTGGGAGTTCATCCCCTATTACGGGGTCATTTTTTAATGTACTCCAATTTTTTGGATCGCATTTTTATGAGTTGTCCTTGGGCACTAAATTGGGTCAAAAAGGCAAACTGAAATTTATTCTCCTTATTGCAAATGTCTAAAGTGTGTTTTTCTTTTTAACCATAACATTTGTTTCTACCTCTTTACATTGTTTTTCCAATTCGCCTTTATTGTAGCCCTTCTCAATGAACCTGTCTAATATAATATTGCTTTGTGTTCTATACACCTCCACATCTGTACAGTTGCGGAAAATGCGTTTGAACTGTCCCTTGGGTATATTAGATAGCCACGGTTTATAGTGGCAACTATCCAAATTGATATACCCATTGACATCAGTCTTTTTAAAAACGTTTTTGTTTTCAACTTGTTATTCTCCACAAAAATGGTAAGATCCAGAAAATTAATGGCAATATTGCTAATCTCACTAGTCAATTTTATATTCCAGTTATTCCTATTTAGTTCATCAATCAGTTTTTCCAGGCCCACCTTTTCACCTTCCCAAACAATAAGGCAATCGTCTATAAATCTATACCACTTTAATAGCTTGCCCCCCTTATCGGAACCCCTAAAATCGGCCTAATTCGTTCATCTTCCCAAGCCGCCATGAAGATATTCGCAAAACTTGGTGCGAATTTCGCCCCATCGCTGATACTGAGCGCTGCAGGAAGAATTCATCCCGAAACCAAAAATAATTATGTGAGAGACAAAATTCTGTACATCTCAGGATGAACTCCCCCTGCAGCGAATTTACATTCCATTTTAGTGAAAAGTGCAATTCCTCCGGTAGATAAAAAAGGAAGAAAAAATCGATTTACCTGGTGCGGCTTCTGCTTGCCATGTAGGAACCGTACAAAAGAAATGAAAAAAGAACGACAAGCTGAGAAAGTCCATTCCAATCCAAGAAAGAAAGATCTGAAAATTAAAGGGGAGATCACTTGTGAGACCTCCTCGGGTGTGATCTACGTGCTGGAGTGTCCGTGTGGCCTCCAGTACGTCGGCCGCACCATGAGGAAGCTAAAAGTACGTGTACAAGAGCACATAAATAATATAAAAAAAGGAATGGAAACCCATGGGGTACCCTCTACATTTTAAACATGTACATAAGATGGACCCGAAGGGGTTAAAATTTACAGGAGTCGCTCATGTCAACAAACATTGGCGAGGAGGAAGTTACGAGAACAAGATAGACCAAACTGAAGTAGAATGGATATATAACATGGGAAGTTTACAACCCAAGGGGTTAAATGTGGATCTGGATTTAAAACCCAGTTTAATTTGAACCTTTTTTTTCTCCTATGTGTTCTGATTAGGTATTCCCATAGGTTTCTGTGGGGACCCCCTGATGTAGCAGTGCCGGAGTGCAGTTCAGATTTGCTAGTGCTGAGCTGTTTGCAATTCTGGCTTAGCAGCGCTGACTTAGTGCATCCTGCGATGTAGCAGAGCCGACGCTGCGCTCGCACCACACTGCAATTGTGGATGTGGTTGCGAGGATGCAGTTCTGGGTTATGTAGGGGTGGATCTGTTGCTCTGGACGCGGTGCCGCACGGGAGATGGTCGGCATTGGTGTGAATGACTGCATAGCGATGCGGGCAGCAACTTTGATATCAGGTGATTACTAATTAATGAAGGGAAGTCAGTGGATATTTTAGGGCGAGGTGAAGGTGAGAGGAAGCAACGCCCCTGACGAAGCCATTTGGAGCGAAACCCGGGTCGGGCAGACGCGATTGTTTTTATTATACGCTGTGATTTTATTCACCAGTTTGTAAGTAGATTAAAATTGGAATTTTATATGCTGTGGTACGGTCTTCACTATGGAAGAAGTTATTTCCACATAGGATGAAGGAAAGCAAGCCGGTTACCTGTGTTTAAACATCTTGATACGCTAGTGTTACAACTAGAGCACGGTGAGTGCAATTCCAGAGTGTCTGCAGGTTTTAACTGGCAATACTTCACTATGTGTGGTTCCTTTCAATCTGTACAGATCGATACATAAGAAAGGAAGCAGTGTGAGCTTGATGTCAAAGATCGGTCAAGGAGTATTCCCTTTGGTGTGAGAAAAGAAGTACTTTCTGCGCGGTCCATTTAATATTTAAACGTGCCACAAATGTCGTTGTGTAGCCCTAGCCTAAATCCCAGGACGATTTTTGCAAATCTCACATGTGTCATTTTATGTGGTGATAACTTTGGAACACTTTTACTTATCCAAGCCATTTTGAGACTGTTTTCTCGTGACAAATTGTTCTTCATGACTGTGGTAAATTTGAGTCGATATATTTTACCTTTATTTATAAAATAATCCAAAATGTACCAAAAATTTGGAAAAATTTCCAATTTTCTAAATTTGAATTTTTCTACTTTTAAAACACATAGTAATTCCTTATAAAATGGTTATCAATCAACATTCCCCATATGTCTGCTTTATGTTGGCAACATTTTGTAAATGTCATTTTATTTTTTTAGGATGTTAGAAGGCTTAGAAGTTATACAGTTCAGACTATAACCCGTTTGTGGGTATCGTACATATGAGGTGGCACAATCAAATTATACAATCCACAGACTACCACCCCTAAAACAGCTTTTAATATGCCAAATTATGCAAAATGATTAGAACAAAAGAAAACATAGTAACATACTATATAAGATCGAAAAAAAGACATTTGTCCATCCAGTTCGGCCTGTTTCCTACAAGTTGATCCAGAGGAAGGCAAAAAACCCCTGTGAGGCAGAAGCCAATTTTCCCCACTTAAGGGGAAAAAAATTCCTTCCTGACTCCAATCAGGCAATCAGAATAACTCCCTGGATCAACGACCCCTCTCTAGTAGCTGTAGCCTGTAATATTATTACACTCCAGAAATAAATCCAGGCCCCTCTTGAATTCCTTTATTGTACTCACCATCACCACCTCCTCAGGCAGAGAGTTCCATAGTCTCACTGCTCTTACAGTGAAGAATCCTCTTCTATGTTTGTGTACAAACCTTCTTTCCTCCAGACGCAGAGGATGTCCCTTCGTCACAGTCACAGTCCTGGGGATAAATAGATGATGGGAGAGATCTCTGTACTGACCCCTGATATATTTATACATAGTTATTAGATCTCCTCTCAGTCGTCTTTTTTCTAAAGTGAATAACCCTAATTTTGATACCCTTTCAGGGTACTGTAGTTGCCCTGTTCCAGTTATTATTTTAGTTGCCCTCCTCTGAACCCTCTCCAGCTCTGCTATGTCTGCCTTGTTCACAGGAGCCCAGAACTGTACACAGTACTCCATGTGTGGTCTGACTAGTGATGTGTAAAGTGGTAGGACTAAGTTCTCCTCACGGGCATCTATGCCCCTTTTGATGCAACCCATTATCTTATTGGCCTTGGCAGCAGCTGCCTGACACTGGTTTTTGCAGCTTAATTTGCTGTTTATTAAAATTCCTTGATCCTTTTCCATGTCAGTGTTACCGAGTGTTTTACCATTTAGTATGTACGGGTGACTTGCATTATTCCTTCCCATGTGCATAACTTTACATTTGTCAGTGTTAAACCTCATCTGCCAATTCTCTGCCCAAGCCTCCAATCTATCCAGATCAATCTGTAGCAGAAAACTGTCCTCTTCAGTGTTAATTACTTTACACAGTTTAGTGTCGTCTGCAAAAAATTGTATTTTACTGTGCAAGCCTTCTACAAGATCTTTAATAAATATATTGAAGAGAATAGGGCCCAATACTGACCCTTGAGGTACCCCACTAGTGACAGTGACCCCTCCAGTACTGACCCTTGAGGTACCCCACTAGTGACAGTGACCCAATCTACCGTTAATAACCACCCTCTGTTTTCTGTCACTCAGCCAGTTACTTACCCACATACAGACATTTTCCCCCAGTCTGAGCATCCTCATTTTATATACTAACCTTTTATGAGGTACGGTGTCAAATGCTTTGGAGAAGTCCAGATATACGACGTCCATTGATTCGCCGCTGTCAAGTCTAGAACTTACCTCCTCATAGAAACTGAATAAATTAGTTTGTGATGACCGATCCCTCATGAAGCCATGCTGATATGGCGTTATTTGCTTATTTTCATTGAGATACTCCAAGAGAGCATCTCTCAGAAACCCTTTCAAACAGTTTACCCACAACAGATGTTAAACTTACCGGCCTATAATTTCCAGGCTCTGTTTTTGGATCCTTTTTGAATATTGGCACCACATTTGCCATGCGCCAATCTTGTGAAACATTCCCTGTCAGTATAGAGTCCGTAAATATCAGAAATAAAGGTCTGTGTATGATATCACTTAATTCCCTTCCGGTCCTGGCGATTTGTCTATTATAATCTTTTTAAGTCGCTGTTGTACTTCTTCCTGGGTCAGACAGGGCACATTTTAATTGGGAATTTCCTTTTACATTTTGCATTTCATCTGACAGTTTATTTTCCTCAGTGAATACAGTGGAGATTTTTTTTTTATATAGTTTTGCTTTATCCTCGTCGCTCTCTGCAGCACCCCTCTCATTGCTGTGTAGAGGGCCGACTCCTTCAGATTTATATTTTTTACCATTTATATAATTGAAGAACATTTTAGGGTTAGTTTTACTCTCTTTGGTAATTAATCTCTTGGTCTCTAGTTTGGCAGTTTTTATTCGTTTCTTACGTATTCTATTTTTTTCCTTATAGTTCATCAATGCTTCCTGGCTCCCCTCCTGTTTTAGTGATTTATATGCTTTTTTTTGTCATTTATTGCTTTCTTTACGGTTCTATTTATCTACATTGGTTTCTTATTGTTCCTTAACCTTTTATTCCTATAAGGTATGTACCTCTCACAATTAGATGTTACAATGCTTTTAAAAATCTCCCATTTTGTGGTTGTATTTTTATTTTTGAGGACTTTGTCCCAGTTAATTAGGCCTATGGCCTCGCTTAGTTGGCAAAATTTTTCTGTTTTGAAATTTGGTATTTGTGTTCCTCTTTTAGAAACTCTTGTTTAAAGGATAATTGGAAGGTTATTACTTTATGGTCACTATTTCCTAGGTGTCCCCCAACCTGCACATCTGTTATTCTATCAGATCTATTGGTTAATACTAAGTCCAGTATGGCCGTCCCTCTAGTTGGGTCCAGAACCAGTTGGGAAAGGTAATTATCTTTGGCTATTGCCAAGAACCTGTTTCCTTTTTGGGATGTACAGCTCTCAGTTTCCCAGTCTATATCTGGGTAGTTGACAACCCCCATAGTAACAACTTCATTATGATTTGCCGCCTCGTCTATCTCGTTAATAGATTTTCTGCGGACTATGATGTATTAGGTGGTTTATAATAAACTCCTATTAGTAATTTATTATTGTTTTTACCTCCATATATTTCTACCCACAGTGACTCCACATGTTCATGTCCCTCACAGATGTATTCTCGAATTACAGGATTTAGACACGACTTCACATAAAGGCAGACCCCACCACCTCTCCAGTTTTGACGATCCTTTCTAAACAGATTGTAACCTTTTATATTAACTGCCCAGTCATAGCTATCATCCAGCTATGTCTCAGTTATTCCCACTAATGTCATAGTCCTCCTCACACATCACTAATTCCAGTTCACCATAACAAAAAAGCTGGTGCTTGATATATCCAGCTTAGGAAGGCAGATGCTGGACCAAATATTTAGCTGTGGGCTCTAGCCCTACAGCTGACCCTGTCGCTATTTATGCCCTGCCTATAAACGGAATAGCCGCCCGATAGGGGCGATCCCGTATCAGGAACCTTTCTGACCGCCCTCGGATGGCCCTGAATAGGGATTTCCCTGGCAGCTAATGTATGCTGCCCTACACAATAGTCGTTACAATGGTGGCTAGCTACTAGAATATAAAAAAAAACAAAAAAACACTATACCAAGGAAAAATAATAAATTATGTTAAAAGATAGATCACACAATAGTCAGTCCATCTCTTGATTTCAATTGTAGATACATAGTATTAACTTTCAGATACCACGGAATCCCATCTTATTGGGTCAACAACAACAATGACGTCAACTAATTGGTGACATCAATGTCCCAACGCGTTTCACCCTTACTGTAATCGGGTTCATCAGGGGACAAAACTTACAAAAACCAAAATATTACCTTAGTATCTACACAGAGCCTAGTATCAACACCTGGTTTAAAATATAATTTGATATTGTTGATTAATAAGACATTAATAGATAGTTGTCTACTTCCGTGTCACTGAGGTAAAACATGGACGTTATTGTTAACCATAAACAACAAAAAATGGTGATTTCTTGGAAGACTCACTGACATAATTGTTGTACAAAAACTCAGCCCAGGACAATAGTTCAGCCCAGTTGTCATGATGCTTATTAGTGAAGTGGAGCAAAAAGTTACTAAGAATTTGGTTGACACGCTCCCCTTGACCATTGGGCTGTGGATGATATGCTGAAGAGAAGTCAGTAGCTTGCAGAGAGCTCTCCAAAACTTTGACGTGAACTGTACGCCTCTATCGGACACAATAGGGAGTGGGAAGCCATGGAGATGGAAAATGTGCTCAATAAATTTCTTGGCCAGCTGGGGAGCAGAAGGGAGTCCAGGCAGAGGCATGAAATGCACCATTTTAGAGAAGCAGTCTTCCACTACCCAAATCACAGAACAAACAGAGGAAGTGGGTAGATCCGTAATAGAGTCCATGGCTATTTGTTGTCAGGGAACCTCAGGAACAGGAAGCAAAAGGCCAGATGGACGTTGTTTGGAAGCCTAATTTTGCTCACAGGACGCACAAGCAGCGACAAATTCTTGGATGTCTTGTTGCATGGGCGGCCACCAGTACCGCTGCACAATGAATCTGAAGGACTTTCGCTGACCAGCATAACCCACCACTTTAGATGAATGGCCCCATAATAAGACCTGCTTTCTGAGAGACTCTGCAACAAATGTCTTCCCAAAAGAAATCTTGGATAGCTTGACAGGATAGGCCGAGATTTAAGCGGGATCGATGATATTTTGGGATTTCTGGTCGATAGATTCAAAGGATCTCGAGAGAGCACCTGCTTTGATGTTCTTATCTGCAGCATGAAAGTTAATATCAAAATCAGAACAGGCAAAGAACAGGGACCATCTAGCTTGTCGAGGATTAAGTCTCTGTGCAGACTGCAGATAGGTGAGGTTCTTGTGGTTGGTATAGATCACCACAAGATGACCGGCTCCCTCTAAAAGGTATTGCTATAAGGGTTAAGCAAACCCAAACTGTAAACTTTAGGGTTTTTGGTATCCAGACCCGAACCCAAACATTTTAGTAAAAGTTCGAGTTCTGTGTTCAGCGAATTAATGACGCTTGTTGAAAGGCTGCAGGGCAGCCAATCAACAAGTGTTTACCAAAGTGTGCCTTAGAAGCCATCACAGCCATGCCTACAAATGGCATAGCTGTGATTGGCCAAGTGCAGCATGTGACCCAAACTCTATAGAAGCTGGAGTCACGTAGCGCCGCACGTCACTCTGCTCTTACTAGTGTAGGGATAGGATGCTGCTGCTGTGAGGGAGATATTAGGAAACAATTCTGGTCTGGTGTACTTGGTGTTTTTAAACTTGCAAACTACAGCGATTATTTTTGTGGGTACTATGCTACATTTCTGTACCCATGAGCACAGTGCCACCGAGAAATAAGGTTTAATCAGTTTGTTTGTTAGGTGGGCGTCGGCGACTATTTTTAAAAGTGCAGTACACTTGCAACTGCATGTGTGACAGGGACATTACTTTAATCCTGTTCTGGTAGCTCAGTGGGCGACACCTAGCCATTTTTTAAGGACACCTGCACTGCATATGTGCCAGGGGAAGGGAAAATAATATAGGTAATCCGTCTTTGACCTCAGGGCCCCGGGGGGTAGGGTGGGAGACATATTCCCACTTTTTTCTGTGAACTACCCCTGCGCTGAATATCTGACAGAGAAAATATATTCATTAAATCCATCTGTTAGATTCTAGGTGGACAAATTCCCTTATTTTGGCGGTCAAGAACCCCTGCGGCCTGCAGTGCATACCTGGCAGTGAAAATAATTCAATTACATTAGTCTGTCACATATTTGTGTGACCTAAAGCGACTTTTTTCTCTTTCTGACATCGGCCCTGCATATCTGACAGTCAATTAAAACTAGTAAATACTGCTGTTACATTGTCGGTTGACAAATTCCCATTTTTTGTGCTAGAAATAAAAATTTTGGCCTGCGCTGCATTTCTGACAGTCCAATAAAACCGTTTAATACTGCATTTTCCATTATTAGTTTAAAAAAAACACACTTTCTGTGCTAAATAGTACATTTGAGGCCTGCGCTACATTTCATTGTGTGTGAAAAAAACACCTTTTTTGCACTGCATAGCAAACAGGGCAATAATTTTCAAAAATTCGCCTGTTCCATTGTTGGGCATCTATCTTGCACCTCACAACCTTGCAAATCAGCCAAGCAGTCTGACCCCCAAGTCATGCAGCAGTCTCTTATGCTTTTTTTTTTTTTTAAGAATTTTAATCTTTTATTCCAATTATCTCAATACATGCAATTTACAGAAAACATAATTGCAAAATCATCCCCCCCCCATGCAGCATTACCCCCCCCCCCCCGCCTTGCAAAAAAAAAAAAAAAATTTAAGAAAGGAGGGTAAAATTCCTCAATCATCCCATTCCTTCCAAATACTATTCCACTTTTCATAGGATCCTCTTTGTCTATACAGAATCTTCTCGTAGCTTTTGACCTTATTGACTAAATTTAGCCAGTTGTTACAATCTGGAGCAGAGGGGGAGAACCATTTTTTTGGTTTTCTAGTTACAAGAAGCCTAGCTAAGAACAGAACTTTAATCAACAATCTGGACTTCATAACCTGACAACTAACCTCCGATAGGTCCCCCAAAACCCATACTTTGGGAGAAAATGGAATATCCATATTAAATCTTTGGAATAGGGTTCTTTGAACCAACTTCCAGTACTTACTCACCGTTGGGCAATCCCAGAACAGATGTAAATGATCTGCCCCGGGACTGCCAACGGGGGCACTCAGAAGAGGCTCTAAATCCTCTCCTGTGGAGCCATAGAGGTGTTACATATATTTTGTGCATAATATTAAACTGTACCACCGTGTGATTAAAATTGTGCGAAACCCAACTTGAGTTATCACCTACATTTTCCCAATCCGGGGAACCCAAATCTAACAATAAAGTGGACCAGGATCTTTGCCCTGGAAATAAACAATCCATAAAAATTTTTTTATCAGGTACCTATAACAATGTGAAATTCTAACTTTCATGCCACCCTTCTTTTGGATCAACTTGTGTAAAAATTCCGGAGTGTCCATATTAAGTAAGTGCTTATCAGGAATACTAAGCAGTGCCGAACGCAGTTGAAGATATGCATACCAAGCCACCTCACCTACATTTTCCTCTTGTTCTAGCTCCATAAGAGTAAGGATTTGCCCATTTTTAACCACTTGACTCAAATGATAAATGTTTTTTTTCCTCCAATATTGCTGACAGTTTAAGTCATCAAGACTCAGAAGTTTTAAGTTACTGTATGCCACAATGGAGTACAGATAAGTGATGCCCTAACTTGCAACCAACTTTTTATAACCATCCATGCTTTCATAGCCATTCTGCAGAAGGGTTTATAATCATCCTGTACCTTAAGTAGGTAATCAGACTCCAAAACTGTAAAAAAAAATCCGAGAAACCTGAATCTTTAACCAATTTTCTGCAGAGATGGCTATTTTCCCAATCATTAAAGAAACAGTGTTGAGAGGCCATAACATAACCCTTAAAATAAGGGAGATTAAGACCTCCCTGCTTATAAGGCATAGAAAAGTACACAGCCTTTAATCTCACACGTTTCCTCCCCCATAATAGATCATTTATCATCCGCTCTATTAGCCTAAAGTACTTATCCTCTATCCATATAGGAGAGTTACGAAGAACATAAAGAACCTGGGGCAACACCACCATTTTTATTAGCGAAATTCTATCCGCTCTTGCAGACAGAATTTTTTGCCATATCTTAATTTTAGATCTCAACTTGTTGGAAGGCTGGCACAGCCTGTATTTGTGGGAGGGGCTGTGTGTACTTAAGCCCCGTCGGCCACTGCAAGGGGGTGGCCGTTCATTCAGCACCTCCCGCGCCTGTCGTCACTGCACCTCACCAGGGAAAAGACGTGTCAACCCTCCGGCGGCGAGTACGCGGTACCCTCCCTCCTTCTTACTCCAGGTGAGCGAGATTCGCGTCCGGCAGCGCGCGCCGGGCACGGGCCTCCTACCGCCCATGTTTCCAGCGGTCGGCCGACCCCGCGTGCACCAGCTGGAGGCTCATTCCTCCCTTCACCGGCGTGCGGCGGCTTGTCCTCCCCCGCCCCGTCTCCCTGGACGCCGGTGCCGAGGCCGCCTAGTCGGGGCCACGCGCCCGCCGCCGGGGGTGGGTGTTCATTGCGGCTTGTGGAGGGGGCGGCTCACCCGCAACGAGCCAGGAATGCCAGCGGCACCAAGGATGCCGATGTGCCATGCGAGAGGCTGCTCCAGCGCCGCCGGTCTGCTGAAGCAGCACACTGGAAGCGCCACGTGACCCGGGTCTGCGATCCGGGAGCAAGACGTGGCGCTGCTGCCCGGCAACGGACGCTGGGGCAGCCCGGCACGGTCAGGCAGCATGGGGAGAAAAGAAAAAAAAAAAAAACACACTGCCTGGGTTCGCAAAGGGGGCTCTCCCTGGTGGTGGGTGCAGGGGGCCACACGGTCCCCCACTCAGGGCCCAGTGCAGGTACCCGCCAACACAGTGCAGGGACACACAGTCACTGGTAATCACAGGCGCTCGGCTTAAACATAGGGGATACCTGGAAGTAACACACTAGTCAAGCATACACAAGTATGTCCCCCAAAAAAAAAAAAAAAAAATCCCTGACGCAATCATGCTGCTTATAGTCACGTCCAACCAGGGTCCCCTGCCGGTTGCGTGCACGGATCCCTAGAGGTCCTCACACTGCTCATTGCCTGAGTACCCGGGTGCCCAGTCTGTTAGTCGCCGATTTAGTCAGGACGACCGCGCTGGCAACCGCCCAGGGTCCTCATGCTGGTAGTTGCCTGAGTCGCTCAGAGTCCTCACGCTGCTTGTTTGCCTGAATCGCTCAGGGTTCTCACGCTGGTTGATTTCCTGAATCGCTCAGGGTTCTCACGCCGGTTGATTTCCTGATTCGCTCAGGGTTTTTTCACGCTGATAGTTGCCTGAAGCGCTCAGGGTCTCCATGCTGATTGCTCGCCTGAATCGCTCAGGGTTCTCACGCTGATACCTGGCCCGAATCTCTCAGGGCTCTCATGCCGTCAGTTGCCTGAATCGGTCAGGGCTTCCTTACCGGTGGTCGCCCGATTCACTCAGTGTTCCCATGCTGGTGTTATTCCCGCTCACTCAGGGTTCTCACACGGTTAGTGCATGGATCGCCCAAGGTTCTCACGTCAGTAGTCGACCTGAAACATTCAGGTTTCCCATGTCACCTGTTTGCCCATTTCACCCAGGGTTCCCAGGCGGTTAGCACGACTGAACCGCCCAGGGCTTCTGATGCCGGGGGTTGGCTGTTCCACTCAGGGTCCTCACACCGGTGGTAGTATGAACCACCTGGGAGGCCCATACTAGTAGTCGCTTGAACATGGCTGCCATATCGCTTAGGGTTTCCAGGTTGGTTGTTGCCTGAATCGCTCAGGGTTCTCATGTTGGTTGCCTGAATCGCTCAGGGTTCTCGTGCTGGCTGCCTGATTCGCTCAGGGTTCTCATGTTGGCTGCCTGAATCGCTCAGGGTTCTCGTGCTGGCTGCCTGATTCTGTTCAGGGTTCTCATGCTGTCTGCCTGAATCGCTCAGGGTTGTCACGCTAGTTGCCTGATTCGCTCAAGTTTCTCACGCCGATTGTCCGATTCACTCAGGAGTCTCATGCTGGTTGCCTGGACCACTCAGGGTTTTCATGCTGGTGGCCTGGGTCGCCAGGGTTCGCATGCTGAGGCACAGTACGGGTCACGGTCTGAGGCACTCAGGGTGCCAAGGCGGTAGCCTACCCCTCTTGTCCCAGCTCACCCTTTCGGGCACCTCACGGGCCGGTTCAACAGTCTGAGCACTAGCTGTCGTCAAGGGGGATTCGGCACCACGGCCCTCAGCTCCGGGCCGGGCGGTCATGATTCATTCTGGGCACTTCAGGCTTCACTATTCACTCTTTCCATCGGGCGTACACAGGCGACGCGCCTCGTCACGGCTCTGTTTCCGCTATCGGGGCTCGTGTTCCCACGTCTTCTTCCGCTTCGGGTTCCAGAGTATGTCGGTCATGGGTAGTTGTCCATATTTTCTGTTGCAGGCCGTTCCTCATCGGCATCCGCTCCGGTAGGGCCCGGTTGTAGGGTCCATTTGCAAGCATCCACGAATTCCAGCGGGTCGGCGGTAGGAACAGTTTTATATATTGATTAAAAAAAAAAAAATTTTTTTTTTTTTTTTTTTGCTAGCTGTATGTTTCCATTAACAGGTTCAGCATGTCCCACGCATCGGACATCGAGGACAATGTCTCCCTTCCCGGCTCGTCAATTTCGGGTCATTCAGGCAGCCCCTCGTTCCGGCGGTGGACTGTCGCTAAACTGATTGCCGAACTAAATAAGAGAGGCATCGCGCATCCAGCCTCAGCCAGGAAGGCCGAACTATATCGCCTCCTGAGGACCGAGTCGACAGACGTGGGGGAACAATCATCTCCTCCGTCCATCCAGGATGCGCTGTCCCAATTACAGGCCACAATGGACAGTCTCGTGGGCTCCATGTCCAGCATACACTCTAGAGTGTCGGACTTAGAGTCCCGCATTTCGGCGTCACCCGACCCCACGGCGGTCGTTGCGATACCGTCCACTTCGCGAGAGTCGGGTCCAGGTACTACCATCACGGGCCCCGCGCCGGCTGCTCCCCCACAGTGGCCCCGTCCCACTTCATTCCAGACAACTTGAGGAAAGAGATCTTAGCGGGCAAGGACGTCAATCTGACGTCTATCCTTATAGCAGCCCAAGACGTAGCAGAAAATAAGGTCATCAATTGCGGTGAGGTCGCAGTGGTGTTGCGGGCTAAGGACGTCCGGTTGAACCGAAAGCTTTCCATCAACGAATTTGTCCTGGCTTTCAGCATTTACCGGGATGTAATCTGCTCGGTCCAACCGCAGCGTCGGGAAGAACTAGACACCTACCTCTACCGCATAGCAGATCTGGCTTACAAGTATGGCGGATCGAGTTTCTACGATTATCACCGGTCCTTCTCGGCAAAAGCGGCGGCAGCTCTGGCTCAGTTCCAGTTCGTCTCCAATTGGGCGGATTTGGACATGGAGCTATTCTGCCGCCACTTCGCCGGGCTCAGGGCTCCAGCCTGCTCTTCTTGCCAGTCCATCCTACACACCGCAGACTGGTGCCCGAACCTGGCAATGCCAGGACAGGAACGGGCGATACCTAGCTCTGCCGGCCACGCCAAAGAGCCAGCCCGCGCTGGACCGCTTGGGTAGGCCAATTGCATATCTGGGCCAAAGCCAAATATGCAACAATTTCAACTCAGGTGGTTGTGCCTTCAGTGGTTGCAGAGCGCTGCACGTCTGCTCGCTCTGCTTCAGGGCCCACCCCGTTCCAGTTGCCCAAAAAGCAGGGCAGGTCCTGACTAGCCGACATCAATGTCGACCTCTTGGCGGCCTTCCTCAGCACCCACCCTGACCAGCAGGCGGTGTCTTTTCTCCTCTCAGGCTTCCAGGAGGGCTTTGATACTGGATTGGTGGCGCTCCCCAGGAATCCTGGGAGGGCAGGAACTTGTTGTCGGCTAGTCAGGACCCCGGAGCTGTTCGTGCCCTTCTACAGAGCGAGGTCCAGAAGGGTTTTCTCCTCGGCCCCTTTTCCTATATCCCATTTGACTCCTGGCGGATCAACCCGATTGGTTTAGTGTCAAAGCAAGCATCTAATAAAAACGCCTAATCTACGACCTCTCCGCTCCACACATGTCCGCCACACCTAGCTTAAACTCCCTGATCCCTTCAGAGGAATTTTCCATGTCCTACTCTTCCATCGACGAGGCAGTTAGGTTCATCTGGCAGTCGGGAAAAGGAGCGGTCCTGTCAAAAGCAGACATTTCCGACGCCTTCAAACTGCTCCCTATATCGCCTCGTCTGTGGAAGTACTACGGCATTAAATGGGAGGGAAAATATTATTTCGCAAACAGACTTACTTTTGGCTCAAAAAGCAGTCCTTGGCTGTTTGACCGTTTTTCTTGCATGCTCCATTGGATCCTCCTCCAGCATGGGGGTATCGACAAAGTCATCCATTACTTAGATGACTTCCTGATGGTTGAAAGCCCCGTCGGCGCACCCCGCGCTTTGGAGACTCTGCTGTCCATCTTTGCCAACTTGGACGTTCCCGTTGCCCGGCCAAGACCGAGGGTCCTGGCACAAGGGTCACGTTCTTAGGCATTGTCCTAGACACGGCACGCATGGAGGCCAGTCTACCTCCTCCAAAGCTAGAGAAATTCCGCACGGCGGTCACGGCAGCTGTCTCTTCCAGGCTGCTGTCTAAGGTGCAGCTCCAATCCCTCCTGGGCTCCCTTAATTTCGCCTCCCGGATCATGCCCCAGGGCAGGGCGTTTGTGTCGGGCCTTCTCGGTCTCCTCTCCTCCGTTCCAGAACAAGAATCCCTGATCCACCTAGACAATCAAGCAGTCGCCGATTTGCTCATGTGGCAATTGTTCCTGGAGCACTGGAACGGCATCTCGCTCTTCGTTCCAATGCCACGAGCCTCGTCACCAACGGTGTTCACGGATGCTGCCGCTTCCGTGGCTTCGCAGCCATATTCCACCCTCACTGGCTGGCGGGGGCATGGCCGGCGGAGTTTCTCTCCAGTCGGGAAGTCTTGAAGTCATCCCCCTGCTGGAACTGTATCCAGTGGTGGCGGCGGCCCAGGTCTGGGGCCACCTCTGGGCCAATAACTCAGTGGTATTTGTCACCGACAGCCAGGTCCTGGTCGACATACTCACCAGGGGTAGGGCCAAGTCAGCTAGGATCATGTCTTTCCTGCGGAAACTGGTATGGCTTTCCCTCAAATACAATTTCCATATTTGTCCGTCACATATCGCGGGGCCAGCAATACAGCAGCTGATGCGCTTTCTCGCTTCAATTTTGACGTTTTCTTCCAGGTATTTCCCGACGCAGACCCAGCAGGCACTACTATTCCCAGATACGAGTCCCTAACCATGGGTTGATGAGTCTGGTCGAAGCCGCAAAGAACCTGGCCCACAAATCCTTGGCTCCCAACACGGCTAGGAATTACGCCAAAGGGCACAAGGCCTTCTTGCAATTCGCCCTGATCTATCCGCAGGGGGAATTAGACGCAATTTCCCACGTCCTAGCATTCATCGCCCACTGCCACACCAACTTGCACTTATCTTACGGCTCCATCAAAATCCACCTGGCCGGGTGCAGCACCATCACCTGCTGGCGGACCCGTCTTGCGGTTCGTTTCTAACCAACCATGCTGTCAAAGCAGCCCTTAGGGGATTCAGAAAGGGGCTTCCAGTCCGGCGGTACAACGACAACCGGTTTCAGGGGAATTATTTCGAGGCCTCTCTTCAGCCCTAGATGGGAACCCCTTTGGCCGCCTAACTAGTGTGGTTATTAAAGCCGCTATTTACTTAGGGTTCTACGGCTTCCTCAGGCCAGGGAGTTTACCGCGGCCACAAGCTCGCGTTGCACATTGAAGAAGCGTCATCTCATCTGGCACGGCTCCCACTTCACTCTGCTCCTAGTCCGATCCAAAACCAGCCAAGTGGGCCCGCCGGTTGAGGTGAGGTTCTTCCCGTCCAACAACCCTTGGTGCCCCATCAAGGCACTTCAGGAGCTGTTGGACGCCCTGGAACCGTCAGGCGCAGACGACCCGTTACTCCCCTTCCAGGGCAAGCCGTTGTCCACCGCTCAATTCCTAGCGCATATCCGTCCACTAGCTGCCAGACTGGGTTTTAGGCCCGAATCAATCACAGGACACTCATTCAGGATAGGCGCAGCATCGGCCGCATCCCGGCACCAGGTCCCAGCTCACGTCATCCGTAGCATGGGCCGATGGAGGTCATCCTGTTTCGCTAGATATGTTCCTAATCCGCAGGCGGAGATATCCAAGGCTTTCTGTTCTCTGGTTCTGTAAATCATGCCTAAACTCATTAAACTCTTATTGCATTTCTCTAAATGGTCGTTCTTTTGCCCACTCTTCCAGGCTATACCCCGCGACTGGCTCTAGGCACACCTCAAGCCAAGTAGGTTGGTAGGGGCTTCACCAGCCCTTCATCAAGTATGAGACCATTCCACAAGTTGGAAGGCTGGCACAGCCTGTATTTGTGGGAGGGGCTGTGTGTACTTAAGCCCCGTCGGCCACTGCAAGGGGGTGGCCGTTCATTCAGCCCCTCCCGCCCCCTTTTTTCACATATCCTCTCCCTGGGGTTGCCCACTCTTCCAGGCTATACCCCCGCGACTGGCTCTAGGCACACCTCAAGCCAAGTAGGTTGGTAGGGGCTTCACCAGCCCTTCATCAAGTATGAGACCATTCCACAATTGTAATAAAGGAATCAAGTTAAGCTGTAAATAATCTTGAGTTTTGGCAGAAACTGTCATCCCCAGATACTTCATCGTCTCCGAAACCGATAATCGACTAGTCAAGTCATCAGTGGGTCCTCGCATTTCATCCACTGGAAGGAGAGTCGTCTTAGCCCAATTAACCTCTAATCCGGAAGAATTGCCAAAAAATTAGCTAGCTCCATTACTCGGGGAAGTGTACTTTCTGTTTGCTGGATAAAAAACAGAATATCATCTGCATAAAGGGAGATGCGATCCTGTTTTCCCATTACCCCAAAACCGGCCACCCTTGTATCCTGCCTTATACTAACCGCGAGGGGCTCAATATAGATATTAAACAGGAGGGGACAAAGGGGACAGCCTTGTCGGGTACCTCTCCATAATTCAAAGCTCTCAGTCAGCGTGTCATTAATCCTAATCCTAGCAATCAGAGATTTATATAACAGCTGTATCATTGCTATAAATTTGGGGCCAAAATTCATTTTTCTCATCACTTCCCAAAGAAAAGCCCACTCGACCCTGTCAAACGCCTTAGTGGCGTCCAGTGACAGGATGGAGCGGGCGTCACTCCCAGACGACTGGATATTGGTAAAGAACCTATGCAGATTGTGATGAGTGCCCCTTCTCGGCATAAAACCATTCTGATCTGGATGGTGTAACGGACCGTTTCTGCAGACAAGGGGTAAAAACCGTTTAGGCGATCGGCCCCCTTTACAGAGATATAGGCCCAGCTACTGCAGAACACCAAACTCCCGAACTGGATACAAAATAGCACTCCAACTCCCGTACTGGAACCTCCCAAATAGCTGCTAGCAGACGAACAGGAAAAGCAGACAATCAGCTTACACTCCTGGCAATCAGTCTCTAACAGCATACAGTGAATCCCCCCAAGAACGAGACGAGGCTCCGTATTGAGGGTAAACAGGAATTCTCACATTTATTAACGGCTACCTGCCTGGTATTTATCCAGGTCTCCCACCTGGTGGACACTCCCTAGGGGACCAGAAGGAAGACTGCGACACGGGATACAGCAGCCAATCACACACATTGGGACAATACAGACACCCCCAGCATATCCCTCCCTCTGCCTGTGATACCATCACCCTACATGGGTAATGCAATCATCACAGGCAGACGAATACACAATGTCTTCTGTCCTGGAGACAATTGAGGAGTCATTCAATTATCTCTCAGGACAAAGGGAAATTGCCAATACACATGTGGGGACAATAGGACAGACATCACTATTCAATACACAATGTCCCACCCTTTACAATACACACAGACATTTCAGAGACAAGACTCCATTATGCACATGGGGACACAGAACAAGCATTACTGATAAAATACACCAGGTAAGACACATTACATTAAAACTATACATTTAACATATCCCCAGATAGCTCAGGTCTGAGCGCACATTATTAAGTGAATGGCGCTCAGACCACACGAATACAGTTTAATCGCCATGGAGCCAAAGTCTTTACAGTCAGTTTCATACGAATGGGCTCCATGGGATTCCTATCTGGGGTATAACACATTCAACCAAAACTACTGAACCCCAGGCAGAAAAGCACGAATGAAGCTTTTCTGCAGGTAAAAAGATGTCTTTTAACAGGGGGCCATAGTCCAAAGGCAGCAGGCGAGCAACCAGGTTTCTCCAATGCAATGTGGCGAGATTGGTCTCGTCACATCTCTCCCCTTTTCCAAACAGACTAACAGGGTATCTGACCTCCTGCCGGTCAGTGCCCTTGTTAGTCCAGCAGCCCACCC
Organism: Bufotes viridis; assembly: GCA_033119425.1. Classification (NCBI taxonomy): domain Eukaryota; kingdom Metazoa; phylum Chordata; class Amphibia; order Anura; family Bufonidae; genus Bufotes; species Bufotes viridis. The sequence goes on along the minus strand of CM065592.1, from coordinate 20,072,446 downwards.
ACAAAACACAATCAACAGCACAGCCCACCCACAATAAATAGTTACTGCAACTGGGTAGAGGAGAAGCTTGTCCATGTCCAGGTGCCTCACCACGGCTGTGCTGGGTACGGGTACGCTGACTTGGTGGGGTGCTGCATGGGCAGAGACCCGTCACTCTGCTCCTGTTGCCAGCGCTACTGGGAGGGTAGCCTGGTTGAAGCCTGGTTGTTGGAGGGGGAGACCGACTGTCTCCCCTTTAGATATACAGTCCTGCTGCTGGAGACCGACTGTCTCCCCTTTGGTTACACAGCTCTGCTGCTGGGGAAAGGAGACTGAGCTCTCTATTCCCTGCCCATTAGTGATCCGCCGCTGGGGAGAGGTGGTAGTAAGCTCCTCTCCCATACATTCCTTCCTCCTCAGTGGAGGGAGACCGACTGTCTCTCCTCCCAATACAGAGTCCTGCTGCTGGAGAAAGGAGACTGGGCTCTCTGTTCCCTGCTGGTTACTCTGCCGCTGGGGACTGGAGACCGGGCTCCCAATTCCCAACAAATAATACTGCCACTGGGGAATGGAGACCGGGCTCCCAATTCCCGAAAAATCACGCTGCTGCTGTGGGGCAGGAACAACTACCTCTGCCCCCTGTAGCTCAGCTCTGCCGCTGGGGAATGGAGCTCAGGCTCCCAATTCCTGTAATATCTCCCGCTGGGGAATGGAGCTCAGGCTCCCAATTCCCTGCAATATCTCCCGCTGGGGAATGGAGCTCAGGCTCCCAATTCCCTGCAATACCGGTGGAGAGACCTCGGTCCCATCTCCACCTGCCGCCTGGGGTTCCTCCCAGTAAATTTCAATAATATCTTCCCAGCGGAATGGGTCTGGAACTGGATCTGTCACCTTGCTGTCCTGCTGAGCCTTCCCAATGGAGTGGAAGAGATCTCGGTAGTCCTGCTCCAGTTCCCACTCCAGGGTTGCTAGGTGAGCCAGGTCTTGCTCTACCTCATGGGGGTCATCCCCGTCATGCCTAGCCTCCCTCTCGTAGAAAATGTCCTGAAGTCTGTTCTGCGCAGGACTCCCGAAGTCAGGCTCTGCAAAGGACTCCCATAACAAGCCAGAACCATCAAACTCCTCTCCCTCTGGCTTGTCATGCTCGGCTGTCCAGGGTATATACTGTGCCATATACCACCAGAGCGCCTGGTAGGCATCCTCCAGCCATAGCTCCTGCCATACCCGGTGCTCTAGTTCCTTCACCCATTCATCCAGGGGCTGCTCTCCCAGAAAGGGCAGCCGCAGGGCCACTTGCTTCTGCCACCGCTGCTCTTCACTGGGGAGACTCTCACCCCGCTGGTATTGTACATTGTCCAGGGCCTGGTACCAGATGCCTTTCCTTAATGCATCCCGGCCATCCAGGTCCTCCTCCTCGTATGACACTGCTGGTTCCATTCTGGTGCTTTTAGGGTCGCTGTACTGGGACATGCGTTGCCCCCACTTGTAAATCCAAGGAAATGGTGTCTCCTGTAGCTGTCCTTCTGGCTGTAGGAACGATCCCGCTGCTCGCCACCAATTGTAACGGACCGTTTCTGCAGACAAGGGGTAAAAACCGTTTAGGCGATCGGCCCCCTTTACAGAGATATAGGCCCAGCTACTGCAGAACACCAAACTCCCGAACTGGATACAAAATAGCACTCCAACTCCCGTACTGGAACCTTCCCAAATAGCTGCTAGCAGACGAACAGGAAAAGCAGACAATCAGCTTACACTCCTGGCAATCAGTCTCTAACAGCATACAGTGAATCCCCCAAGAACGAGACGAGGCTCCGTATTGAGGGTAAACAGGAATTCTCACATTTATTAACGGCTACCTGCCTGGTATTTATCCAGGTCTCCCACCTGGTGGACACTCCCTAGGGGACCAGAAGGAAGACTGCGACACGGGATACAGCAGCCAATCACACACATTGGGACAATACAGACACCCCCAGCATATCCCTCCCCTCTGCCTGTGATACCATCACCCTACATGGGTAATGCAATCATCACAGGCAGACGAATACACAATGTCTTCTGTCCTGGAGACAATTGAGGAGTCATTCAATTATCTCTCAGGACAAAGGGAAATTGCCAATACACATGTGGGGACAATAGGACAGACATCACTATTCAATACACAATGTCCCACCCTTTACAATACACACAGACATTTCAGAGACAAGACTCCATTATGCACATGGGGACACAGAACAAGCATTACTGATAAAATACACCAGGTAAGACACATTACATTAAAACTATACATTTAACATATCCCCAGATAGCTCAGGTCTGAGCGCACATTATTAAGTGAATGGCGCTCAGACCACACGAATACAGTTTAATCGCCATGGAGCCAAAGTCTTTACAGTCAGTTTCATACGAATGGGCTCCATGGGATTCCTATCTGGGGTATAACACATTCAACCAAAACTACCGAACCCCAGGCAGAAAAGCACGAATGAAGCTTTTCTGCAGGTAAAAAAGATGTCTTTTAACAGGGGGCCATAGTCCAAAGGCAGCAGACGAGCAACCAGGTTTCTCCAATGCAATGTGGCGAGATTGGTCTCGTCACAGATGGATAACCGAGGATAAAACCCTAGAAAGCCTCCTAGCCATGACTTTTGACAGTAGCTTAACATCCGTATTTAATAATGAGATTGGTCTATAAGAACTCAAATCCGCCAGATCCTTATCCTTTTTTGGAATTAAGACTATCAAAGCTTCCATCATAGAGGTTGGAAGATCTCCCCCATCCAACGCATGAGAAAACACTTCCAACAAATGAGGAAGAATAACACCACTGTACTTACGATAAAATTCATACGGAAAACCATCTAGACCTGACGCGGAGTTCCCAGAGATAGACCTCAAGGCCTCCTGGAGCTCCAAGAGGGTCACTTCTTTTTCCAGAGAGTTTTTCTGAGTCTCTGTTAACACCGGGAGAGAAATTCTCTCCAGGAACTGCCTTGCCAGGTCCGATGAAATACCAGGGGATGCCCTATATATTTGAGAAAAATATTGCAAAAAAGTATCTCTAAATCCCTCTGGATCTTGTATATTTACACCATCTGGACTACGAATCAGAGTTATAGCTTTCTTTTTCTTCTCCTGTTGTGAAACTATTCTGGCCAGGAGCTTACCAGGGCGACCAGACTCTGAGAAATATTTTTGTCCTTTAAAAAATAATCTATGATTTGCTTTTTCAATTACATATTCCTCAAGGGAACGGCTAGCTTTCTGCATCTTATCCTTATTATCATCCGTAGATTGATTAATGAATCGCTCTGTTGTAAACGCCACATTCCTAGCCAATTCCTCTTCTTTTTTCCTAAATGTCTTTCTCATAGCAGTGATATCGCTTATAAGAACCCCCTTAAGTACGCTTTTAGGGCATCCCACACTATATTTATGTTAGCAGAGGGAGATTCACCTCCCAGAAGGAGGATATCAGTAGTTTGATAGAGAGAAAGTTGTCCATAATAGTAAGCCAGTATGGATTCAACTTAAACCCAAGCCCCATAATATCTCTATTCCCCCCAGTGCGAACCTCAATTGTTATGGGTGAGTGGTCTGAAATTGTTCTTACTCCATATCGTATAGTTTTTATGTTGTTCAGATTACTCTCATTGGTAAACGCTAAATCAATTCTGGACATTGCTTTACCACCCCTGCTAACACAGGAGCACACTCTCTTCCCTCCGCCAAGATGTTCCCATATATCCACCAAACCCACCTCCAAACAGAACTGGGCCAATGGGGAAGAACCAAAATTCCTACCTAAATCTGCATCCAAAGTCAATCTGTCCCTTTTAGGATCCATAACAGCATTAAAATCTCCCATCAGGACAAGTCGACACTGGTCTTTTTTCCAAAAATAATAATAATTGATTGAGTGGATAAACCGAAAACGGCGGAGGTATATAAAAAAAGGCCAGAGTGTAGCTGTGTCCATAGAGTCTACCATACAGAAAAATAAATCTCCCCTGATCGTCTTTGGAGGATTCTATTAACGTAAAATCTACAGAGTGATGGATTAGGACCGAGACACCCCTTGAGGCACTACTAAGGGTGGAGTGATATGATTGTACTTGCCATCCCACTGTCAAACGAGACACAGTCTCCTTGGTGAGATGGGTTTCTACTATACAAATAATTGCAGGGAGGACTATTTTTATTGCATCCATGATGGCTTGTCTCTTAACCCTCTCCCCAAGACCTCTAACATTCCAAGAGAAAATTCTGACTGACATTAATCACAGCAAAAAAAAAAACAAAAAAAAAACCACCCCTGCAAGGCAAGTCCCTCCCCTCCCCCCCCCCATTACCCTCCCCGTCCACTGGTCCGCCCGATCCTGTCAGCAAACCTCTATCTTCCGGCTGTTCTCCCCCCGCTAACCCCACCCCCCCCGCCCCACCCCCCATCACCAAGCTACAAAGTTTCAAATGCCCATCTGTTCCATCCATTCTCGCGCTTGCTCCGGTTTTTCAAAAAACTGGGAAGTCCCATTATAGATCACTCTTAGCTTCGCTGGGTACTGTAAAGAATATTTAATGTCCTTAGCAGCCAAATGTTTCTTAATCTCAACAAAGCTTCTTCTTTTTTCTTGGGTCTCCCGGGCAAAATCGGGAAAGAATAACAGTTTAGTCCCCTGATGTTCAATAGGTGAACATTCTCTAGCTCTTCTCAGTATCGTATCTCTATCCATGGACAGTAGCAGCTTCATTAGGATTGCTCGCGGTAATTTCCCTGGAATAGGTTTCCCCCCTGGAATACGATGAGCTCTTTCTATTTGGAACGTGGAGGAGAAATGTTCATCACCCAAATTATTAAATATCACATCTTTAAGCTGTTCAATCAACTGTGGACCTTCAACTCCTTCTGGAAATCCTACTATACGAATATTATATCGCCTTGATCTGTTTTCCAAGTCCTCAAGCCTAGTTTGTAAGCGATGGTTTTCTGAAGCAAAGATCAGGGTCTTTGATTTTAACATGTCAACATCAGTTTGATGTTGACATGCCCGCATGTTTCACGGGTTTTAAGCAGCCAATAAAGGTGCAGGTAAGTACTGCCCTCACTGTAATGCCAGTAGCCATGTTGGCTGCTGGCATTACAGTGATTGGCTGGCCGGAACGCGTCATTGGGTGCTATATAGCACCCAATGACGCATGTTCAGCTCAGATATAGGCAGGGAGAGCATCGGGGAGGAACAGGAAAGACAGAGCAGGCAGCAAATTTCAGCGATTTTAATTAGAGAAAGCTTTTCAAAGGCCCAAAAGTCATTTTAAGGACTACTGTGTGTGTGTGTTTTAGATCAACAATATATTTAACAGCAGTGTCAGGGACATCCGTGCTAAGGAAGGGACAGATAGTGCAGGGAGAGAAATTTGCTGTATTTAATACCAAAAGCTTTTCACGACTATTAGTGAACTATAGTGTACATCATCCGCAGACTGACTCTTTAATAATCTGGGTCACATATAGTGTCCAAAATCTGTGCTGTTCTACAACCAATACTGTCCTGCATCATAAAACACTGTCAGTATTGCAAATTCCAATAATCTGGGCCTAATATAGTGTCCATAATCTGTGGTGTTCTATAACCAATAATGTCCTGCCTCAGAAAACACTGTAAGTATTACAAATTCCATTAATCTGGGTCTAATATAGTGTCCAAAATCTGTGGTGTTCTATAACCAATGCTGTCCTGCCTTAGAAAACACTGTCAGTATTACAAATTCCATTAATCTGGGCCTAATATAGTGTCCATAATCTGTGTTGTTCTATAACCAATAATGTCCTGCCTGAGAAAACACTGTCAGTATTACAAATTCCAATAATCTGGGCCTAATATAGTGTCTATAATATGTGGTGTTCTATAACCAATACTGTCCTGCCTCAGAAAACACTGTCAGTATTATAAATTCCAATAATCTAGGCCTAATATAGTGTCTGTAATCTGTGGTGTTCTATAGCCAATACTGAACTGCATCTGAAAATAGTGTGAATTATTACAACTTCCATTAATCTGGGCCTAGTACAGTGTCCAAAATCTGATGATTTTTGTATACAAAACTGAACTGCATGTAAAAACACTGTCTATATTACAACTTCATTAATCTGGGCCTGGTATAGAGTCCAAAATCTGTGGTGTTCTGTAAACAATATTGTCCTGCATCAGAAAACTGTGTCTTTAGCAGACAGTAAAACAATCTGCGCCACATCTACAAACAAAACCATCAATATGAAGAAGGCGAAAACTAAGGGACAGGAAGCTGATGGTGCAAGCAGAGGCCGTGGCCGTGGGCGCAATGAAACTCTGCCTGCTGTCAGTGCACCAGAAACAACAAAAAAATCCACCTTACATATGTTCATGTCCAACTTAGCAGGATAAAACTGTCCAAGTCGGACTAGTGAGAACAGGTGGTCGGTTGGATTGCAGAAGATAATGCTTCCAGTAGGTTAAGCACCACCCTCTCTTCAACTAAGTCCAGTCACTGTAGCCAAGAGTCTGGTCAACCGAATCCTCACTCTAATCCTCCTTCCTCCCACCATGTCGAGTCTAGCCAAACAACTGATCCCACACTCGGATATTCACATGACCTCTTTTCATCGCCAGAACTTGGTTTGGCTCTCTCGCCCAGCACGCTTGAAGAGGTACCTGAGATATTGTGCCCTGATTCCCAACCTCTTGATTCTTCACAGTTTCAAGAAGATGACGGTGTGAACGGCAATCATTCATTCACGAGGTGGATGATGACGAGACACAGTTGTCAATCACTGAGGTTGTGGTTAGGTCAAGTCAGGAGGAATGGCAGAGGGAGGAAGTGGAAGAGTAGGTGGTGGTGGACGAGGAGGTCACTGACCCAACATGGAAGGTAAAAAGCCAAGCGAAGACAGCAGTACAGAGGGGGAGGGATCCGCAGCACCGCAACAGTCTGGAAGAGGCAGTGGGGTTGCAAAAGGGAGAATTCGGCCCACAGCTGTTACAACGAACACCTGCATGCGTAAATCTACCTTGCCAAGGGGGAGGTGTTCCGCAAAATTACGCTTTTTTGAGGAGAGTGCAACCTGTGCTGTACCAAAATGAGTCGGGGTGTGAACACGAGCAACCTCACCACCAAAGCATGATCCGCCACATAGCATCCAAGCACCCTAATAAGTGGGCCGAATGCCTGGTCTACAATCTGGGTCTGCGGGTCACACCACTGCCTCCTCTTCCCCTTTGTTATGCACTGCTGGCCAATGCACTGTCTAAGGCGCAGGCCCAGATGCTCCTCGCCCTGCACCTGGACCTTTGAATGAACCGTCAGCAACAACATCCACTTTAAAATGTTGCCATTTAGGCTTGTGGACACTGAGGCCTTCTGCAGCCTGATGTCGGCGTGCCTGCCTTAGACCAGAATGTGTCCCCCAACATCACCCATGCCCTGACCAATGCACTTACTAGGAAGGTCCACTTCACCATGGACAGATGGCACAAGTGCTGGTGGCCAGGGACGCTACATTTCCCTGACCACACACTGGGTGAATGTTGTGGAGGCAAGGAATGAGCCGAACGCTGGGATAGCACAGGAGCTACCCATGCTCAGGATTGCGGGCCCTACGTCCATCATGGTCTCCGCCAGCAGCTATGTTACTGGCTCCAACCCCATTTCTCCTCCTCTGCCGCCTTCTCCTCCACTTCCAGCTTCAGCAGCAGTCAGCCATCAGTCGCTAGCTGGAAGCAGTGTAGTACTGCTGTGGGTATGCGTCAAAAGGCTGTGCTGAAGCTGTTCTGCTTAGGAGACATACCGCACACTGCTGCAGAGCTGTGGCAGGGTATAAGGGACCAGACCGAGCTGTTGCTCTCGCCACTCAACCTACAACCAGGCATTGTTGTGTCTGAGAAATGGCTGTAACATGGTGAAGTCTTTGGAGCTCAGCAACCTGACACACATTCCATGCCTAGCCCACGTCTTCAACTTAGTGGTTCAGCAGTGTATAAAAACCTACCCCAATTTGGCAGAGCTAATAGAAAAGGCCTGCCGCATGTATGACCATTTCTGTAAGTCGTCCACAGCATCAGCCCGTCTGTCAACGCTGCAGCAGCGCTTGCGGCTTCCAGCTCAACGAATGTTGTGCGATGTGAGCACGCGGTGGAAACTCTACGTTCTACATGTTGGCCAGGCTTTGTGAGTAGCAGAGGGCTGTTGTGGAATACCAGCTGCAACATGGTCGTCAACTTTCCAGTCAACTGCCACTATTCACAAGCGAGGAGTGGGCATTGATTTCAGACCTCTGTGAGGTTTTAAAAAAACTCACAATTAAGGAGGGCGCTCTTAATGTGGCAGATAAGGAAATGGGGGAGAACATTACCCAGGGTGATAGCCAGACCACCCACAGTTTGTCTTCTCAGTGCGAATTGGGCCATGAAGAGGAGGAGGAGCTGGAGGCAGTTGCCTCCGCTACAGAGGGTAGTAATAATGAAACTTAAATTCCATCTGACATCGACATCTCGTCTGTTGGTAGTGTTAAGCGAACAGTTCGAGCATAGTTCGTACCGAATTTTGGGGTGTTCGGGACACGGACCTGAACCCGAACATATTCAAAAAAGTTTGTGTTCGGGTCCGTTGTTCGGTGATTTCTTCCCGCTTTCTGAAGGGCTATGCAGCAGACCAGCTAGCGTTTTACTTCTTGCCCTAAGAGCCCATCACAGCCATGCCTACTAATGGCATGGCTGTGATTGGCCAAGTGCAGCATGTGACCCAGCCTCTATTTAAGCTGGAGTCAGGTAGCGCCGCACGTCACACCGCTCTGATTAGTGTAGGGAGAGGATGCAGCTTCTCTGAGGGCGAGATTAGGCAGGGAAAAGTCAGCATTAGCACCTAATAAAGTGATCGATCTACGGCTGTGAATGATTCAACTTCTGCTAGTTAATTGCTCACTGGTTTTTAGGCTGCACAGAGCGTTTTTCTGTCACTTTTTTTCTGGGGTGATCGGCGGACATTTTATGACTTGTGGTTCACCAGAACAAGCTGCCACCAAGTCCATCAATCCATCAATACTAGTTTTTTTATATCCTACATCAGGGGCCTGGCTGTGCCTATTGTCACCCCGAGAAACTCAGGATAGCAATTTCTATATTTTATTAAGGGGTGAAATTCAATTGCCAAAATAGCAATATCATAAATCTGGTGTCACAGCTGTGGCTGGCAAAGTATAATAGTGTCCGCCAAAACAAGTATTTTGTTCTGAGGTGAAATTCAATTGCCAAAATAGCAATACCCTAAATCTGGTGTCCCAGCAGTTGCAGGCCAAGTGTTAATCTGTCCGTAAAAGGGTATATTACACTTAAGGTGTATATACAAGTGCTGAGAGGGTCATCCTCATTAACTTCACACGCTACCGTGCATCTCCCATTGCATTTCTGTCCGTTAAAGGGTATATTACACAAAGTGTTAAAATACAATTGCTAAAGGCATAATCCTACATATTTTTTCTCACGCTACTATGCATCTCCGAGTGCAAATCTGTCCATAAAAGGATACCTTTCATCCAAGGCCTAAATCCTAGCCCTAAAAGAGATATTCCTCTAAATCAGTGGTTACTGCTGTGCCTGGATTAGTGTAATACGCTACATAAATAAATAGGCAGATAGTGTTAAGTGCCTTTAAAAAAAGGCCTGAACTTGATTTCAATACATTGGGCCAATTATTTTTTTTCTTATTGTGGTGCTTGGTAAACGGTAACAATCAGGAAAACGTCTAGTAAGGGGCGCGGACGTGGTCGTGGTGGTGTTAGTGGACCCTCTGGTGCTGGGAGAGGACGTGGCCATTCTGCCACAGCCACACGTCCTAGTGAACCAACTACCTCAGGTTCCAGTACCCGCCAGAATTTACAGCGATATTTGGTGGGGCCCAATGCCGTTCTAAGGATGGTAAGGCCTGAGCAAGTACAGGCGCTAGTCAATTGGGTGGCCGACAGTGGATCCAGCATGTTCACAACATTATCTCACACCCAGTCTTCTGCAGAGAGCTCACAGGTGGCGCCTGAAAACCAAGCCCATCAGTCTGTCACATCACCCCCATGCATATCAGGGAAACTGTCTGAGCCTCAAGTTATGCAGCAGTCTCTTATGCTGTTTGAAGACTCTGCTGTCAGGGTTTCCCAAGGCGATCCACCTAGCCCTTCCCCAGTGGTGGAAGACATAGAATGCACTGATGCACAACCACTGATGATTCCGGATGATGAGGACATGGGAATACAACCTCATCGGAGTCCACACATCTCTGATGATGACGAAACACAGGTTCCAACTGCTGCGTCTTTCTGCAGTGTGCAGACCGAATAGGAGGTCAGGCAGAAAGACTGTGTGGAAGACTATGCAGGGGACGATGAGGTCCTAGACCCCACATGGAATGAAGGTCGTGCCACTGACTTTCATAGTTAAGAGGAAGAGGCAGTGGTGAGACCGAGCCAACAGCGTAGCAAAAGAGGGAGCAGGGGGCAAAAGCAGAACAGCCGCCTCCAAGAGAGTTCGCCTGCTGCTGGCCACCGCCACCAGGGACCGAGCACCCCAAAGGCAGCTTCAAGGAGTTCCCTGGCATGGCACTTCTTTAAACAATGTGCTGACGACAAGACCCGAGTGGTTTGCACGCTGTGCTATCAGAGGCTGAAGCGAGGCATTAACGTTCTGAACCTTAGCACAACCTGCATGACCAGGCATCTACATGCAAAGCATGAACTGCAGTGGAGTAAACACCTTAAAAGCAAGGAACTCTGGCTCCCCCTGCTCCCTCTTCTGCTGCTGCCTCGGCCTCTTCCTCCGCCTCGGGAGGAACGTTGGCACCTGCCGCCCACCAAACAGACCAACACCTGCGTCACCAAGCATCTCCACCATGTCACACGGCAGCGTTCAGCTCTCCATCTCACAAACTTGGAGAGAAAGAATAAATTCCCACCTAGCCACCCTCGAGCCCTGGGCCTGACATCCAGCATTTCTAAACTACTGGCCTTTGAAATGCTGTCATTCAGGCTGGTGGACACAGACAGCTTCAAACAGCTGATGTCCATGGCTGTCCCACAGTATGTTGTTCCCAGCCGCCACTACTTCTCCAAGACAGAAGTGCCTTCCCTGCTCAACCAAGTATTCGATAAAATCAAGTGTGCACTGCGCAACACCATCTGTGGCAAGGTCCACCTAACCACAGATATGTGGACCAGTAAGCACGGCCAGGGACGCTATATCTCCCTAACTGCACACTGGATAAATGTAGTGGTGGCTGGGCGCCAGGCGGAGCGTTTTTGGCGCACGTCCTTCCGCCGCCAAGAATCACAGGGCATCATTCTTTACCTCCTGTAGCCTCCTCCTCCTACTCGGATTCCTCCTCCTCTGCTTCCACCACCTCATCCAGTCAGCCACACACCTTCACCACCAACTTCAGCACAGCCCAGGGTAAACGTCAGCAGGCCATTCTGAAACTCATATGTTTGGGGAACAGGCCGCACACCGCGCAGGAGTTTTGGCGGGGTATTGAACAACAGACCGACGATTGGTTTCTGCCGGTGGGCCTCAAGCCCGGCCTGGTGGTGTGCAATAATGGGCGAAATCTCGTCGCAGCTCTGGGACTAGCCGTTTTGACGCACATCCCTTGCCTGGCGCATGTGCTGAATTTGGTGGTGCAGAAGTTCATTCACAACTACCCTGACATGTCAGAGCTGCTGCATAAAGTGCGGGCCGTCTGTGCGCGCTTCCGGCGTTCACATCTTGCCGCTGCTCGCCTGTCTGCGCTACATCAGAACTTCGGCCTTCCCGCTCACCGCCTCATATGCGACGTGCCCACCAGTTGGAACTCCACCTTGCACATGCTGGAGAGACTGTGCGAGCAGCAGCAGGCCATAGTGGAGTTTCAGCTGCAGCACGCACGCATCAGTCGCACTGCGGAACAGCACCACTTCACCACCAATGATTGGGCCTCTATGCGAGACCTGTGTGCAATGTTGCGCTGTTTCGAGTACTCCACCAACATGGCCAGTGGCGATGACACCGTTATCAGCGTTACAATACCACTTCTATGTCTCCTTGAGAAAACACTTAGGGCGATGATGGAAGAGGAGGTGGCCCAGGAGGAGGAGGAGGAGGATGACGCGTCATTTTTAGCACTTTCAGGCCAGTCTGTTAGAAGTGTCTCAGAGGGAGTTTTTTTGCAACCGCAGAGGCCAGTTACAAATGTGGCCAGCCAGGGCCCACTACTGGAGGACGAGGAGGATGAGGAGGAGGTGGAGGAGGATGAGGATAAAGCAGGTTCACAGCGGGGTGGCACCCGACACAGCTCAGGCTCATCACTGGTGCGTGGCTGGGGGGATACGGAGGACGATGACGATACGCCTCCAACAGTGGACAGCTTGTCCTTACCTCTGGGGAGCCTGGCACACATGAGCGACTACATGCTGCGCAACGACAGCAGAGTTGCCCACATTTTAACGTGTGCGGACTACTGGTTTGCCACCCTGCTGGATCCCTGGTACAAAGACAATGTGCCCACCTTACTTCCTGCACTGGAGCGTGATAGGAAGATGCACGAGTACAGTCGCATGCTGGTAGACTCGCTCCTGAGAGCATTCCCAAATGTCACAGGGGAACAGGTGGAAGCCCAAGGCGAAGGAGGAGCAAGAGGTCGCCAACGCAGCTGTGTCACGGCCAGCTCCTCTGAGGGCAGGGTTAGCATGGCAGAAATGTGGAAAAGTTTTGTCTCCACGCCACAGTTAACTGCACCACCACCTAATACGGAACATGTTAGCAGGAGGCAGCATTTCACTAACATGGTTGAACAGTACGTCTGCACACCCCTCCACGTACTGACTGATGGTTCAGCCTCATTCAACTTCTGGGTCTCCAAATTGTCCACGTGGCCAGGGTTAGCCTTTTATGCCTTGGAGGTGCTGGCCTGCCCGGCGGCCAGCGTTTTGTCTGAACGTGTATTCAGCATGGCAGGGGGTGTCATTACTGACAAACGCAGCCGCCTGTCCACAGCCAACGTGGACAAGCTGACGTTCATAAAAATGAACCAGGCATGGATCCCACAGGACCTGTGCCTCCCTTGTGCAGAATAGACATTTATAGCTGCCTCTCCCTCAATCATGTATTCTTGTACTCCGGGGCACATCTTTATTGAATCCTCATTTTTTTAACTTTACCATGATCTTGCGGTGCAACCCAAAGTTGAATGAACCTCTCCTCTGTCTGGGCGCTGGGGCCTAAATAACTGAAAGTGGCCTGCTCCAGTGGTGGGTGATATGACACCTTATTCCTTGCTGTGGGACCTCTCTCCTCTGACTGGGTGCTGGGGCTTAAATAACTGAAAGTGGCCTTCTCCAGTGGTGGGTGATATAACTCCTTATTCCTTGCTGTGGGACCTCTCTCCTCTGTCTGGGTGCTGGGGCCTAAATAACTGAAAGTGGCCTGCTCCAGTGGTGGATGATATGACGCCTTATTCCTTGCTGTGGGACCACTCTCCTCTGTCTGGCTGCTGGGGTCTAAATAACTGAAAGTGGCCTTCTCCAGTGGTGGGTGATATGATGCCTTATTCCTTGCTGTGGGACTTCTCTGCTCTGTCTGGGTGCTGGGGCCTAAATAACTGAAAGTGGCCTTCTCCAGTGGTGGGTGATATGACGCATGATTCCTTGCTGTGGGACCTCTCTCCTCTGTCTGGGTACTGGGGCCGAAATAACTGAAAGTGGCCTTCTCCAGTGGTGGGTGATATGACGCATGATTCCTTGCTGTGGGACCTCTCTCCTTTGTCTGGGTGCTGGGGCCTAAATAACTGAAAGTGGCCTTCTCCAGTGGTGGGTGATATGACGTATGATTCCTTGCTGTGGGACCTCTCTCCTCTGTCTGGGTGCTGGGGCCTAAATAACTGAAAGTGGCATTCTCCAGTGGTGGCTCATATGACGCATGATTCCTTGCTGTGGGACCTCTCTCCTCTGTCTGGGTTCTGGGGCCTAAATAACTGAAAGTGGCCTTCTCCAGTGGTGGGTCATATGACGCCATATTCCTTGCTGTGGGACCTCTCTCCTCTGTCTGGGTGCTGGGGCCTAAATAACTGAAAGTGTGCTTCTCCAGTGGTGGGTGATATGACGCCTAATTCCTTGCTGTGGGACCTCTCTCCTCTGTCTGGGTGCTGGGCCTAAATAACTGAAAGTGTCCTTCTCCAGTGGTGGGTGATATGACGCCTTATTCCTTGCTGTGGGACCTCTCTCCTCTGTCTGGGTGCTGGGGCTTAAATAACTGAAAGTGGCCTTCTCCAGTGGTGGGTGATATAACTCCTTAATCCTTGCTGTGGGACCTCTCTCCTCTGTCTGGGTGCTGGGGCCTAAATAACTGAAAGTGGCCTGCTCCAGTGGTGGATGATATGACGCCTTATTCCTTGCTGTGGGACCACTCTCCTCTGTGTGGCTGCTGGGGTCTAAATAACTGAAAGTGGCCTTCTCCAGTGGTGGGTGATATGATGCCTTATTCCTTGCTGTGGGACCTCTCTGCTCTGTCTGGGTGCTGGGGCCTAAATAACTGAAAGTGGCCTTCTCCAGTGGTGGGTGATATGACACATGATTCCTTGCTGTGGGACCTCTCTCCTCTGTCTGGGTACTGGGGCCGAAATAATTGAAAGTGGCCTTCTCCAGTGGTGGGTGATATGACGCATGATTCCTTGCTGTGGGACCTCTCTCCTTTGTCTGGGTGCTGGGGCCTAAATAACTGAAAGTGGCCTTCTTCAGTGGTGGGTGATATGACGTATGATTCCTTGCTGTGGGACCTCTCTCCTCTGTCTGGGTGCTGGGGCCTAAATAACTGAAAGTGGCATTCTCCAGTGGTGGCTCATATGACGCATGATTCCTTGCTGTGGGACCTCTCTCCTCTGTCTGGGTGTTGGGGCCGAAATAACTGAAAGTGGCCTTCTCCAGTGGTGGGTCATATGATGCCATATTCCTTGCTGTGGGACCTCTCTCCTCTGTCTGGGTGCTGGGGCCTAAATAACTGAAAGTGTGCTTCTCCAGTGGTGGGTGATATGATGCCTTATTCCTTGCTGTGGGACCTCTCTCCTCTGTCTGGGTGCTGGGCCTAAATAACTGAAAGTGTCCTTCTCCAGTGGTGGCTCATATGACGCCTTATTCCTTGCTGTGGGACCTCTCTCCTCTGTCTGGGTGTTGGGGCCGAAATAACTGAAAGTGGCCTTCTCCAGTGGTGGGTGATATGACGCAGGATTCTCTGCTATTGGACCTCTCTCCAATTGATATTGGTTAATTTTTATTTATTTTATTTTAATTAATTTCCCTATCCACATTTGTTTGCAAGGCATTTACCTACATTTTTCTGCCTTTTGCAGCCCTCTAGCCCTTTCCTGGACTATTTTACAGTCTTTTTAGTGCCAAAAAGTTCGGGTCCCTATTGACTTCAATGGGGTTCGGGTTCGGGATAAAGTTCGGGTCGAGTTCGGATCCCGAACCCGAACATTTTCGAGAAGTTTGGCCGAACTTCTCCAACCCAAACATCCAGGTGTTCGCTCATCTCTACCTGTTGGTACTCTTGCACACGTGGCTGACTTAATGTTAGGCTGCCTTTCCCGCGACCCTCACGTTATATGAATTTTAGATAATACGGATTACTGGGTGTTCACCCTTCTCGACCCCCGCTACAAAGAGAACGTCTCATCTCTTATTCCTGTGGTGGAGAGGGCGAGTAAAACGGTGCAATACCAGAAGGTACTTGTTGAGAGATTACTCCAAAATTTTCTTTCTGACAACGTGGCTGGCAGAGTCCGTACTTCCTTAGGCAACCGAGGAAGGGAGACAAGGGGAACACACAGCAGTTCCAATAAAGACAGGGCAACACTCTCCAAGGCATGGGACACTTTCATGACATCCTGCCAGTAACCTCACCCTGAAGCCCGGCCTAGTGCTACAAGGAGGGAAAAGTTTTGGAAGATGGTGAAGGAATACATAGCAAACCTTGTCAACATTCTAAATAAGCCCATGGTGCCTTACAACTACTGGGTGTCCAAGCTGGACATGAACTTGCGCTTGGGGGGTTGTACGTATTTTCGTCAGTCTGTAGGTCTGTAAAAGTGACGTACAACTCGGACAACATGGTTCCTAGCAGCGACCTGGGAGTCCAAGATGCACCCAGACATGGTCCCCATGCTGTTCCCGATCCATTTCGGGGGGTGTTTCTGTCACTTTCTGACCTTTTACAATTGACCAGGCTCCCTCCCCTCTTCAGAGCCGGGGGTGCCTGGTTGTCTCCCATTGACTTCCATTATACTCGGGTTCTCGGCCAAGCACATGAATATAGCAATGCTTTGGTGCTCGATTACCCAGTTATTTATTGTACTTTATGTAATTGTACTTTATTTAAATACTCCTCTCTTCCTTAGCTCTTAATTGGATGTCATGCTTCTCATTTACCTCATTATGCTGGATGATTTATACATTGTAATGTTCATGTGCAATCAAAGTGTTTATACTTTAATGTTCAATAAAAAGATTTATGCAGAAAGTTTACTAAGGTCTGGAGTCAAGTTATTCTTTATCCTCTAACTCAACTATTCCTCATTATTTGAGGCAAAACCCCAATGACTGGATCGATCTTTTCAAGAATACAAATGTGAAATCAATATTGATCCTCGGCAGCTGAATGGCAGAAGAGAGCGCCAGCTCGGTGTATATAGATGCAGCAGTTATGAAATGAATGTCATGCCAGGAACGTCCATTTGATAAATGTTTAAGGCATGGACATTTGTACGCAATTTGCATAGCGCTGTCTTTCCGATACAAAGTCAACCCATACAAACGGCAATGTCGCACTATGTTAGCACCGTGCACAGATGCAGGTTGACGTATCTGCATAGCACATCTTGATTATCAATTTAGACTCAGCGTTGCATCAGGACCCAGTACCAGGAAAGAGATTAACCATTGCTCTCCTGCACACAGGGTGTGGCCGAGCAATGACTGAATAGAGTATTGCTGGATGTGTAGCCAAAATACCAGAGTATAGACAAGGTCAGCAGCATCAACCCAAAGGCCCCTTTTACACGGGCAAGTTTTCCGCGCGGGTGCAATGCATGAGGCGAACGCATTGCACCCGCACTGAATCCGGACCCATTCATTTCAAGGGGGCCGTGCAGATGAGCGGTGATTTTCCTGCATCAATTTTGCGTTGTGTGAAAATCACAACATGTTCTATATTCTGCATTTTTCACGCAACGCAGGCACAATAGAAATGAATGGGTCTGTGTTAAAATCGCAAGCATCTGCAAGCAAGTGCGGATGCGGTGCGATTTTCACGCAGGGTTGCTAGGAGATAAACGTCTATTGACTGTATTATTTTCCCTTATAACATGGTTATAAGAGAAAATAAAAGCATTCTTAATACAGAATGCAAAGTAAAATGTGGGTTGAAGGGGTTAAAAAAATAAATAAATTAAAGTCACCTCTTCCACTTGTTCGCGCAGCCCGGCTGTTCTTCTTCCTTTGGTTGAGGACCTGGGAGGCAAAGGACCTTTGGTGATGTCACTGCGCTTGTCACATGGTCCATCACCATAGTGATGGACCATGTGTTGGACATTGTGACGAGAGCAGTGACGTCACCAAAGGTCCTTTGCCTCCCAGGTCCTCAACCAAAGGAAGAAGAACAGCCGGCTGCGCAAACAAGTAGAAGAGTTGAGTTTACATTTTTTTTTAACCCCTTCAATCCACATTTTACTAAGCATTCTGTATTAAGAATGCTATTATTTTCCGGTATTACCATGTTATAAGGGAAAATAATACAATCTACACTACAACTAACCCAAACCCGAACTTCATTGAAGCAGTTCGGGTCTGAGTACCACATTCAGTTTATTCTCACGCGCATGCAAAAACGCATTGCACTCACGTGGAAAAAACTGAACCACACAAAGAAATCGCAGTCAAAACTGACTGAAATTGCGTGTGTATTCGCATGATTTCCCCGGCACGCACCTGCCTCCTATCCAGCCCCAATCCGCAACGCCCGTGTGAAAGGGGCCTAACAGTTCATGACGCTGCTCATGTTTTTACCAGCAGTCACCACTCACAACTGACATTTTATCTCCTCTCTACAGACCCGTGCCTCAGTACTACAAGAATCTTCTGACTTTCCGTTTCGCCATTGAGGAAATTAACCAAGATCAGACAATTTTACCTAATGTCTCTCTAGGATATCACGTATTCGACTCATGTTCCGACAGTAAGAAAGCTGTGAAAAGTGTCCTACAGATTCTATCAGGACCAGGAGTGACCGCCCCCAATTATTCCTGTAGAGGAAAGAGGAATGTGGCTGGTTTTATTGGAGATCAGGGTTCATCAACTACAGTGTCGATGGCTCAGATCCTGGGATTATACCGATACTCACAAGTAGGTGGTAGCTTCTTCCCCTCAATCTCATTGAAAAATAAAGTTATTGGTCCTCATTTACCACTTAGAGCTCGTTCACACCGTTTGTCTTTTCTGTTCTCCGGCTCCGTTAAGGAGCAGAAGTACGGAAAGGACGGATTCTGTACATAACTGACACCTAACTGACACCAACAGAGCCAAAAGACCTTATAGACTTTAACGAAAGTCCTGCATGCACACACACACAGGGACAGATACACACACAGGGAAAAACACACAGAAAAAGACATATACATATGGACAGACACTTATGCGATAGTGAGATCTTCTAACAACTTTTATCTAATGTGTGCCCCCACCTTTAGGGGACATTAAAAGTGAATTCCACCTTTAGTTATGCTCCAACATTTTGTTAACTTCTAATATGACTCCCACTGATTCACAGTACCAAGGGGACATGGACTGGAGTTTGAAAAGGAATTATTAACATGTACCAGAAGGTGGTCTAAACGATAAACCATTAGGCACTGGCTAGACTGTACCTTAGACACACTCACAGGGACACACACACAGACAGGGCACACACACACACAGAGGTACACACACACAGGGACAGACACACACACAGGGCACACACACACACAGGGGTACACACACACAGGGCACACACACACAGGGCACACACACACACACGGGTACACACACACAGGGACAGACACATACACCGGGGAACATGCACACACAGGTACAGACACCCACAGCTAGGCCTCACCACATTCCAGCCTTTCTCTTCTCTGTACAGGAACACAGTTTTCTGCTCCTCCGGCTCCTCCCCCACTGGTCACATGGGAAGATTACATCAGGAAGGTCCTTTAGCCTGGTAATAGACCACATCTGTTCTATTTCACCCACCCCAGCAGTGCAAATGGCGAAAATTGTCTGCATTGCTGGGGTAAGCTACCGTAGAATTTAGAACAGGCAGTTTAATGAAGACCAGGACACAGCTGCAGGTGTGAGTGAGCACAGTGGGCCCCCTCCAGGAGCAGTGAGTCGCGACACTTGCCCGGCTGTGCCGGGTCTGACGCCGGCCCTGCTTCACGTAAAAGAAGCCAGCCAGCCCTGTGATGTCACAGCCCTATAAATAGCCTCAGCCATGTTGGATATAGCCATTTTCCAGTGTACTTAGTGCAGGGAGAGACGTTAGCAGGTGCTAGGGACAGTGCTAGGAAAGACTTGAAAACTTATATTTTGCTCAATAGAAGTTCAGGGAAAGAGCATTAGAAGTGTAAGGAAAGGATAGGGAGGAATTATTCCACAGTATTAAAGCAGAGCAGGGTGCACCAGGGGAATGTACAGCCTGGGTATTAGGAGCAATCCTATTACACCTTGCAGCACTGACTGGGGATCCAAATTGCCATTATACTGCTGCTTTCAGATTTTCAATAAATAATACCTCTGTAATTCCAGGAAACCTTGCATATTATTGGAGTGCAAATGCTGTGTGATCCAGCCATTAACAGGGTGTATTACTAGAACATATTTCTAAGTCTTATTAGCCCTTGTGCGGTGCAGTTATAAGTTCTAAAGCCTTTTTGGGGTTTATTAGTGGGGGAAAAAGGGGCTCTTTAGTCATTGTGTGGTGAAGTGAGAAAATTACTGCTTTTTTGGGGTGTATTAATTTCCTTTTTATTTATTTGGTCTAACAGTATGTCAGACAGAGAAGTGCCAGGCCCTGCCCAGGGGAGTGGCAGAGGCCTCAATGTTTCTGGCCCAGGTACAGGTGATAGCAGAGTAAGGAGCATGGCAGCAGGGGTCACTTTGAGAGGCCTGAGCTCCCAGTGTCATCTACTGGTCGTGTCTTGACCAGCAACCCAGCAGTTCTTGAATGGTTGGCTCAGCTATCCACTTCGTCCCAAGTGACATCAGATATCCCCAGCCAAGAGTCGGTGGGTTCGTCAGACACAGCCCTTGGTTGACATGGCCTGGAAGCAGGCCCTGTGCCCTCACCTGTCTTCAACCTGCCTCTGTCCTTTTCTGTTCCCTCAGCCAGAGAAGTATTATATGCTGTTGCCTCAGCTCTACTATACAGCGAGGACGAGCTACTAGAGGACAGTCAGCAGCTACTGCCCAGCCAAGATCTGGAGGAGATATCTGCCACTTCCTCCAGTAGGCGGGCAACTAGTGATTAGGAGAGTGGTGTGGGAGCTGGTGTTGTGAGCGGTCAGGCTCCTGGCTCAGAGACTGTTGAGGAGGACATCAGTGACATGCAGACAGCACTTCATGATGATGATGCCGATTGTAATTGGGAGCCAAGTGACGAAGGGGCTTCATCATTATCGGTAGAAGAGGGTGGCATTTTGCACGTGAGACAGTGGCAGAGCCAGCAAGTCGGTAGCATGGCCGGGAGTCAAGAGGGTGGCAGCAGTGGGAGGTCGGTAGCCAAATATGCCTGGGGTAGACCACCCAATTCATAGGAGCCTACCTGTCTAAAAAATTAGTGGTGCAGGGGTTTGCGGAGGCAGAGGTAGTAGCAGTCAGTCAGTGAGGAGTGTTGGGGGTAAAATCACCTTATCGGTGGTGTGGCAGTTTTTTGTTAAGCCGCCGGAGGAGTTGATCATGGCCATTTGCCAAATCTGTGTGCAGAAGGTGAAGCGTGGCCAGGGTGCTAATGTTGGCACCACGGCCCTGCGTCAACATATGCAGCGTCTCCATAAAAAGGCCTGGGAGAACTGTGGCTCCAATGTGGTGGTCCAGCCTGCTGCAGCAATCGCTGCATCACCCAGGGGCACGCACCCAATTACAGGCAGTCAAGGCTCCACCACCTCAGCTGAAGGGAGCAGTCTGTCCTTACCATCATCTACCGGTCCTGATGCTTCTGCTTCTCGCCCTCCTACTCCTCGTCAGTCGTTCCATCAGCAATCGATCACCCAATCGATTTCCAAGAGACAACATTATGCGTGCACTCATCAAACGGCGCATAAGCTGAACATGCCTCTGCCAAGTTGCTGGTTTTGCAGTCCCTCCCTTTACAAGTGGTGGACTCTACACCTTTCAGAGAAGTAATGGTTTGTGCCGAGCCGAGGTGGAGAGTCCAAAGGGGTCATGTCTTTGCCAAACAGGCAGTAGCAGCCCTGCACAAATATGTAGAATAGAAGGTGGGCCAGTCCTTGAGCCTGTCGATGTCTGCCAAACTGCACTGCAGCGCCGACATGTGGAGCTGTAACTACGATCAAGGACAATATATGTCCTTTGCGGCCCACTGGGTAAATGTGGTTCCTGCCCAGCTAAACCAGCAACTTGGCCAGGTGGTGCTGCTTCCACCTCCACATTCTCACGCCGTTGGTCCTGCGACAATGTCCGCCTCTGCCTTCTCATCCTTCGTCCTTTTAAGGACTATTGTGTGTGACAGCAGCAATATATAATTTTAGCACATCCTGCACTAAATAGCGTCTAATAGGCCACTGCGGACAGTTAAATTATTTACGCCACATCTGTTTAAAGTGTGTGCATCCCTAAAATATCAGTGACACCCAGTGTAATTTTTCCATAGACGGTGTCCGCTGCGGACAGTTAAATTGTCCTCGCCACATCTACCGTATAAATGGTGCGCATCCCTAAAATATCAGTGACATCCAGTGTACTTTTTCGGTAGATGGTGTACGCTGCGGACAGTTAAATTATCCGCACCACAACTCCTGTTTAAAGTGTGAGCATCCCTAAAATTTCAGTGACAACCAGTGTACTTTTTCAATAGACGGTGAGAGTGACATTACCAGGGGTACATCTCAAGTGTACCGTGTGCTTTTACAAATGTATCTGTGACATACAGTGTACTTTTTCCGTAGACTCTGCGAACAGTGACATTACGTGTGGTACCTCTCCAACATATCGTTTCCTCATACCAAATACCTGTGACATTCCCTGTAATTTTTTATTAGCTGCTGGTGACAGCATTGACATTATCTGCGGGATATCTCCTGTGTGACGTTTCCATATCCCAAATACCTTTTTCAATTTTTTTGTGCATACACTTCCAAAATCCTACGCTACTGTACGTGTGACATACTTTCAAGCATGTATAACATTTAAAATGAAGAAGGCGAGCCGTTAGGGACGGGGAAGTGGCCATGATGCTGATGGTGCACGCAGAGGCCTTGGCCCTGGGCACTTTGAAACTGTGCCTGCTGCCAGAGCACAAGAAAAACAATCATCCACTATACCTAGCTTCATGTCCCAGTTTGCAGGGTGGCGCAGGACAGCACTCTTGAAGTCAGACCAGTGCGATCAGGTTGTCGGTAGGATTGCAGCAGATAGTCCTTCCAGTCGGTTAAGCACCACGCTGTCTTCCACCAAGTCCAGTCTCAGTAGCCAGGAGTCTGGTCAACACAATCCTCAACCTGATCCTCCTTCCTCCTACCATGGGAGGCTCCTGTCTCCCATCCACCTCATGGCGATAGCCTTCCTGGCCATAAATAATGTTCCCCGCAGGAAAACTGTAAAATAATGTGTCCAAATAGACACACTTTCAGATCCCTAGGGACCGGTATGTCGAGCAGGTCAGACAGAAAACTGGTTACCTCCGTCCAGAAGGACTTAACATATGGGCTTATCCATATGAGGTGCCAGAAGTCTACCTGGTCTCTGGCACACCTAAGGCACCTTGAATGAGGTAATCTACCCATTTTGCTGAGTCTTATTTGAGACAGATAGCTCTGGTGTACTATACAGAGTTGTATAAAACGATTGTTAATTGCCAGTGAGACATAGATGGGAGACTCTAGGGCCTCTCCAACATCTCCCTCCGTGAGGTCTGGGATTAAATTGCGCCATCTCTGCGTCACTGACAACTGGGTGGACTTGATGCGAGTGCTGAGCAGGTGAGTATATATAGAGGAGATAGGTCCCCCAAGGGCCTTGGGATCTCAGAACCCCAATAAGGGAAAATTTAGATATTGTGGGCGTCTGGAAATTGAGTGTTGAGAAAATGTCTAAACTGCAAATACCTGTAGAAGACAGTATGCATTAAATGTAGTCTCAGCTGGAGGCTAGCAAACGACTCCAGCACACCATCCCGGTAGATATCACCAACATGCATGTCATGTCTCTTCCAGAATCGCGAGTCATAATAATTTAGCAGATTTGGAAATATGGGAATGTCCCACAGTGGAAGCTCTTCAATTAAATCTCGAAAAGCGTATTGTTTTTTCAAGGCCGTCCATAACTGGATTTCCACTCTGTTTAGGGGTAGCAATTGGAATGGAAACAACTGAGGCTTCTCCAACATCGGCCACAGATATTGAAGATTTAAATAGGAAGCCAAATGGGCTTCCGAATTGGGCATTTGACTTCTCGGAAGAAGCCAGTGTCTTAAATATCTTAATTGCCCAGCCAAGTAATAAAGGCGGACATCAGGCAGCAACATTCCCCCATTGGTTCTGGGGCAGAACAGCGTATTAATAGAGCTGGAACCCCATATAAATGGAGAAAACAAAGCTTGAAGCTGTTGGAAAAAGCTATTAGGAACTAGGTACGGGGCATGTTCTAGTATATATAGACATTTAGGCATCACTATCATCTTAATCAGGTTTATACAGCCTGCTACTGAAAGGGGCAGGGTACTCCAAAGTTTAAATTTGTCTCTGCAGTAGGACATTATGGGATGGGTATTCATGGAGCTGAACGTATCTGAGTCTTTATAATGAATATGCCCAGGTATTTAAATTGCTGGACAACAGGTAGTTCTAAGATAGAGAATCTATCCTCATCCTCATACAATGGAAGAAAGGATGACTTCGACCAGTTAATACATAAACCGGAATAACTACCGAAGTCATTAATTATCCCCATCGCCCAAGGAAGAGTGTCATGTATCTCCGACATAAAGAGTACCATATCATCTGCATATAGACCTAGTCTATCCTCCCTATCCCCCACAGTAATACCGCGATATACACTGCCCTGTCTTATACTTGCTGCCAAGGGCTCAATAGCCAATGCAAATAGCAAGGGTGACAACGGGCAGTCTTGGCGGGTGCCTCTGCCGAGTGTGAAGTAGGGAGAGGTGGTGCCATTTACTGTAATATTGGATCTTGGTTGCCTGTATAATATGGATATCCATTTAACGAAGGTGGGGCCAAAGCCAAATTGTCTGAGGGTTTTTAGAAGGTATGGCCATTCAACTGAGTCTAAGGCTTTAGCTGCGTCGAGGGACGCAAAAGCCCACCGCTGCTGCCTCCATAAGCCAATTTGTGCTAAAACGTGTACTCTCCTGATGTTCTCTGAAGTCGATTTCCCAGGCATGAAGCCTGATTGATCAGGGTAGATAACGCCCAGAATACACTTATTAAGCCTAATTGCTAGGAAATTCAGCTAAAATATTATAGTCAAGATTGAGTAATGAAATTGGCCTGTACGATCCGCAGTTAAGCGGATTCTTGTCAGGCTTAAGAATAACAATTATTGTTGCATCGTATAAGGACGGAGGTAAGATGCCATCCGTAAATGCTTTAAAGTACATTTGATTAAGGGGTTCAACTAGAA
Source organism: Bufotes viridis (assembly GCA_033119425.1). Classification (NCBI taxonomy): domain Eukaryota; kingdom Metazoa; phylum Chordata; class Amphibia; order Anura; family Bufonidae; genus Bufotes; species Bufotes viridis. Next base: position 20,047,509 of record CM065592.1, on the reverse strand, counting down.
GATCAGAGTATCTGGAATATACCTCCAGAGGAATACCATCCGGACCTAGCGACTTCCCATTGGAAAGAGATACTATCGCCAGTCGGATCTCCTCAACAGTCATCTGGGCATCTAATAGCTCTCTGTCTTGAGGCGAGAGCTGGGTTAATGTTATGTTGGCAAAAAGGAGTCAATGTCTGCTAAGGGGACTCGCAATTTGGATTGATACAATTCCTGATAGAAATCATGAAAGCGGTGGGCTATCGCGTCTGTGTCTACCAGCACCGAACCATTGGCATGAACAATTTTTGGCACTGCGGGGGACCTTTGATTGTGGTGCACCAGGTGGGACAATAGCTAGCTAGACTGATTACCTAACTCAAAGTAGGATTTCTTAGTGAAAAAAGCTTCCTCTTTGCCTTTTTTTTTCAAAACTTTAAGATATTGATGGCCCTGAAAGAGCCACGCATGTTTATTAGAGTTGGTGGGATCCGCCACATATGCAGCCTTCTGCCTAGTACATTCTGCAGCCATATCGGATTCCTGCCGGGCTATGGTTCGTTTACCATAGGCAACAGATGACTTTAAACATCCCCTCAGGTACACCTTCAGGGTGTCCTATAACAAATGTGGGTCCTCAGCCGGATCTTGACTCGCCAGGAATACCGATAACTGGTCTGGAATACAATCATGGGGTGTAAGCAAGGACAACCAGAAGGGGTGGATTCTCATACTGACAGGTGATCGCTGCAATGATACCGAGAGGATAATATGTAACGGGAAGTGATCTGAGATCCCTCTTACTCCATATGCAACCTGTGTGACCCGAGACAAAAAGGCTGGATTACAAAAAGCATAATCAACGTGAGAGAGGGACCGGTGAGAAGATGAGTGACATGAGTAAGTACGATCATGTGGGTGTCTATGTCTCCAAATATCTATCCAGCTCATCTCCCGCATCAGACACGCCAGTGTTGAGCCATTACCCCTTGCAGAATATCAGTAAGTTGCCCAAACAACAACCTTCTCCCATAAACCCACATACAGAAACTATGCAGTGGGATAGGGGTACTAAAGTAAGTAGAAATAAGGCAATGGGTCCCAAGCAACACGCTAAGGAACCAGCACCCGTGGCCTCAAACAAATGAAGAGTGCATGGAGCTTACTTCAGTGTCCGTACTAACCACGCCACGTAGATAAAACAGTGACCTAAGGGTGAGCTCTGGCTCTACATATATGACTAAACCGCCATCTCGTCAGCCTTAAGGAGAGTTCACATGGAGGACTAGAAGATACGGAAGGGTAGGAGGGTAGAAAAGGAGAGTAGACTGGGGAGCGGAGTAATGAGGGTAGAGTCAAGGGTCACATGAAAGCAGGTTTACATTGTAGACACATAGAAGAAATCAGGTAGGCTGTGGGATAAAGGTTCAGGAGGAGTAGCAGCCCAATTAGTAGCAGAAACAAGCATAGGATATCTCAACAGACTGGCGCTGCAAAAATAGGGAACCATATAGCATCCCTCTGAGTACATAAAGAACAGACCGAGAGAATATCAAAGGTACTGTCGTTGACTACATAAGTATAATATGCTGAGCACAAACCACAAAGGCAAAAGGTCACTGAGGGCCCACACTAGGTGTTACGTATCAGACACTGTGCTGCATAGGTGCACAAGTCATATAACATAAGGCTATGTGCATATATATTATACGAATTGTATTGGGCCCCTCTAGGTCAGCCAGTCCTCCAGTAGACCCCCCATGGATTATCATATACCCATGGATGTCAAGGAGACATAGTGCCTTCAGTAAAGTATGGCCACACAGTCAAGTGTGAAATATATAATCAGCAAGAGACCCATAAGCGCTCTAGTACTATCCAGTCTCACGTGTCCTTCTGTAAGAGGCGAAGAGACGTCTTATCCTTGTGATGGAGTCGATGGATGTTCCACAGTAGGTCAGTTCTGACGTCTTCGGCCTTCTAGCCAAGTGGAAGCCTCGACTGGAGTATTGAAGAATCAGGTGTGTTTGCCATCAATGACGTGAAGTCTCGCAGGGTACACCATAGAGTAGGGGAGCTTTAGATCCCGTAGATGTCTTTTAACACTGGTGAAGGCGGCCCTTCTCTTTTGAAGTTCCGCAGAGAAATCAGGGAACAGCATTACGGAGGTATTTTCAAACCAGATCTCTTGTTTTTTCCTGGCTAGTTGCAGGATCAGATCCCTGTCGTTGGAGTTGAGGAGTCTGGCCAAGAGGGGTCTGGAGGGTGCACCTGGCGGTGGCGGGAACACAATGTGCTTGCTCAACAGCAAATGCCGTAGAAAATGTAGCTTCTGGGAAGGTATCGCAAAGTTATTTTAAAACTAATTCAAGCCTTCGGCCCGTTCAGTAAGCCCAATGATCAGCAAATTATTGTGGCGTAGACAGTTTTCATAATCGTAACATTTTTGTTGACAAAAGTCCACTTTGGTTTCTAAAGCAGTAAGTTGAGCCGGTAATGGAGCAGTGCAATCTTCCAAGTCCAAGACCTGCGTCTCCGCCTCCTTGATGGTCCCTGAGCGCCTGCATATCATGGCGAAGTAGCCCCAAATCGACTTTCACCTCCTCTAGTTTGCCCGATAGGGTAGATCTACAGGTCGTAATGGCTTGCAAAAGCTTATCAGTTACTTGCGCCAGTGTGGGCTCTTCTTCTTGGTCAGGGTTTCCCGCCACTCCATCCTCAGCTTTCGGGGATGCGGGCCTGGAGGAGAAGTTGGCACCATCTTGATCGCCCTTTCTAGCGAAGGCCCTGAGCTTGTCAGCTGCTGAGAGAGCTTTGTTTTTAGCCATCTTGTGACCTATGGGTCTCCCCAATCTCCTCTCCTTATGCTGGGAAATTGTGGCGGTATGGTAAGTTCAGGATTATGTGGAAAGAGCCTAGCTGAAGCGGAGCTCTCTCAGACGGGTCTGCTCATGTCCGCGGTCAGCCACGACCCCCCCCCCCCCAGGAACTCTTTTCAATGCCACTCCTTTGTTTGCCCCTCTCGCCAAGCACACTTGAAGAGGGACAGATCTTGTGCCCTGATTCACAACCTCTTGTGCATCCACAGTCACAAGAAGATGACGGTGGGGAACGGCAAATACTGTTTAATGATGTGGATGATGATGAGACACAGTTGCCAAAAAGTGAACTGCAATTAATGTCTCAAGAGGTTGATGAAGAGGATGACACACAGTTGTCAATCACTGAGGTTGTGGTTAGGTCAACAAGTAAGGAGGATGAGCAGAGTGAGGAAGTGTAAATGGAGGTGGTGGTGGGCGATGAAGTCACTGACCCAACCTGGGAAGATGAAAAGCTGAGCGAGGACAGCAGTACAGAGTGGGAGGGATCTGCAGTACTGCAAAAGGCTGGAACAGGCAGTGGGGTAGCAAAAGGGAGAAGGCGAACCACACCAAACAGGCCCTCAACTGTTTCACAGTATGGCGCTCTTTTGAGGAAAGTGCGAACGACAAAAGAATAGTAGTTTGCAACCTGTGCCATTCCAAAATGAGCGGGGCTTTGAACACTAGCAACCTCACCACCACCAGCATAATCCGCCACATGGCATCCAAGCACCCTAATAAGTGGGACGAACACCTGGGTCCACAATCTGTGTCTGCGGGTCACACCACTGCCTCCTCTTCCCTTATTTTACAGTACATGCTGGCCAATCCCCTGTCGAAGGCGCAGGAACGGATGCCTCCCGCCCTGCACCTGGATCTTTTCAAGCACCATCAGCGACCACCTCCACTTCCGCGTCCCAGCGCAGAGTCCAAATGTCCTTGCCCCAGGCCTTTGAATGCAAGCGCAAATACCCAGACAATCACTCGCACACAGGCCATAGCACTAATTGCACAGCTTTCCAAATTACTGGCCCTGGAAATGTTGGCTTGTGGACACTGAGGCCTTCCGCAGCCTGATGTCGGCGGCTGTCCTGCGTTACGCAGTCCCCACTATTTTTCAAGGTGTGCCATGCCCGCCTTACACCAACATGTGTCCCGTAACATCACATGTGCCCTGACCAATGCAGTTACTGGGAAGGTCCACTTAACCATGGACACATGGACAAGTGCATTCTGCCAGGGACGCTACATTTACCTGACAGCACACTGGTTGAACGTTGTGGAGTCCAGGAGTGAGTCGAACCCCGGGATGGCACAGGTGCTACTGACGCCCAGGATTATGGGCCCTACGTGAGCAGGGTTTTCACCAGCACCAACGTTAGTGGCTCCGACCCCTGCTTCTCCTTCTAAGCCTCCTCCTTCACCTCCAAATTATCCGTGTGCAGCACCAGTCAGTCATCAGTTGGTAGCTGGAAGCAGTGTAGCTTTGCAGTGGGGAAGCGGCACCAGGCCGTGCTGAAGCTAATATGCTTAGGGGACAAACAGCATATCGCTGCAGAGCTGTGGCAGGGGATAAGAGACCAAGCTGAGCTGTGGCTCTCTCCACTCAGCCTACAACCAGGCTGATGGTTGTGTCTAATAATGGCCGTAACTTGGTGGCAGCTTTGGAGCTCGGCAAGCTCACACACATCCTATGCCTAGCCCACGTCTTTAACTTAGTGGTTCAGAGTTTTCTCAAAACCTACCCCAATTTGCCTGAGCTACTGGTGAAGGGACGCCGCCTGTGTTCACATTTCCACAAGTCATCGACAGCTTCAGCCGGTCTGTCAATACTGCAGCAGCGATTGAAATTGCCAGCTCACCGGTTGTTGTGCGACTTGATCACACGCTGGAACTTCTACCTTCCTCATGTTGGCCAGGCTTTGTGAGCAGCAGAGGGCAGTAGTGGAATACCAGCTGCAACATTTTAGTCGCCTTTCCAGTCAGCTGTTCATAAGCGAGGAGTGGGCATGGATGTCTGACCTCTGTGAGGTTTTAATAAACTTTGAGGAATCAACACAGATGGTGAGCGGTGATAACGCTATTATCAGCGTAACTATCCCGCTCGCTGCTCACAATTAAGGATGATGCGTTGCATGTGGAAGAGGTGGAAATGGGGGAAGACATAACACGGGGTGATAGCCAGACCACCCTCAGTTCGTATTCTCAGCGAGAATTGGACGATGAAGAGGAGGAGGAGGAGGGTAGTACCCATGGAAGTTGAATTTCATCTGTTCAGCGTGGGTGGGCAGAGAATGAGGAGATTGAGAGTCATCCTCCTGATGATGACAGCGAACTCTTGCCTGTTGATACTCTGGCACTTCATGTTAGGCTGCCTTTCCACGACCCGCGCATTATACCCATTTTAGACAACACGGATTATTAGTTGTTCACCCTTCTCGACCCCCTCTACTAAGAGAACATCTCATCTCTCATTCCTTTGGTGGAGAGGATGAGAAAATGGTGCAATACCAGAAGGTCCTTGTGTAAAAATTGCTCCAAAAGTTTCCATCTGACAACGCTGGCGGCACAGTCCGTAGTTCCTTGGGCAACCAAGGAGGGGAGACAAGGGGAACACACGGCAGTTCCAACAGAGGCAGGTCAACACTCTCTAAAGCCTGGGACAGTTTCATGACACCCTGCCAGCACCCTCACCCTGATGCGTGACCTACTGTAACAAAAAGGGAAAAGTTTTGGAAGATGGTGAAGGAGTACATAGCAGACTGTGTCAGCGACCTCAATGATTCTCTCAGTGCCTTACAACTAGTGGGTGTCCAAGTTGGACACATGGCACAAACTTGTGCTCTACACCTTGTAGATGCTGGCCTGCCCTGCCACCAGCTTTTTTGTCTGAGCGGGTATTTAGTGCTGCTGGTGGCATTATAACAGATGAGCGTATCCGCCTGTCAACTGAAAATGCTGACAGGTTGACTCTTATAAACATGAACAAGGCCTGGATTGCCCTGACTTCTCGACTCCACCAGAGGAAAGCTGATGAACATAAAGGCACTTTAAATGTGTTGTTTATAATGTACTGAATACACTATATTCCCATGCACCCCTTGCACAACAAAAAAGGGTAAATGGTTCATTTTCCCATCCTCCTCCTCCTCTTTCATTCTATCACATACTTATTCATTGCATATAATGCCCTTGCATATATGTTCTCACATATAATGTTTTAGAAGGTCTGCTCACCTGCAAGCCCTCGCATGTAATATTTTAGAGGGTCACCTCACCCGCAGGCCCTCACACATTATTTTTTAGAGGGTCAGCTCACCAGCAGGCCCTCACCTACAATCTTTTACAGGGTCAGCTCACCTGCAGGCCCTCGCATATAATGTTTTAAAGGGTCAGCTCACCTGCCGGCCCTCGCATATAATGTTTTACAGGGTCAGCTCATCTTCAGACCCTCACATATAATGTTTAACAGAGTCAGTTCACCTGCAGTCCCTCATGTACAATCTTTTAGAGCGTCAGCTCCCTATCAGGCCCTCACCTACAATCTTTTACAGGGTCAGCTCACCTTCAGACCCTCACATATAATGTTTAACAGAGTCAGTTCACCTGCAGTCCCTCAGTCCCTCATGTACAATCTTTTAGAGCGTCAGCTCCCTAGCAGGCCCTCACCAACAAATTTTTACAGGGTCAGCTCACCCACACGCCCTCGCGTATAATTTTTTTACTGGTCAACTCACCTGCAGCCCCTCATCTACAACTTTTTACAGGGTCAGCTCACCTGCAGACCCTCGCATATAATGTTTTACAGGGTCAGATTACCTGCAGGCCCTTACCTAAAACATTTTAGATGGTCAGCTCACCAGCAGGCCCTCACCTACAATCTTTAACAGGGTCAGCTCAACTGCAGGCCCTGGCATATAATGTTTTACAGGGTCAGCTCACCAACAGGCCCTCACCTACAACCTTTTAGAGGGTCAACTCACCAGCAGGCCCTCACCTACAATCTTTTACAGGATCAGCTCACCTACAGGCCTTCACCTACAACCTTCAAGAGGGTCAGCTCACCTGCAGGCCCTCGCATATAATGTTTTATATGGTCAGCTCACCTGCAGGCCCTCACCTACAACCATTTAGAGGGTCAGCTCACCAGGAGGCCCTCACCTACAATCTTTTACAGGGTCAGCTCACCTGCAGGCCCTCGCATATCATGTTTTACAGGGTAAGCTCACCTGCAGGCCCTCACCTACAACCTTTTAGAGGGTCAACCCACCAGCAGGTCCTCACCTACAATCTTTTACAGGAACAGCTCACCTTCAGGCCTTCACCTACAACCTTCAAGAGGGTCAGCTCACCTGCAGGCCCTCGCATATAATGTTTTATATGGTCAGCTCACCTGCAGGCCCTCACCTACAAAGTTTTACAGGGTCAGCTCACCTTCAGGCCCGCGCAGATAATGTTTTACAAGGTCAGTTCACCTGTAGGCCCTTGCATATAATGTTTTACAGAGTCAGATTACCTGCAGGCCCTCACCTACAACCTTTTAGAGGGTCAACTCACCAGCAGGCCCTCACATATAATGTTTTGCAGAGTCAGCTCACATGCAGTCCCTGACCTACAATCTTTGACAAGGTCAGCTCAACTGCAGGCCCTGGCATATAATGTTTTACTGGATTAGCTCACCTACAAGCCCTCACCTACAACCTTTTAGAGGGTCAGCTCACCAGCATTCCCTCACCTACAATCTTTTACAAGATTAGCTCACCTACAGGCCTTCACCTACAACCTTCAAGAGGGTCAGCTCACCTGCAGTTCCTCGCATATAATGTTTTATATGGTCAGCTCACCTGCAGGCCCTCACCTACAACCATTTAGAGGGTCAGATCACCAGCAGGCCCTCAACTCCAATCTTTTACAGGGCAGCTCACCTGCAGGCCCTCGCATATCAGTTTTACAGGGTCAGCTTACCTGCAGGACCTCACCTACAATCTTTTAGAGGGTCAACTCACCAGCAGGCCCTCACCTACAATGTTTTACAGGGTCAGCTTACCTGCAGGTCCTCGCATATAATGTTTTATATGGTCAGCTCAACTGCAGGCCCTCACCTACAACCTTTTAGAGGGTCAACTCACCAGCAGGTCCTCGCCTACAACCTTTTAGAGGGTCAGCTCACCTGCAGGCCCTAGCATATAATGTTTTACAGGGTCAGCTCAGCTTCAGGCCCGCACAGATAATGTTTTACAGGGTCAGCTCAACGGTAGGCCCTGGCATATAATGTTTTACAGGGTCAGCTCTCCTACAGGCCCTCACCTACAATCTTTTGTATGGTCAGCTTACCTGCAGGCCCTCGCATATATTGTTTTACAGGGTTAGCTCACCTACAGGCCTTCTCCTACAACCTTCAATAGGGTCAGCTCACCTGCAAGCCCTCGCATATAATGTTTTACAGGGTCAGCTCACCTGCAGGCCGTCAGCTACACCCTTTTAGAGGGTCAACTCACCAGCAGGCCCTCACCTACAATTGTTTACAGGGTCTTCTTACATGCAGGTCCTCGCATATAATGTTTTATATGGTCAGCTCACCTACAGGCCCTCACCTACAACCTTTTAGAGGGTCAGCTCACAAGCAGGCCCTCACCTACAATCTTTTACAGGGTCAGCTCACCTGCAGGCCCTCGCATATCATGTTTTACAGGGTCAGCTAACTTGCAGGCCCTCACCTTCAACCTTTTAGAGGGTCAGCTCACCTGTAGGTCCTTGAATATAATGTTTTACAGGGTCAGCTCACCTGTAGGCCCTCACCTACAATCTTTTACAGGATCAACTCACCAGCAGACCCTCACCCCTAATGTTTTAGAGGGTCAGCTCAGCAGCAGGCCCCAGCCACTAATGTTTTAGATAGTCAGATCAGCGGGCCCTTGCTCCAAATGTTTTTGCGGGTCAAAAGCAGGTCATCAATCATAATTTTTCAAGGGTGTGTATGATGCCCTCCTTTATCTGTAGCAAAGGATGTATTGGAGTGCCGGTTCCTTAAAATTTTTGACAGCCCTTTCACTTATTGCATAGGCTTTATGAGTGTAGGAGTCCCACTGCATGAACAATTGTACCATAATGTGAATGAGGCCCTCCTTTATGCTTTATGTGATATACAGGTTGTATCGGAGTGCCTCTTGCTTGTAACTTTCGGCACCACTTGCACTTTATATACAAGTAAATATATAGGAAAGAATGTTTCCTAACAATTTTTCCTCTAAAATTGAATTTATCTTTGGTTTTGTGCATATTATTGTCATTTTGTAAAAGTGACGTACTACTCGGACAACCTCGTTCCCAGCAGCGAACTGGGAGTCCAAGATGCATCCAGACATCTTCCCAATGCTGTTCCTGAACCATTTCAGTGGTGTTTCCATCAATTTCTGACCTTTTCTATGAACCAGGCACCCTCCCCTCTTCAGAGTAGAGATTGTCTGGTTTAATGCTTGGGTTCTGACCTCCATTATACTCGGGCGCTCGGTAGAGCACCCGAGCATCACGATGTATTCGTCCCGAGCACCTGAGCACTTGGGTGCTCTATCAACAATAATGGCTACATGAGCCCTAAGGGGGCTGAACTGGAGGAGGAGAACATTGGAGCACAAGCAATGTGTAGCGAATTGGTTGATCTTTCTACACAGGTGACAGGAGAGGAGCAGTTGGAGGAGTAAGCGGGAGATGAGCAAGACTAGGCAGATGACCCAGGCACATCGTGGCAGTATGCAGTGGAGATGGATGCAAGGAGTCCCTCCGGTTCACTTGTGCAAATGGCCCGCTGCATGCTCACTTGCTTGGATACTGACAGCTGAATTGTCACCATTCGGCAGAGGTATGACTTCTGGCTCTCCACCTTGTTGGACCCTTGCTACCGGTCCAAAATGGGGGCTTTTTTTACACCCACTGACAGGGAGGACAAACGGAACTACTATAGAGACATCCAATGTAGTCATTTGGCCACAGCCTATCTGCGCCATCGTCCATCCTCTCACAGGTATGACTGGGGGGCCCTCTGCTCTTATGTTCCTTTGCCATGGCTGCTGTGGCAGGGTGGGGTGGGGGTGGGGAGGTAGGAGCAGTACCAGCACCATCAGCTTGAGTCTAGAGTCGACGATGAGCAGCTTTCTAATTCTAACCCGCCTAGTGAAGAAACTACTCACCAGCAGCAGCAGCTAGACCTGAAGCAGAACCTGAACCAGCAGGTGGTGGCATACTTAGACAATACCCTGCCACCCCACATTGAGGATCCGCTGAACTACTGGGCAGCCAAACTGGATTTGTGGCCGCAACTGGCCAAGTTTTCCCTAGAAAAGCTGTCCTGCCCGGCCAGTAGTGTGACATCAGAGCTGGTGATTAGTGCGGCGGGGACCATAGTTACCCCAAGGAGAACTCGACTTTCAACCCAAAATGTGGAGAGACTGACCTTTGTCAAGATGAATCTGGCATGGATTCGCCAGGATTTGCACCCACCCAATATGGGATAAAATTTCAATCAGAATAATCCATAATCATAGTAGTTAAAAAATCATGCATAAAAAGTAAAATGATAAATAATGAGCAATAGTAATAAGAAGTTGAACTTCTATCTCTGATAGTTGTTAAACCATGGGTTACAAAAGTAGTTCACATACAGTGGATATAAAAAGTCTACACACCCCTGTTAAAACGTCAGGTTTCTGTGCTATAAAAAAATGAAACAAGGATAAAGCATTTCAGAAATTTTTCCACCTTTAATGTGACATAAACTGTACAACTCAATTGAAAAACAAACTGAAATCTTTTAGGTGGAGGGAAGAAAAAAACTAAAATAATGTGGTTGTAACTGGGGATGTAGCTGTGTTCAGAATTAAGCAATCACATTCAAAATCATGTTAAATAGGAGTCAGCATACACCTGCCATCATTGCAGCGCCTCTGTTTAACCCCAAATAAAGTTCAGCTAATCTAGTTGGTCTTTACTGAAATTTTCTTAGTCGCATCACACGGCAAAAGTCATGGTCCACAGAGAGCTTCCAAAGCATCAGAGGGATCGCATTGTTAAAAGGTATCAGTCAGGAGAAGGGTAAAAAAGAATTTCCAAAACATTAGGTATACCATGGAACACAGTGAAGACAGTCATCATCAAGTGGAGATCAGTGACATTACCAAGAACTGGACGTCCCTCCAAAATTGATGAAAAGACGAGAAGAAAACTGGTCTGGGAGGCTACCAAGAGGCCTACTGCAACATTAAAGGAGCTGCAGGAATGTCCGGCAAGTACTGGCTGTGTGGTACATGTGATAACACTCTCCCGTATTCTTCATATGTCTGGGCTATGGGGTAGAGTGGCAAGATGAAAGCCTTTTCTTACCAAGAAAAACATCCAAGCCAGGATACATTTTGCAAAAACACATTTGAAGTCTCCCAAAAGCATGTGGGAAAAGGTGTTATGGTCTGATGAAACCAAGGTTGAACTTTTTGGCCATAATTCCAAAAGATATATTTGGTGCAAAAACAACAGTGCACATCACCAAAAGAACACCATGCTGACAGTGAAGCATCGTGGTGGCAGCATCATGCTTTGGGGCTGTTTTTCTTCAGCTGAAACTGGGGCCTTAGTTAAGATAGAGGGAATTATGAACAGTTCCAAATAACAGTCAATATTGGCACAAAACCTTCAGGCTTCTGCTAGAAAGCTGAACATGAAGAGGAACTTCATCTTTCAGCATGACAACCACCCGGAGCCTACATCCAAATCAACAAAGGAATGGCTTCACCAAGAAGAATAAAGTTTTGGAATGGCCTAGCGAGAGTCCAGACCTGAATCTGACTGAAAATCTGTGGGGTGATCTGAAGAGGGCTGTGCACAGGAGATGCCCTCGCAATCTGACAGATTTGGAGTGTTTTTGCAAAGAAGAGTGGGCAAATCTTGCCAAGTCAAAATGTGCCATGCTGATAGACTCATACCCAAAAAGACTGAGTGCTGTAATAAAATCAAAAGGTGCTTCAAGTATTACCGTATTTTTCGCCCTATAAGACGCACCGGCCTATAAGACGCACCTGGGTTTTTGAGGAGAAAAATAAGAAAAAAAATATTTTTAACCAAAAGGTGTGCTTTTGAAGTAATGGTGGTCTGTGCATGACAGTATTATGGGGGGGATCTGTGGATGGCACTGTTATGTGGGGAGATGTGGATGGCACTGTGATGGGGGATCTGTGGATAGCACTGTGATGGGGGATCTGTGGATAGCACTGTGATGGGGGATCTGTGGATAGCACTGTGATGGGGGGATCTGTGGATAGCACTGTGATGGGGGATCTGTGGATAGCACTGTGATGGGGGCATTTATGAATGACACTGTAATGGATTGATCTGTGGATGACACATATATTGCATCTTATGCTATATGTGTCATCCACAGATCACCCCAATTACAGTGTCATCCACAGGTGCCCCCTTTTCTAAAACATCTGGCCCATGACTGCTTAGGGGCGGAGCCTGGCAACACATGGCGGGCGGCCCGCCGTAACAGCGTGACTGCTTGTATAACATTTAAAATCTTTAATCATGTCCCCTTATTTCCTAAAAGCCCAGGACAGTAGCGCTCTGCTAACCTGCTATACCGATCCTCTAGCAGGCAGAGCGGTGCGGCGGCAGGCTGGTGTGTAACGTCCTCACTGACGTCATCTGCCTGCTCCTTTCACTTTATGAATGAAGCAGGAGGAGCAGGCAGATGACGCCAGTGAGGACGTTACACACCAGCCTGCCGCCGCACCGCTCTGCCTGCTAGAGGATCGGTATAGCAGGTTAGCAGAGCGCTACTGTATTGGGCTTATAGGAAATAAGGGGGCATGATTAAAGATTTTAAATGTTATACAAGCAGTCACGCTGTGAGCGGCGGGCCGCCCGCCATGTGTTGCCAGGCTCCGCCCCCTCCTCCTTCCATGCTGATACATCGCATGCTGTGCGATGTATCGGCTTCAGCTATAGGAAAATGGTAGTATTCGCCATATAAGACGCACTGCCATTTTCCCCCCACTTTTGGGGGAAAAAAAGTGCGTCTTATATGGCGAAAAGGGTGTACGCACTTATGCAACCATATTATTTTATTTTAATATTTTTTCTTCCCTCTACCTAAAAAGATTTCAGTTTGTTTTTCAATTGAGTTGTACAGTTTAAAGGTCACATTAAAGTTGGAAAAAGTTCTGAAATTATTTATCTTTGACTCATTTTTTTACAGCACAGAAACCTGACATTTTAACAGGGGTGTGTAGACTTTTGATATTCACTGTATGTACCCCGTCATAAACCCTCTATTAAAAAATATGAGTCCATAGTCTCTCGTAAAGTCCATGCCTAAGTTATATCATGTGTGGTTCATGTCCTATATCTTAATATATCATAAGATATAAAACCAGGTATAAAAAGTAGTTCAGGTAATAGTTCCATCGTAAAAATATTGAAATTCTGTCCATCTTTAAATGAGACTCATATATAAAAGATGCCTATAGACATTCGTATCAAAGATTCTATGGCATGAGGTCTATCACTAGCGCTATTGTTGGTTTTAATAGTTCACATATTCTAAATGTCTCATTCAGACAGTATGGTGTTAGAGCGTTCAACTGGTAAATCCAGAACATCTCCTTCTGACAAAATTGTTGGAAGAGAGATGTGGTCTAACATAGTAACATAGTATATAAGGCCGAAAAAAGACTTTTGTCCATCCAGTTCGACCTGTTTCCTGCAAGTTGATCCAGAGGAAGGCAAAAAACCCCTGTGAGGTAGAGCCAATTTTCCCCACTTAAGGGGAAAAATTTCCTTCCCGACTCCAATCAGGCATCAGAATAACTCCCTGGATCAATCCAGTCTGTTCGAGTGGAGTTACTCTAAGGCCTGATGCAGTGGTGTATCTTGGTTTTGTGCTGCCCTAGGCGAGACTAAACTCGGGCACCCCCCTAATATAAATTTGAACCGCCCCTTCCTTTCAAGGCCAAACCCCTTCCTCTGTAAACCCCGCTCTTCCTTTTAGTCTCCACCCTTTCCTGTATTTAAAAGTGAATAACGACAGCCAAACACCCTTCCAGGACCTCACACCCCTCCCTAGATCCCACTAAGTGTCATCCACAGATCCACTCCCCTTAAGTGCCATCCACAAACCCCCCTTAAGTGCCATCCACAGATCCCTCCCCCTTAAGTGCCATCCACAGATCCCCCCCTTAAGTGCCATCCACAGATCCCCCCCTTAAGTGCCATCCACAGATCCCCCCTTAAGTGTCATCCACAGATCCCCCATCCAGTGTCATCCACAGATCCCCCCATTCAGTGTCATCCACAGATCCCCCTCTCAGTGTCATCCACAGATTCCCCCCTTCTCAGTGTCATCCACAGATTCCCCCCTCAGTGTCATCCACAGATTCTCCCCTCTCAGTGTCATCCACAGATTCCCCCCTTCTCAGTGTCATCCACAGATTCCCCCCTCTCAGTGTCATCCACAGATCCCCCTTCTCAGTGTCATCCACAGATTCCCCCTTCTCAGTGTCATCCACAGATTCCCCCCTTCTCAGTGTCATCCACAGATTTCCCCCTTCTCAGTGTCATCCACAGATTCCCCCCTCAGTGTCATCCACAGATTCCCCCCATCCAGTGTCATCCACAGATTCCCCCCATCCAGTGTCATCCACAGATTCCCCCCAGTGTCATTAACAGATTCCCTACCTGCCCAGCTCTGCCTCCTCCCAGCCCAGCGCCGTTGTAGGTAATTATTATTCACTTCACTTGCCTGAGAAGAGAAGCGCCGGAAGACTCACACAGGCGCACTGGCAGGCGCATGCGCACTTCAATGCCTTTGCCAGTGCGCCTGTGTGAGTCTTCTGGCGCTTCTCTTCTCAGGCAAGTGAAGTGAATAATAATTACCTACAACGGCGCTGGGCTGGGAGGAGGCTGGGAGGAGGCGGCGCTCTGCAGGGAGAAGCGGTCCCGGCGCACCCCTACAGGGCGGCCAGCCAAAAAAGATTTCTATCACTGAGGCAAACAGGGCATTTTGCCGCCCCATTGGAAGTGCCGCCCTAGGCAAATGCCTTGTTTGCCTCGTGATAGATACGCCACTGGCCTGATGGATTCCTATCATGTATCAACCAAAAATGGCGTGACACGCTATGAGTGGTATTTTGGGTGTCTCTGTGGCCCACCTCACAATTGTGGTGGGAAAAAAGAGAACAAAAACAGGTGCGGGTGCGCACATTAGGGTAGTACTGTATGAGGATTAAATAAATAAGGTCATACAAATCTTGCTCACCTTAAACGGTTGTGCAAACAATAGGCACAACGCTATTTTGCGCTTGTATAGATGGAGGGATCCCCGGATGCAGCCGCAGAAGAAGATTTATCCGTCTGTGAGGGATGTTCAGACCCTCGTAGGCGAAGAACGTAGTAGTAGAGAGAGGAGGCTTCTGCTTGTTTTGGCGCAATTCCACTGGATTTCCAATAATCACAGGCTTGTTTGGTGAGGGTTACTAGTTTTGTATTTTTAATAATATAGAAATTAAAAAGACACTACAACGCGTTTCGGGGACAGCAATTCCCCTTCATCAGGTATAAACAATAGACATCAGTATCAGTCCTTAAATACATAAAAAGGCGCCAAAACTGCACATGGCAGATGTAAAAACGCCCATAAAGGGGTGTGGCTTATGTGCAAAAGGTTGTGATGGGCAAACAGTAAATGCAAACTAGTAGCAAATACACTTATAGTGTGGGGAGATGAGAGTAAGTGTGAAGCTGCAGTGCTTATAATAGGATAAACTCAAACTTTTTCGGGTCACCTGGCGGGCGGTTGCGGTCTTCCAAGCCTATGGCGCCGCTTCCGCCCTCACTCAGTCACGTGACCGCAGTTGCAGTCATGTGATCGGTTTCCTAGGTGGCTGCCTCCGCTTGCTGGTATGAGAGGATGTGGCCGGATGTAACTTCCGGGCACATGATCGGTGACTTCACTGCGTCACTTGTATCCATGGGAACCCGGCGCTGCGGTGGTGACACAATGTTATGATAATATATATATGTCCCTCTACTACCATAATGAGTGAGGTGAACAACACTATAGAACTGGACATTATACTGTTATATTAGTACCTTATAGGTCGTACTGTGTGATTACCATCATATTGTGCCATAAAATCACAAGTTGATCTCGAATGCTTCATTTAGGCCGTATGGATTAAGGCTATTAAGTTTAAAAAACCAGAACATTTCACGGCGTCTTATATAATCATTATCTTTTCGCCGTTGTACTGGAATCTGTTCGATTGGTGTAATGTAAAAGCTGGTGTAGTCACCATCATGGTGTTCCGCCGCATGCCTGGAAACACTATGTTTTTGGAATCTCTTATTTATATTCGAGCGGTGTTTATTAAGCCTTTTTCATAGGGTTTGCACTGTGCGGCCAATGTATTGCTGGTTACATGAGCATTCTAGCAAATAAATGACATGTGTGGAATCACAGTTCATAGTACTTTTTATCGGAAACGATTCCCCATTTTGGTTCTGGAAAGTGGGTCTCTGTTTTATATTTGATCAGCATAAACAGCGTGGGCGGCCGCATTTGCTGCTGCCTCCAGTCGTTTGTCTTTGGCAGGCTATACTGGAATTGTTTGTGGGTCTCAGTTTACTTGGCGCTAAAACGTTTTTGATTGTTTTAGCCCGTCTATATGTTAGTTGAGGGTTAGCGGGAATAATTTTATTAAGGATGGGGTCACGTTTCAGGATGTACCAGTATTTATTCAGCACCATTTTAATGGCTTTATGATTTTGGTTGTAGGGGGTAATAAAATTGAAGGAATGTTTATTGTTATGATTCCCCTTTCGTTCATCTTTTTTGATGGCGGGGACAAGGCACTGTTCTTGTGTGGAACTGGCTGCCTTTTGTTGTGCTCCGTTTGTAATGTTTGGGGGGTATCCCTTCTCACTGAATCTCTTGGTTAAAATTTCGCATTGCTGTTTGAAATCATTTTCTGTTGTGCAGTTGCGTCTTATTCTTTTATATTGGCTAAATGGAATATTGGTTTTCCATTTCCGGTAATGTGTGCTCTTGAAGTCAAGGTAACTGTTGCTGTCTACCTTCTTAAAGAAGGTTCGGGTTTTTATCTCGTTATTTGCAGTTATAATTTCCAGATCTAGAAATTCAATTCTATCTTTATTATAAGATCCTGTGAACCGTATGCCTTGGTTGTTCTCGTTTAGGTGGGGAATAAAATTATTAATAGATGTCTCATCACCATTCCAGATAAAAAATAGATCGTCTATGTACCTCTTGTAGAAGATAATATTCATGGTGTAGTAGTTTGAGCCATATATATGGGTATGTTCAAAATGCCCCATAAAAAGATTTGCAAAACTTGGCGCAAAGCGAGTACCCATAGCGGTCCCCCGTGTTTGTTTATATACAGTGTCCTCAAAAATAAAGACGTTATGCGTTAATATGAACTCGATCCCTTTTAGGATAAATTGTTTTTGTTCATCGGGCATTTCATAATCATTTTTCAGAAATGTTGCTGTATGGGCCAAACCTAGATCATGAGAGATATTAGAATATAGTGCTGAGACATCGAGGGTTACTAGATGATATATATTTTCCCATTTTATGGTTTTAAGGTGATTTATGAGAGAAATAGAGTCTCTATGATAAGACTTTAGCTGTAAGACATGTTTCTGCAGATGTACATCAATGTAATGTGAGAGGTTGCGTGTGAGTGAAGAGACGCCTGAGATAATGGGTCTGCCCGGAGGATTTTTTTCATTTTTATGACTCTTAGGCAGATGGTAAAAAATAGCGGGCATTGCATCTTTGACAATAATGTATTCCTTCTCTTTTTTACTGAGGAAACCTCCTAGGCTTTTGACAAGGTTTTCAAGATCTTTTTCATCCTGTGCCGTAGGGTCTTCTTTCAATGGGAGGTAGTATTGGCGGTCTGATAGAATGTTCATAGCTTCACTAATGTAATCTATTCTATCCTGAATAACAATGCCACCCCACTTGTCGGCGCTCCTGATTATGATGCCGGTATTTGATCGGAGCTTTCTTAGCGCTGCTTTTTCACTGGGCCTAAGATTGTCGCTAAATTTAAATTTTTATTGATTTCTCTAAGGTCATTTGAGACTAACGAGTAAAATGTCTCTAGGAAGTTCCCTTTGTGTTGGATTGGATAAAATTTAGAGGGTGGTTTAAGACCGGATGGAATTATTGTTGATCCGTCCGATGTATTTGTTATGTCAGGCTTGGCATCTTGTTTAGTGCCGAATATTTTCCTTTTGTTCTCTTGGATTTTGAAGAGACATTTTAAAGTGAGTTTTTTTATATATTTGTTTAGATCTAGAAAAATATCAAACTCATCTACTTTATCTGTTGGGCAGAAGGACAGGCCTTTTGATAGGACCTGAGTTTCTGCTTTTGATAGGGTGTAGGTTGATAGGTTAAAAATACCTTTGGTGGGGAGGGGATCTTTATGGAATTTTGGTATTAATTTTGGGTTTTCCTTCTTGTTTTTGCCTGCTCTGCAGCCTCTTCTGATTTTTTTCTTTTTACTGGTGTATATATATATATATATACATAATTGTATACAAATATAGTCACGTACATGCTAACAATTTTAAAATATAGAGGTCCACATCCTGTTTTTTCATCATGTAATTTACATCACACCCTATTGCATGTACGTCTATAGAGATATACATCTCTTAATTTTTTTATCTGTGTATATATATATATATATATATATATATATATATACACTCTTATTCTTTGATATGATCGTGTTTGCTCTGCCTATTTATTTAATATTTTTATTATTATTTATATTTTATTCATTATTTAGCATTGTGTTTTATTGTGTGTTTTTGTGGGTTCGCACATTCATGTACATACGTGTGCCCCCAAACATATAGCTACATATGTATGTCCATATAGGCTATAACATAGCGCATATAAACCACAGCATATATGGCACAATATGATGGTAATCACACAGTACGACCTATAAGGTACTAATATAACAGTATAATGTCCAGTTCTATAGTATTGTTCACCTCACTCATTATGGTAGTAGAGGGACATATATATATTATCATAACATTGTGTCACCACCGCAGCGCCGGGTTCCCATGGATACAAGTGACGCAGTGAAGTCACCGATCATGTGCCCGGAAGTTACATCCGGCCACATCCTCTCATACCAGCAAGCGGAGGCAGCCGCCTAGGAAACCGATCACATGACTGCAACTGCGGTCACGTGACTGAGTGAGGGCGGAAGCGGCGCCATAGGCTTGGAAGACCGCAACCGCCCGCCAGGTGACAAGGAAACCCGAAAAAGTTTGAGTTTATCCTATTATAAGCACTGCAGCTTCACACTTACTCTCATCTCCCCACACTATAAGTGTATTTGCTACTAGTTTGCATTTACTATTTGCCCATCACAACCTTTTGCACATAAGCCACACCCCTTTATGGGCGTTTTTACATCTGCCATGTGCAGTTTTGGCGCCTTTTTATGTATTTAAGGACTGATACTGATGTCTATTGTTTATACCTGATGAAGGGGAATTGCTGTCCCCGAAACGTGTTGTAGTGTCTTTTTAATTTCTATATTATTAAAAATACAAAACTAGTAACCCTCACCAAACAAGCCTGTGATTATTGGAAATCCGGTGGAATTGCGCCAAAACAACCAGAAGCCTCCTCTCTCTCCTACTACGCTATGAGTGGTGACTTTTCTACAGATATTAGAATGATGCTCATTCATGTGTTCTCTGAGCGTTTGTGTTGTTCGTCCTACGTAATAGAGGTTACAAGGGCATTGAAGTAGAAAGATACTACCACAGGTCATGTGATGTTGAAATTGTATTTTGTCCTTTGGGTGTGCTAGTTGAACCTCCTCTTTGGCTATAGTGATCATTTCGCAACATTTGCATTTACAGGATCCACATTTAAAGGAACCCTTTGTTTCCATTGTTATTTTATGTGTTTTAATTTGCAACTGTGAATGTTTTATTTTCGGTCAGGATGGAGCTAGCGTATTTTTAAGGGTTTTTGCTCAACGGAAAGTTAGCTTAGGCTGTCTTGG
The DNA here is from genome assembly GCA_033119425.1 of Bufotes viridis. Lineage (NCBI taxonomy): Eukaryota > Metazoa > Chordata > Amphibia > Anura > Bufonidae > Bufotes > Bufotes viridis. The sequence goes on along the minus strand of CM065592.1, from coordinate 20,027,549 downwards.
TATATTTCTGCCTAGGATAGGGTCCTTTAGTAGTACTGACCAGTGTTTGGTAAGGATATGTCTAATGAGTTTGGGGTTCCGATTGATTCTTGTAATAAGGTTATGGTTTTATGGTTTTTGGTTGTAGGCTTTGTTTCTGGCTGATTTGTAATGTTCTATTTTTGGATTCATTAATGAGTTGCGGGGGTTGCCTATTTCTTTTAATCTGATGCCGAGGGTCTCAATTTGATTCTTCAAAGTCTCATTATCTGTGCAATTACGTCTGATTCTCTTCATTTGACTGAAAGGTATATTAGTCTTCTATTTGTGATAATGGCAGCTCTTGAAATCCAAGAAGCTGTTCGCGTCAACATTTTTAAAATGTATGCTAGTTGTGATCCGATTGTTATAGCTTATTAGGTGAAGATCTAGAAAAATTGCTTCTCTAGGGTGGGACTCTAGGGTGAGGTGTAAGTTCCATTCGTTGTCACTAACTGTCTTAATGTAAGATTCTAATTCATGTAGGTGTCCCTGCCAAATTAGAATAACATCATCAATATATCTCTTAAAGGATAACTGTCACATTTAGACCCTAATTTCAGTTTTCATATATGTAGTTACTAATATGATAATATTCCTAAATCAATAACTATTAGACTTACTTACCCCTTATTTAATAGGATTCAGTCCTTAGCAACCAGTCTGCATAAAACTACAATTTCACTATTCTGTTAAGATGGCTGCCCTCAGCCCTGAGGCTAATCCATAGGACGCCTGCAGTGAAGTTAGTGAAGACCAGCTCTGTATAGGGGGGTCTTGAAATGAAGTTCCCAGGTCTGGCTGAAGCCTGTAGTCCTTCTACAAGCTCTCCTCTTATCAGATAAGGCTTTCATTTATACACTGAGCAGCCACATTGTCCTGCACTGCTAAGGGAGTGTCTGCCAAGCACAGGCATGTGGAGAAGTTCACACACACAGCCCAGCACTGTTATCTCCTGTCAGGAAGAACCTGGCTTTTTATACATTCCCTTACAATGTTGACTCACTATCAGTTCCCAGTGCACGCAGCGTGCTCCGTCCTCATCTGGTAGACGTAAGGAGCATAGCAACCTGATTTTATCTCAGGTAACAATAGCCAATACTGGGGACTTTTAGGTGGCTTTTAGGGGTTATTTATTAAACAATCAGAAATTAAAACAGGGCCAACAAGGTGATATTAATCACCAAAATCCAATAGTAAAAAAATTTGACAGTTATACTTTAAAGAAGACAATATTGGGATGGGTGAGTAAGCCAATATGTTTCTCAAATGAGCCCAGAAATAGATTGGCATAAGACGGCGCAAATTTTGTGCCTATTGATGTTCCTTTAACTTGAATATAAAATGTGTAGTTAAAAGAAAAAATAATTATGTTTTAAAATAAAGTCAAGTGGGCAGCATAGATGTGTCTGTATCTAAAAATTCCTGTGTGGCCTTCATGCCTAGTGTATGTACAATATTGCTATATAATGATGTCACGTCCATGGTCACCCAAATGTAGTCGTCTTGCCATGTCACATCTTCCAGGTTTTGTATTAAATGTGCCGAATCCTTTAGATAGGATGGTAGGGTGCTAACATATCTTTGAAGGATACCGTCGACATATTTGGAGAGATTTGAAGTAAGGGAATCGATTCCGGAAATTATACGTCTTCCGGGTGGATTGACGAGGGACTTATGAATTTTAGGGAGAAAGTAGAAGCGTGCGGTGGTGGGGTGTGCAACTTTTAAATAGTTCTTCTCTTTTTTGTCTACGATTCCTAACTGGGAACCAACATCTATAAGTTCATGGAGCTGTTTATTAAAAATACTGGTATTTTGGAGCTGGTAGGTGCCTGGTAGATGGGCCCAACACATGTTTGATCAAAAATGTGCGCTAAGAGCTTCCATTGACTCATTTATAGTAGGTATAATGCCACTTTTATTTAGAATGATCCCCATTTCTCAGCTCTATAGTTTGCATGTATAATGGCGTGCAGCCATTTTTTTATCAACCAAGTTTGCTTGATGGATATGCACCTGTGATTCTGAATGTTCTAGTGTAAATGTTCTTGTAATACCCCCTCCACTCTGTCAGGAGGGCTCTACTTTTATAAGCATTTCATAGAACATGTTCTGTAGACATCTAAGTGGAATCAGCTGATGACGGTGTAAAAGGAGTGCGCTCTTTCACACTACAGTAGGATCTTGGGCCTCTCCTCAGTTCTTTATACCTGACGCTAACATCGACCTGTAAGGCTGAGTTCACACTTGAGTTATTTGGTCAGTTTTGGCCCAGTAACTGCCCAAATAAATGAAGTGTGCAGTAATTCTAAGAGCAATGCTTGTCATGTGTGTGTCGTACTCGGATCAAATCAAATCTTTTTGGAAAATTCGGCGAAGCGGCGAATTGCATTTTTGAGAAATTCGCTCATCTCTTATCACTTACACACTAATGGGCACTGTCCAGGCTCCTATATTCGAGCACAGCAATAGACTTCTTGGTTTTTATTCCATTTGTATCATTGTAGCTGGCTGGTGCTGGACACATCATAATTGCAGCAGAGTTCCATTCAGCACGGTGCACGGGGCTGACAGACTGGAAAAAAAAGCCATAAGATTTATTGCCATTAAAAATTGCAACTTCTTCTCTAAATCATTAGTAATAAAAAAAAAGAGTGTTACAGAGGCAGCTCATACCAATCACTGCCCAGCACTCCTGGCAGACATGGCCACTTCACTACTCACCCGCTCAACTACTCCTATATTCTGGCAGCCCGGACTCACCAGACTTCTCCTCCTTCCTGGCAGGCTCAGCCGGTGGAGCAGCTCCCTTCTTCCTCTTGCAGCCCGCTTTCTGCCAGCACCACCTCTTGCTGTCTATAGGGCACCCTAATCCTTCCTCTGGAGGGATGTGTCTGAGCTGTCCAGTTTGTTCATTTCTACAGTGGTGTGCTATTTATGTTTGCTTGTGTACCAACTCCCACCTGTTTCCTGGATTTTGACCCTTCGCTGCCTGTCCTGACCTCCATACTGACCCTGAGCTGACTGCCCTCTTCCTGACTAGGTTTGGCTGATTCTTTGGTGTTCCACACAGGTGATTGTTGGCCCCGTGGCTCAGTACTCACTTAATCAGAGAATACTCTAAGAGGTAGCAGCCTGGTGTTTCCCCTGCAATGAAATCCAGATGCCTTTATTCACCCTATAAAGTGTGAAGACCAGGGGGCTACTTAGATAATGTCCTTGGGAGTAGTCCAAAGCCAGTGAGTTCAATTGACACAGCACCTGCTGCATAACAGTTTCTCAGGCTCTATTTTACCACTATAGGGAGCCATCTTAAGAATATTTTAGAAATACGCCTGGCATATTGCCTGCTGAATTGCTGGGTTATGGAGGGCAGGTTTCATATTGACCAGTATTGTCATTTATACATTATGTCCCTGTTTGTATTAGTCAGAAACTGCTGGTATCTAACTTTTTTGCAGATCAGCTATGGGGCAACAAGTGCTGTTCTAAGTGATCGAAACTACTACCCAACTTTTCATCGAACTAGTCAAAGTGACCAAATTTGTTATTTGATGTTATCTAAGATTATCAAGTTCTTTGGATGGACATGGGTTGGGATTGTATCTTCAGATGATGACAGTGGTAATGAGGAGATACAGATTCTGACACGATATCTGACCATCAATGCAATCTGTGTGGCCTACACCATCAAAGTGAAATCGGAGAGCTTAAGTATTATAGATGATGTTGAAAGAAAAAACATGGAGATTATCAGAAAGTTCTCAGCCGAGGTTATAATACTCTGCGGGACGTATTCTCCATTCCTTGCAGATCGGTTCAATGCAATGCGAGGTGTTTTCCATGATAAGACTTTCGTGTTTGGTCCTACATTTGCTTCAGGCATGCATCTTGTGGAGCATCACAGAGAAGCTTTTAATGGCAGTCTGACTCTTGAACCTTCTAAACTGCCTATACCAGATATGAAAAGATACTATGAAAGCTTCCAGACCATCAGTCATCCAGAAGACAAGTTACTGGCTCACATCTGGTTGGTAAACCTGCACTGCTTATCAAGAGATCCTCAAAAAAATGAAATCTATCAGGAGATATACAAGATATCTCTACATAACTGTACCGGGACAGAACGGGTCACACAGTTTTATAACTTTCATGACAAAGGACTTTCTGAGCAAGTGTACAAAGCTGTTCATTTAATGGCTCAGGCTCTACATAATCTATACATGTCCAAGAATAGACAATCTGCTGAGAAGATGAGCTTTCTCCATAGACACAGGCACCAGGTAAGTGCTGTGAAGAACACATTCCAATTCACACAGAATTGTACCAACAAAGGATTTGTGAGTCAAAATGAGTAAACTACTGTACCTACAACTGTTCTAATGACTGTGGATGATTGTATCCTATAACATCTATACATAACACAGTAGAATAAAGGTTCCCCAAACAGGGTATAAATATACAATAAGTCATGTTGTTCAGTCACTAGTCAGTAAACAAGGATCTCAACATCATGGAGCTTACAGTGCCCTATGTCTTATAGTGGTTGGCAGGGCCATCTTTAACGCAGTGCAAAAGGGGCAGCTGCCCCGGGTCCAGTTGCTCCTGGGGGGCCCAAGGCAGCTGCCTCTTCAATGACTGTACTTGTACACTACTCACTATCAAAGCAGCGCAGCAGCCAGGCCGTCTGGATGGCAACATAACGTCACTAACTTTGTCACGCGCCTGCTCCGCCTGCTTCATTAATAAAGTGAAAGGAGCAGATGAGTGACGTTACGCTGCCGTCTCGCCAGCCTGCCTGCTATGCTACTTTGATAGTAAGTACTAGTACAAAGCCTCATCTGCAGACGCTTATAGCTCAGCAGACCCCCATCACAGAGCAACTCATCGGGGGGCTGCAGGGAGGGAGTGGACCAACCCCAGGCTGAGGAGCAGCAGAGGGGGGCTGCCGGGAAAGCAGGAGGGACAGACCCCGCCAAAGATGACATCCCAGGCCGAGGAGGAGTAGAGGGAGGGGGCAGGTAGGTCGGTCAACGTGCACGAGGGGAACACACAGAGCCCAAATCTGCCATACTGAGAGGGGAGCAGCAATGTAACAGAGGACTGGGGGCTGGGTCGGGCTGAAGTATACAATGTAACAGTCTACAAGTCAGAGGAGGCTACAGGACACTGTTATGGAGGATCTGTGGAAGATGCATACATAGCATAAGATGCCACTGGGTCCCGATCCTATCCTTAACTATGCGAGCGGCATGGCTCGCATAGTGAAGGACTTACTTGCTTGCTCCTCCTCCCGACTTACCCTTCCCTTTGGGTATGCCGCACCTCCTGACCTCCCCTGCCCTTTGTGTACGCAGCGCGCCGTGACGTCACGCGAAGGCACAGCAACGCTAGGGTGAGCCGATCCCCGGTCTCCTTTCTGAACTGCAGAGTGGTGCCCACTTCCAGCCCTGAGCCCAGCTTCCCAGAACATTGATCCTGAGCCTGCTGGAGCTATTAGAACTGTAAGTATTTACAGTAATTCACTGTAAGCTATATTACAGTCCATAAAGCTAGCATGCAGAAAGAAAACCAAAAAAGGTATGGCAGCACATACAAACAATAAAACTTGGAAATTAAAGTGGTATCCTACGCTCTGCCCTGAATATTGTAGGCTCAGTCAAGCCCAGGAAAGGCAGTTCTGTTAGTGTTAGGGACTAGTGATGAGCTAGCATGCTCGGCTGAGTATTGGTTCGGCTCGAGCATCTCTATGCTCGGCGCTTGACCGAGCACCACGTGTATTCGTCGCATTGCTCGAGTCTCCTCCCCGCACGTTTGTCGCCTTCTTAGCAGCCAATCAAGGTCCAGGTAAGTAATTCCCCTCAGTGTAAGGCCATAGCCATGTTAGCTGTAAGCCTTACACTGATTGGCTGGCCGGAACACGTGATATCACTTCATATAGGAGCTAAGGTCCAGCGCTCGGCTCATTCAGCGTCAGGGAGAGCAGACAGTAGGAAGAGACAGATAGCGTTGCTCTAAACTTACTGATTTCACTCCAAAAACCTTATTGAAAGACCTAACAGTCCTTCTAAGGACTACAGTGTGTGTTTGACAGCAGTGCAGCACCTTTTTTTTTTTTAAGAAGGGGTTTGCTTCAGCACTATCAGGGACAGGCGTTACCAGGAAGGGACAGATGGTGCAGGGCTTGAAAATCGCTTTTTTAACTACCCAAACTTCTAAAAGACAGAAAGATTTCAGATTAGTGACATCTACAATACGCCATCATAAAACAGTGTGTTGGGCAAATATTATAGAAAGGAGCTTATTCACTAAAGTGTGCCTGGTACTGAGATATGCACTACACCATCATAAAGCAGTGTGTTGGGCAGACATTATAAAAAGGGGCTTATTCACTACAGTGTGCTTGAAACTGAAATATACACTGCACCATCAGAGAAATTATTTTTTCTGGGGAAATTAACCTAACTTGTGCCACATCTGTGTGTGCATTCAATCTGCAACCATTATATTAATTACTCCAGCAGAAAGTCATTTATATTTTGGCCATAGTTAACTAGTTTTGGGCACATCTGTGTGTGGGTTTAGACTGCAACCATATATACAGTATTACAGCAGAGAATACATTTTATTTGGGACAAATTTGTATCCAATATAGAACTAAATCCGAATATAGTGTGTATATTAAAAATTACATAATCTCTTGCCTAGTGTAGTGCCCAAAATCTGTATTTTTCTGTATCCAGTACCCTACTGCAAGTCAATACAGTGTGTGTCGTCAAAATTTCATTTTCTCTGTCCTACTGTAGTGCCCAAAATCAGTATTTTTCTGTAACCAGTACTGTCCTGCATCAGAAAACTGTGTCTTTAGCGGACAGTAAAACAATCTGCGACCATAGGCGTGCGCAGCCTATTGCATTAGGGTGTGCACCCTAAAGCACAAACACACACGCCGCTGTATGTATGTATATATTATATACACATACACACATATACGCCGCTGTATGTATGTATATATTATATACACATACACACACACACATATATATACCCAAATACACTCTGCATACATACATACAAACCCGCATTATCAATATAATGAAGGGAGAAGAAATCATTTTTAAACGTAACCGTATTTTTCGCCCTATAAGACGCTCCAGTCCATAAGACGCACCTAGGTTTTAGAGGGGGACAATAAGAAAAAAATATTTTTCATTACACCTGAGGTCAGACCACCAATCAGACACCCAATGTTAATCAGACCTTAGCTGACAGCCCTATAAGACTCCCAATGTTAATAAGACCCCAATAAGACCTCAGCTCAGACCCCAAGTTCCCCTTTTCAGCCCCCCAGCAGCCTCTCTTCAGCCCCCAGTGCCTCATATCAGCCCCCAATGCCCCTTTTCAGCCCCCCAGTGCCTCATATCAGCCCCCAGTGCCCCTCTTCAGCCCCCCAGCATCCTCTCTTCTGACCCCAGTGCCTCATATCAGCCCCCAGTGCCTTATATCAGCCCCAATGCCCCTCTTCAGCCCCCAGTGCTCCTCTTCAGCCCCCCTGCAGCCTCTCTTCAGCCCCCAGTGCCTTATATCAGGCCCCAATGCCCCTCTTCAGCCCCCCAGTGCCCCTCTTCAGCCCCCCAGTGCCTCATGTCAGCCCTCAGTGCCTTTCTTCAGCCCCCCTTCAGCATCTCTTTAGCCCCCAGTGCCCCATATCAGCCCCCAGTGCCTCATATCAGCCCCCAGTGCCCCTCTTCAGCCCCCCAGCAGCCTCTCTTCAGCCCCCAGTGCCTCATATCAGCCCCCAGTGCCCCTCTTTAGCCCCCAGTGCCTCTATCAGCCCCCACATTTTAAAAAGACACTTCTCAGGCCTGACAGAACCTCGAGTTGGCTTGATTAGGTTGTGCCCAGGCACACCCGGCACACCCCGTGTGCACACCTATGTCTGCGACACATCTACAGACAAAACCATTAATATGAAGAAGGTGAGCACAAAGGAACGGGGAAGTGGGCGTGATGCTGATGCTGCAAGCAGAGACTGTGGCTATGGGCGCAGTGAAACTGTGTCTGCTGCCAGTGCACCAGAAAAAACTAGAAAATACACCTTAACCAGCTTCATGTCCAACTTAGCTGGGTGGCGCAGGACAACATGTCGAAGTCGGACCATTGTGAACAGGTGGTCAGTTGGATTGCAAAATATAATGCTTCCTGACAGTTAAGCACCACCCTCTCTTCCATGAAGTCCAGTTTCGGTAGCCAAGAGTCTGGTCAACCGAATCCTCACTTTGATCCTCCTTCCTCTCACCATGTCGCGTCTGGCCAAACAAGTGATCCCACACTTGGATATTCACATGACCTCTTTTCATCGCCAGTACTTGGCATGCTTGAAGAGGTACCTGAGATATTGTGCCCTAATTCCCAACCTCTTGAGCCTTCACAGTCTCAAAAAGATGACGGTGGTGAACAGCAATCATTTGTTCAAGAGGTGGATGATGATGAGATACAGTTGCCAATCACTAAGGAGGTGGTTAGGTCAAGTCAGGAGGATGAGCAGTGTGAGGAAGTGGAAGAGGAGGTGGTGTACGATGAGGTCACTGACCCAACATGGTAAGGTGAAAAGCAGAGCGAGGACAGCAGTACAAAGGGGGAGGGATCCGCAGCACCGCAACAGTCTGGAAGAGTCAGTGGGGATGCAAAAGGGAGATGTCGACCCACACCAAACAGGCCCGCAACTGTTACACCAAGCACTCTCATGCGTAAATCTACCTTGCCAAGGGGTAGGTGTTCCGCAGTATGATGCTTTTTTGAGGAAAGTGGAGACGAGAAAAGTGTGGTAGTTTGCAACCTGTGCATTACCAAAATGAGCCGGGGTGTGAACACTAGCAACCTCACCACCACCAGCATTATCCACCACATGGCATCCAAGCACCCTAATAAGTGGGCCGAACACCTGGGTCCACAATCTGGGTCTGCGGGTCTCACCACTGCCTCCTCTTCCCCTGTGTTATGCAGTGCTGGCCAATCCCCTGTTGAAGGCGCAGGCCCAGATGCCCCTCGCCCTGCACATGGACCTTCGCATGAACCGTCAGCAACAACATCCACTTCCGTGTCCCAGCTCAGCGTCCAAATGTCGATAACACAGGCATTTGAACGCAAGTGCAAATACCCACCCACCCACAGGCCATAGCACTAAATGCGCAACTTTCGAAATTACTGCCCTTGAAATGTTGCCATTTAGGCTTGTGGACACTGAGGCTTTCCGCAGCCTGATGTCGGTGGCCGTCCCTCGCACCCCCCAGCCGCCACTATTTTTCACGGTGTGCCGTGTCCGCCTTACACCAGCATGTGTCCCAGAACATCACCTGTGCCCTGACCAATGCACTTACTGGGAAGGTCCACCTCACCACGGACACATGGACAAGTGCTGGTGGCCAGGGATGCTACATTTCCCTGACCGAACACTGGGTGAATGTTGTAGAGGCTGGCAGTGACTCGTACCCTGAGAGGGCACAGGTGCTACCCATGCCCAGGTTTGCGGGCCCTACGTCCATCAGGGTCTCAGCCAGCAGCTATGTTATTGGCTCCAACCCCCACTTGTCCTCCTCCGCCACCTCCTACTCCACTTCCACCTCCAGCAGTAGTCAGCCATCAGTCGCTAGCTGGAAGCAGTGTAGCACTGCTGTGGTAAGCGTCAACAGGCCGGGCTGAAGCTGATCTGCTTAGGGGACAAACAGCACACTGCACTAGAGTTGTGGCTCTCGTCACTCAACCTACAAACAGGCATGGTTGTGTCCGACAATGTCCGTAACTTGATGGCGGCTTTGGAGCTCGGCAACCTGACACACATTCCATGCCTAGCCCATGTCTTAATCTTAGTGGTTCAGTGGTTTATCAAAACCTACCCCAATTTGCAGGAGCTACTAGTGAAGGTGCGCAGCTTGTGTGCCCATTTCAGAAAGTTGTCCACAGCTTCAGCCGGTCTGTCAACGCTGCAGCAGCGCTTGAGGCTTCCAGCTCACCGACTGTTGTGCGACATTGGCCAGGCTTTGTGAGCAGCAGAGGGCAGTTGTGGAATACCAGCTGCAACATGGTCGTCAGCTTTCCAGTCAACTGCCTTTATTCACAAGCGAGGAGTGGGCATTGATGTCAGACCTATGTGAGGTTTTAAAAAACTTTGATGAATCCACACAGATGGTTAGTGGCGATAACACTATTATCTGCGTAACCATCCCACTGCTGTGTCTACTCAAACGATTGCTACTCACAATAAGGGGGATGCTTTGAATGTGGTAGACGAGGTAATGGGGGAGGAGATGACACAGGGTGATAGCCAGACCACCCCCAGTTCGTCATTTCAGCGCGAATCTGGCCATGAAGAGGAGGAGGGGCTGGAGACACTTGCCTCTGCTACAGAGGCTAGTACCCATGGAACTTTAATTCCATCTGTTCAGTGTGGATGGGCAGAAGAGGAGGAGGAGGAGGATGAGGGTATGGAGAGTCATCCTGAAGTGGACATTGACGTCTTGCCTGTTGCTACTCTAGCACACATTGCTGACTTCATGTTAGGCTGCCTTTCCCGCGACCCTCGCGTTATACGCATTTTAGGTAACACAGATTACTGGGTGTTCACCCTTCTCGAACCCCACTACAAAGAGAACGTCTTATCTCTCATTCCTGTGGTGGAGAGGACGAGAAAAAAGGTACAATACCAGAAGGTACTAGCTGATAGATTGCTTCAAAATTTTCCATCTGACAATGCGGCCGCCAGAGTCCGTACTTCCTTAGGCAACTGAGGAAGGGAGACAATGGGAACACACAAAGTATTTCCAACAGAGGCAGTGTAACACTTTCCAAGGCATGGGACACTTTTATCACACCCCGCCAGCAACCTCACCCTGAAGAGTGGCCTAGGGCTACAAGGAGGGAAAAGTTTTAGAAGATGGTGAAGGAATACATTGCAGACCGTGTCAGCATCCTAAATGATCCCTCAGTGCCTTACAACTACTGGGTGTCCAAGCTGGACACTTGGCATGAACTTGCGCTCTACGCCTTGGAGGAGCTTGCCTGCCCTGCCGCCAGCGTATTGTCTGAGCGTTTAATTAGTGCTGCTGGTGGCATTATAACTGATAAGCGTATCTGCTTGCCCACTGACAATGCTGACAGGTTGACTCAGATAAAAATGAACAAGGCCTGAATTGCCCCTGACTTCTGCACTCCACCAGAGGAAAGCTGAGCTATGAGGAACAAAAATGCAATTTAAATGTATGCTTTATAATATACTCAATTCACAAGATTCAGATGCACCCAAAAAAAGGTTGTTTGATTCCTGCTTTCTCATCTGCGTCCTCCTCCACCTCCTCTTCCATACAGAATACATATGCACTCACTACACTGTTTTGTAGGGTTCGCTGGGCTTCAGGCCCTCACCTCCAATGTGTTATACGGTCTGCTCACCTGTAGGCCATTACTGCAATGTTTTATTGGGTTCGCTCAACTTCAGGCCGTTACCTCCAATGTTTCATCCGGTCTGCTCACCTGTAGGCCATCACGCCAATGTTTTATGGGGTTCACTCACCTTCAGGCCCTCATCTCTAATGTTTTATACTGTCTGCTAACCTGTAGGCCATTACTGCAATGTTTTATGGGGTTTGCTCGGCTTCAGGCCCTCACCTCTAATGTTTTATACGGTCTGCTCACCTGTAGGCCATCACTGCAATGTTTTATGGGGTTCGCTCACCTTCAGTCCCTCACCTCCAATGTTTTATACAGTCTGCTCACCTGTAGGCCATTACTGCAATTTTTTGGGGGGTTTGTTCGGCTTCAGGCCCTCACCTCTGATGTTTTATATGGTCTGCTCAACTGTAGGCCATCACTGCAATGTTTTATGGGGTTCGCTCACCTTCAGGCACTCACTACAATTTTTTTAAAGGTTCCGCTCACCTTCAGGACCTCAACTGTAATGTTTTAGAGGTAACCAGCACACCCTTGCTCCAAAAGTTTTTGAGGGTCACCAGCAGGCCAATAATCATAATTTTTTAAGGGTGTGTATGATGCCCTCCTTTATGTATAATAAAGGTTGTATTGGAGTGCTAGTTCCTTGAAATTTTTGACAGCTCTTTCACTGCATAGGCTTTATGAGTGTAGCAGTGTACCTGAACAATTGTAGCACCATGTGAATGAGGCCCTGCTTTATGTGAATAACAGGCTGTATCGAAGTGCTTCTTCCTTGTAATTTTTGGCAGCATTTGCACTGTATATACAATTGAATATACAAGAAAGAATGTTTCCTAACATTTTTACCTCTAAACATGTTTTTTTTTTTTTTTGAGGGGGCGGGATTTTGTCGCTGTGTAAAAGTGGCGGACAACTGGGACAATATGGTTCCCAGCAGCAATATGTTCCAGATGCATTTTGATGGTGTTTCTGTCACTTTCTGACCTTTTCCAATGGACCAGGCACCCTCGCCTCATCTGAGCAGGGGGTGCCTGGTTGTCTCCCATTGACTTCCATTATATTCGGTGCTTGGCCGAGCGCATAAATATCGCTATGTGTTCGGATCTGTGTAAGGACTAGAGTTGAGCGGACACCTAGAAGTTTGGGTTCGAAGGGTTCGGCTGAACTTTACAAAAAAGTTCGGGTTCGGGATCTGAACTTAACCTGAACTTGAAGTCAATGGGTACCCGAACTTTTGGGCACTAAAATGGCCCTAAAAATGTAATGGAAAGGGTTAGAGGGCTGCAAAAGGCAGCAAAATGTGCTGGCAAGTGTGTGGATAGGGAAATAACATAAAATAAAATAAAAATGCTAAATTATTAACCTGCAACTCAGAGGAGGAGGTGGATGTGGAGTCGGAGGTTGAGGAGGCGGTGAATGGGGTGTTGTAGGAGGAGGAAGAGGAAGAGGAGGTAGCTAGCTAAAAATTTTTTTTTTTTTTTTTTTTTGGCTAGCCCCCAAAATAATAGAACAAATAAAAAAAAAAAGAAATCAAAGAATAAGTGCACTTGAGTACAAGAATGTATGGTTAAAGCGGGTATAAATGTCTATTCTGCACAAGGTAAAGACATGTCTTGTGGGTTCCAAGCCTGGTTCATTTTGATGAACGTGAGCTTGTCCAGTTTGGCTGTGGACAGTCGGCTGCGTTTGTCCGTAATGACGCCCCCTGCTGTGCTAAATACACGTTCAGGCAATACACTGGCTGCAGGGCAGGCCAGCACCCCCAATGCGTAAAGGGCAAGTTCAGGCCATGTGGACAAGTTGGAGACCCAGAAGTTGAATGGGGTAGAACCATCAGTCAGTACGTGTAGGCGGGATCACTCATACTGTTCCACCATGTTGTTCAAATGCTGCCTCCTGCTAAGACGTTCCACATCAGATGGTTGCTAACCCTGCCTTGTGAGGTGCTGGCCATGACCCAGCTGTGTTGGTGACCTCTTCCTCCTGCTCCTCCGCCTCTGCCTTTGCCTTGTGCTTCCACTTGTCTCCCGGTGTCATATGGGAATGCCCTCAGGAGGGTGTCTACCAGTGTGCACTTGAAGTCTCACATCTTCCTATCACGCTCCAGTGAGGGAATTAAAGGACTGCACGTTGTCTTTGTAATGGGGATCCAGCAGGGAGGCAACCCAGTAGTCAGCACAAGTTAAAATGTGGGCAACTCGGCGGTCGTTGCGCAGGCACTGCAGCATGTAGTCGCTCATGTGTGCCAGGCTGCCCAGAGGTAAGAATAGGCTGTCCTCTGTAGGTGGTATATCGTCTGTGTCCTCTGTATCCCCCACGCTTCAGTGATGGCCATGAGCTTTGTTGGGTGCCACCCTGCTGTGAACCAGGTTCCTCCTCCTCTACCTCATCCTCCTACTCTTCCTCTAAAACTGTGCCATGGATGGCCACATGTGTACCTGGCCTCTGCTGGTGCAGGAACCCACCCTCTGAGCCACTTCTGAATGACTGGCCTGAAACACTGTGAAATGCCCCCTCTTGCTCCTCTTCTGTGCCACATCCTCTTCCATCATCACCCTAAGTGTTTTTTAAAGAGACATAGAAGTGGTATTGTAACGCTAAGAATGGCGTCATCGGCACTGGCCATGTTGGTTGAGTACTCGAAACACCGCAACAAGGCACACAGGTCTCGCATGGAGGCCCAGTCATTGGTGGAGAAGTGGTGCTGTTCTGCAGAGCAACTGACCTGTTCATGCTGCAGCTGAAACTCCACTATCGCCTGCTGCGGCTCGCAGAGTCTCTCCAGCATATGCAAGGTGGAGTTCCACCTGGTGGGCACGTCACATATGAGGCTGTGAGCAGGAAGGCCGAAGGTACACTGCAGCGCAGACAGGCGAGCAGTAGCAGGGTGAGAACGCCAAAAGTGCGCACAGACGGACCGCACTTTCTGCAGCAGCTCTGACATGTCTGGGTGAGTTTTTAAGGAATTTCTGCACCACCAAATTCAGCACATGCGCCAGGCAAGGGATGTGCGTCAAACCGGCTAGTCCTAGAGCTGCTATGAGATTTCACCCATTTTCGCACAACACCAGGCCGGGCTTGAGGCTCACTGGCAGCAACCACTCATCGGTCTGTTCTTCTATGCCTCTCCACAGCTCCTGTGCAGTGTGGGGTTTGTCACCCAAACACATGAGTTTTAAAACCGCCTGCTGACGTTTACTCCTGGCTGTGCTGAAGTTGGTGGTGAAGGTCTTTCGTTGACCAGATGAGGTGGTGGTAGAAGAGGAGGAGGAGGAAGCGGAGTAGGAGGAGGAGGCAACAGGAGGAAAGAATAATGCCCTGCGATCCTCGGTGGTGGAAGGACATGCGCCAAACCGCAGTGTGCATTTAGGGAGATATAGCGTCCCTGCCCATGCTTACTGGTCCATGTATCTGTGGTTATGTGGACCTTGCCACAGATGGTGTTGCGCAGTGCACCCTTGATTTTATCCTTCACTTGGTTGTGCATGGAAGGGACGGCTCGCCTGGAAAAGTAGTGGTGGCTGGGAACGACGTACTGTGGGACAGCCACTGCCATCAGCTGTTTAAAACAGTCCTTCTCCACCAGACAGAATGACAGCATTTCAAAGGCCAGTAATATTAAAATGCTGGCATTCAGGACCAGGGATCGAGGGTGGGTAGGGGGTATTTTCTCTTTCTCTCCAGTCTTTGGGAGATGGACAGCTGAACACTTGCAAGTGACATGGTGGAGATGCTTGGTGATGATGACGGAGGTGGTGATTTTGGTGGCACATCCTCTGTTTGCTGGGTGGCAGGTGCCTCTGTGACTCCAGAGGTTGAGGAAGAGGCAAATACAGCAGCAGAAGAGGAAGCAGGAGGAGCCTGAGACCTTCCTTGGTTCTTAAGGTGTTTACTCCACTGCAGTTTGTGCTTTGCATGTAGATGCCTGGTCATGCAGGTTGTGCTCAGGTTTAGAACGTTTATGCCTCGCTTCAGGCTCTGATGGCACAAGGTGCAAACCACTTGTGTCTTGTCGTCAGGACATTGTCTGAAGAACTGCCATGCCAATGAACTCCTTGGAGCTGGCTTTGGTGTGCTAGGTCCCTCGGTGCGGTGGGCAGTAGCAGGGGTACTGTCTCGGGGACGGCCGCTCCGCTTTTACAGTCTGCTCCTTCTTTTGCTGTGCTGTTGTCTCTGTGCGCCCACCGCCTCTTCTTCAGAACTGGACACGTCACTAACATGAACTTGAGTCCAGTCGGGGTTTAGGACCTCATCATCCTCCACATCATCTTCCACCCATTCTTGACCCCTTCCCTTCTCATCGGTCTGCACACTGCAGAAAGCCGCAGCAGTTGGCACCTGTGTTTCGCCATCATCAGAGATGTGCTGTGGCAGTCTTCCCATGTCCTCATCCTGCAACATAAGTGGTTGGGCATCAGTGCATTTAATGTCCTCCACTTCTGTGGCAGGGCTATGTGGATGTGTCATCAAAAAGCATAAGAGTCTGCTTCATGACTTGGCTACTTTGCAAGGGGGAGAGGTGAAAGGCTGATGGGCATGGGCTGCAGGTGCCAACTCTGAGCTTTCTGCAGAGGACTGGGTCTGTGGACTGTGAAGGAACTGGCACCACTGTCAGCCACCCAATCTACTATCGCCTGTACTTGTTCTGGCCTCACCATCCGTAGAGCGGCATTCGGGCCTACCAAATAACGCTGCAGGTTCTGTCGCCTACTCGCAACTGAGGAAGGTGTTTCACTTGGAGCTGTAGCTGGCGCAGAAAGTCCACGTCCTCTCCCAGCAACAGGAGCTCCACCAACACCACCACGACCATGTCCACATCACTTATTTGATTTTCTTCTCATTATTTGCGTTCACCCACCAAACTAACAGATGGTTTATCTCAGGTGTCAATTTAACTGCCAATAGTGAACAATTAAGTTCACTAACAGTGAGGCAGTGCCCGTGTCATAAACAGAATCAATTTCTTTAGGTCACACAATGGTGTAACGGAGCAATTCAATACAATTACTTCACTATCAACAAAAATTAGATTTTTCAAACCATTAATGTAACAGCAGAGGTTAACTGTTTAATTTAACTGTCAGAAATGCAGCATACACAGCAAATGTCCTATCTACCACAAAACCGGTGTTTTTGCAACCAACTATGTAAATGCGGAGTTCCACAGGTTACTTAAAATGACTGAAATACAGGGTAGGCCTCAGATCTACTATGTAGCACAAAACCAGTGTTTATTGCTACAAAATACAAAAATGCACTATGTCACCGCAAAAATTATAAAACTGTTTTTTCAGCGTTGTATGCAAACGTGCTCTGTGGTACAACAGCAAAATTATAAAATAGGTAATGTAGGGGGACTTGACCTGCCAGAAAAAAGGAATTTTTCCTCCACTAAGCTACCAAAAAATTATTACACTGATGTCCCTGGCAGGCTGGCACACATGCAGGTCACATGCAGTTCCAAGGACACTGCAGTTGCTAAAATGGCTGCCTCAGTAACAGATGGATTAAAAATTATTTTGCAGTATCACTGGGCTCAGGGCTGGGTACAAATATGTAGCATAGCATCCTCAATAATTGCTGTAGTTTGAAGAGTTAACACCACCAAGTTCAACAGATTTCTTCCCTAATCTCTCCCTGAGAACACCAGCAGCAGCAACCTGTCCCTACACTAAGAGCAGCAGAGTCTGGGTCACATGCTGCACTTAGCCAATCACAGCCATGTTAATAGTAGGCATGGCTGTGATGGCTTCTTAGGGAAAAGTAGTTAAACGCTTGTTGATTTGCTGCCCTGTGGAAGAAATCCCTGAACAACGAACCCAAATTCGAACTTTTACGGAAATGTTCGGGTCCGGGTGCGGAAAACCGTAAAGTTCGGTATGAACCCGAACTATACAGTTCGAGTTCGCTCAACTCTAGTGTGTAATAAACATAGGCATGTATAAAATGGAGAGAAATTAATGTCATAACAGAGAACGTCTGAGGGGAGTGTGGTGTTGTGTGAGCTGCATAGTATGATACGAAGCATCACCTACCACACAAGGTGAGCTTATCAAATGTAGAGTGTGCAGCATAGATTCCTCATCAGTGGCCCAAAGAATGCCAAGAATCAAACCACAGGGAGATCACAGAGTAACTTGGTTAATTGAAGAAGTGGCATCCCCAGGCCAGGCACGGGGCCTACAAAGTAAAACCAATACTGAAAGGAATGACAGCATTGAAGCATGAAGGTAACCACATAGTGTCAAATCTACTTCTGGGATAAGGAAGTGAGGTGTCAACTTGCCTGATTTCTTCTTGGTCTTCTGAGCTTTGCCAGAGCAAACTGTCTCCTATGGTATGGATGGTGTGATCGCCAATGGTAAGATGATATCAGTCGTGACTGACCAATCTGGGATGTCAAGCTCTTTGATCTCCAGCACAGCAAAGACATCAGGTAAATTCTTCTGAGAGTAGATAATGAGTCTCTTGTCCTTTAAAGCTATCATCATTCCAAAAGGAAACAGAAAGCAAGAGGCTATGTGTTTGTGTCTCAAGTAATCTGTTAAAGGTCTAAGTAGTTGCCTTTTATTTAGTATAGCAGGGGCCAGGTCTTCAAAAAGAAGAATTGGTGATCCTTAATATTCTATGTTTGGAGTTTCTCTAGCTTTTTTATCACTAGATCCTTTTGAGAGAAGTTTAAGAACGTACATATGATGTCCCTGGGAGAACCAGTGGGCTTTGGTTTTGGGTGCAAATGCAATGAGCCCACTACGCATGCCTGGGGGATCCCTTACCCCTCTGGAGGTATTTTCAATTATATGTCCCTTTGTTAGAGTAATTAGTCGTGTCACCAGCTGCTGTTAAGCAGCGGGAACACAGGGTTCCCTTTAGATAATTGAATGTACCCAAATGTAGGAAGGCCAGAGTGGTGTTAAATAGGCCACAATATCCCTGAAGATGTTGTGTAGCACGTGTCACGGTGCTCCCACCTTTGGATATGGTTGGAATCCCAGACCCGGTGGTCCGAAGCAGTGCAAAGGGGGTTGGTAACTTGGGTGATGAAAGAATGAAGTTGAGTCCAGGTTTGGTAAACGTTGAACAGTTGATTTACTTGTAATAAACGATAATCCATACAGTTTCCAAACTTTATCTTGGTTACCAATAGGTTTCAGCAGGCAAATGGCAGGCAAATACTTTCTCTGCACACAGACTCCTCTCTGCTGTATCCTCTCTGTAGCTCTCTTAGCTCAACTATGTAAGTAGTCAGTTTCTTACTGAAGATAATTATAGGAAACTCTGTCCTGGCTGTGAGTACCTCAAGCTCTAGTTTTGGCTTGGATTTCAGGCAATGCAAGCCCAGGAGGGGACATGCAACCAATATGCACAACCTCCGGTGATAAGGTTGGCTAGAACAAACAGAACCTGTATAGACCGGACTATGCCAGTAGATTTCTACTAGCAGGGGTGAGACTGCACTAACTCTAGCTAGCTAACTCCTCCTCTCCTTCTCCCTCTAGAGGAAGAGAGAGAATAGACAATCCAGTTCATTCCATGTAACTAGCACTGCCATGTGTTGCTGCCACCGTGTGCTAGACCAGGGAACTACATGAATATAACAGTTTCAATGGAAATGCATATGCACATTATTCAGTGATGATATACCAGACATTAGATGACACAGTCTTAGCACATAGAAAGTGGTAACAAGGTACAAAAGGGTCATTAAACAAAGCTCAGTGAGCTCTTTTTAGTATTATATGATCGCTATATAATCATCTCCCAGAATTGATTTGCAGATCTCAGACACAGCTTTGGGGACAGCTTCTGAAGCAACTGCCAAGACTGTATGCCAAGACTGTTTCTGCGACCATGGTTATCTCGTTTTCAAGATAATGTAGTCATAGAGCTAGTTGATGTGCTGTTGATAAATGGATAAGACGTCTGAAGTCTTTTTAGTGTGAACAATGAGTGCAGATTGAGTCGACTTCAGGGCTTCAACACAATCTGTTTTACTCTCTTTTTATGCCTGCCAGTTCATCTTGAACTAGATCTAAAGGAAAAGTATGATCAGAAAATGACCAATTGGTTAGATCACATTTTTATGTTCACTATATTTTTAAACTATTTTTGGTGGTTATGTTTTGTTTTTCATGCCATAAAAGATCCATAAAATCTTGCCGTCTTCACGCTGGCCACAAAGCCTAATATAAGCTTAACTTCTTGGTTGGTACAGACCACTTTACTACAGTTACCTGCTTATCAATACACAGAATTGATATCAGTACAGACTGGATTAGAATGGCAGATAAGACATGATCCACCATTTACAATAGGTGATTGTCAAAGCTCATCTACTCTTTCCTTGTACAATTACCTCTGCACAGGTCACAGAGCATGCTTAGAAGACTCTACCATAGAAGTCAATGAGGTCCCCTCCTGATCATTGTGTCTCTAGCCTGTGGGGCTGCCGTAAAGCTATTTTCTTAATGCTTTCTAAATGTGGTTAAGAACAGCCCAGGCAAGATGGCCGTCCCATAATAATATTCTGGAAATAGAATAAATAAATGAGAAAGATCAGAAGAAATTGTTTATGTGTAACTATCTGGTTTTGACTGGCAGAAAACATTTTTGATGATGCATTTCCTTTAGAGCTTTCTATGATCGAAATGCATAATCTGGTTTTTAATCATTGTTCAAGATGTTTTTAAGGACTTTCCAATAAATAAGTAAAATTTTAACAGAGTGCTGGAGATTTCTTTTTTTGAATTTGTTTATTGTGGATACTCCTGCTTCCAGCTCATAACATCTCCTAGCACCTGTTATTTGGACATGAGCTATGAGCATGATCTTCCTTCGCTGCTCCAATTAGCAGATGTAGTGCTACCCTTATTGTTCACCAGCATCTGCTGAAAGGCCATTTATACTTGGCTACTAAGGATCTAGTTTAAATCGTGTAAGAGAGCACAAGGTTTTGTCATCGACGGAAGGTACGTGTCACTGAGGTTCATAGCCTCGGTGAGGTAAGAGCCATTTTGTCTATGTCAGCAGCAGGTAGTGCTACTGACACAATTGTTATATAGCATGGCTGCCAAGCCGATCCGGGCCGGCTCTTACCGGGAGCAGCTAAAGTGAAGGGTGGGTGGTTGCTCCCCACTACCCAGTCCTGGATTTGGGCTTTATTTAAAAACACAGCCAGCAGCTGGGAGAGATTGTCCTGGAGCTGCTGGTAATGCTGTGGAGCTCTCAGGGCTGGAAGCAAGAGCTTGCAAAGAGGCGTGCAGTCTGCCTGGAAGCCTGAGGTTGGACTTTCCTGCGGCTGGGCTGACAGCTGGGTGCAAACATGCACCTAAACCACACAGGTGACTTGATCCCGTCTTGGACTTTTGTTTTGCCCCATGTTTTTGCTATGTGTGTGAAGTAACACTAAGTGACTGTTTTGAGTTTTGTTTGTGCAAGTGCGAAATAAAACACTGTTTACTGCACTATCTTGACTCCCTTTGCCTCTATACTGCTCCCGCACTGCTGTCTACCAGTGCAACTCCCCACATTTGGTGTCGGAAGCGGGCAAGCGCAGTGAGGCTGGCGTGAATGCCGGAAATATTTTGTTTTTGCTGAGCACGACTTGATGTCCTATATTAGGCCGGTAATATTACAACCGGTGTTATCTGGCAACATGGAGGCCATTGTGAAAGCTCTTGTTGAGGCTAACTTGCAGCAGCAGGAGGCCAATAAGCAACAGCAGGAGACTAATCAGCTCCTGTTACAGCACGTGATGGCACTACAAGCCACAGGAGTGTCCCACCACGATGCCCCGAAAGCGGTCCGTGCGGCGATCCCAAAAATCACCCCCTCGGACGACATCGAAACTTACATAGCTGTATTTGAAAAGGTGGCCGTGAGGGAGAAGCTACCCCGGGATCAGTGGGCTGAGGTGGTCGCTCCGTTTCTGGCAGTGAAGGGGGAGATTCTGGCCAGACTAGGAGTAAATGTGGCCCGCCAGGCCACAGTACTACGATTTGCTGCACAGGTTGCAAAAATGGCTGCAGCCTGATGTGTTAAGTCCCACTGTCATGCTGGATCGTCTGCTGGCTGACATGTTTTGGAGGGCCTTGCCTTACCCCCTCCAGCACTGGATTGGCCAGGTATCTCCTGCCAATGCCCTAGAGATGGTTGATCTGGTGGAACGCTATGAGGCCACAAAAAGCCTACAGTGGGGTGCTGTTGGGAGGGGACCGGTCAAACCCCAGAGGTCTCCAAACCCGTACCCATGACTGGTTCAGACAAAACCTGCTCGGAGTGTACCCCCTGTGGACCCGGCTCCGATAGTTTTCTGGCGGTGTCAGGAGCCTGGCCATGTACGGGCCGAGTGTCCCCACTGGGGAAAACTTATGGAAGTGAACTATAGGTACCGTCACTCAATGTACGCTAAAAAGTTGTGTGCAGCAGGTACCCTTGAAGTGTCGGACACCCAATAGCCACCTGTGAGAGGTGGAAGTGGGAGGCACTCTGGTGGTGGCTGTGTTGGACTTAGGGAGTCTAGTGTCCCTGGTGAGAGCGGCACTGGTACGGCCCGCCAAATATACTGGGCGGAAGTTTGGGGTCATGTGCATTCACGGAGACCTAAAGGACTATCCCACCGCCCTAGGGACTCTGACCACAGTGGCCGGCAAGTGGACCCTCGAGGTGGCTGTCTCCACCACATTGTCATATGAACTAATAATTTGGAGAGACTTCCCTGATTTTCCGTCACTAAGGCCTCAGATGAAAGTGACAAATAAAAATGAGACAGGGGTAATCCTAGCAGAGTGGCCTGGTTCCATTGGAGGGCCAGAGCCCTGGGAGCCCGAGACCGAAGGGCCAGCGGTAGGCGTGACCACTACTTCTGTGATAGAGGGGGAGACAACCCCACTGAGTGTAATGGTGGGAGACACGGAGGACTTGCCACCAGGACCTGAGTTGGCAGACCTCCACCTCTCCGGAGACAATTTCGGGACCGCTCAACACCGGGACCAAACCCTAACCAGGGCCTGGGAGAATGTTGGGGTAATTGATGGTAAACCCCAAAAACCGGGGGCTGAGTTAATATTTCCCCGTTTTGTTGTTCACCAAGAAATGTTATATCGGGTGAACTAAATCCGAGGTGAGCTGGTTGAACAGCTGGTGGTGCCCAGCGCATATCGCAAGCTCGTCATGGAGCTTGCCCACCAACATGTTCTTGGGGGACACTTGGGGTGGCAGAAAATGCAGGACCGCATACTACAGTGGTTTTATTGGCCCGGTGTGTTCAGAGAGGTGGAAGAGTATTGTAAGTCCTGTCCAACCTGTCAGGTAAATAGTCCCCAGCCACATTTCCATAGTCCCCTGGTACCTCTTCCAATCATTGAGGTTCCGTTTGAGCGAATCGCTATGGATCTATTAGGGCCCATACCGAAATCTTCTAGGGGCCACCAACACATTCTGGTCATTCTCGACTACGCCACTCAAAATCCAGAGGCGGTGCCCCTGCGACATACGTAAGCTAAGCTCATCGCTAAAGAGTTCATGGAAATGTTTTCCCGTGTGGGCCTACCTAAAGAGGTTCTGACAGACCAAAGGAACCCCTTTTATGTCCACAGTTATGAGGGAACTATGTAAATTGTTGTGTATAAAGCAGTTACAGATGTCCGTTTACCATCCGCAAACGGACGGTCTTGTCGAAACGTTTAACCAAATTAAAAAAAATATGTTAAAAAGGGTGGTGTCTAGAGATGGGAGGGACTGGGATTTGCTTCTGCCCTATCTCATGTTCGCAGTGCGAGAGGTGCCATAGGTCTCTACTGGGTTCTCGCCCTTCAAACTGCTTTATGGCAGACACCCTCGGGGCCTGTTAGACATCGCCAAGGAAGCGTGGGAACAACAACCCGTCCCCCACAAAAGTGTCATTAAGTATGTTACCCAGATGCAGGAACGGATGGAGAGGGTGTTGCCGCTGGTCCGGGAACATATGGAGGCAGCTCAACAAGCCCAGAGTAGGGTGTATAATCGCCAGGCTCGGGTACGGGACTTTAATCTGGGAGATCGGGTTTTGGTTCTGGTACCCACCCTTGACAGCAAGTTTCTAGCTAGGTGGCAGGGGCCCTATGAGGTGTTCGAGAAGGTAGGGGAAGTAAATTACAAAGTACACCAGCCAGGGCGGCAAAAGCCGGAGCAAGGTGTACCACGTGTATTTACTAAAGCCATGAAAAGATAGGGACTCATCCGATGACGACAGCCCCCGGCCAGGGCTTCTAGGTGAAAAGTGTCCAGCCCCTCAGCTCGAGGCCTGTGAAGCAGTAGCCACTGTAAAAATTGCAGATAGCCTGTTCTCCAAACAGGTTCAGGAAGTCAGGGAGTTCATCGGTCGGAACACGGATGTGTTCTCGGACCTCCCTGGCCGCACTTCCCTTATCCAACATGATATCGTCACTGAGCCCCAGGCCAAGAACCGGTTAAAACCATACAGGGTACCCGAGGGTTGGTTGACGTGCCATCGCGGAGGAGGTGCAGATAATGCTGAAACTCTGTGTCATTGAAGAGTCTAAAAGTAAATGGGTGAGTCCTATAGTCCTAATACCCTAGCCAGGTGGGACGTTGCGGTTCTGCAACGATTTTCGCAAGTTAAATGAAGTATCCAAGTTTGATGTATATCCCATGCCCCAGGTAGACGAGCTTATTGGGAAGTTGGGCCAAGCCCGATATTTTTCTGTGCTAGACCTCACTAAAGGGTACTGGCAGGTACCCTTAACGACTTCGGCCAAGGAAAAAACTGCTTTTGTTACCCCGCAGGGCCTGTATCATTATAAGGTATTACCCTTTGGCCTACATGGCGCCCCCGCCACCTTCCAAAGGTTAATGGACATAGTGCTGCAACCTCATCGTCAGTACGCCTCGGCCTACTAAGATGATGTCATCATCTACAGCATAGATTGGGAAAGTAATTTACCCAAAGTGCAAGCGGTAGTGGATGCCCTTAGGAAAACTGGACTAACCGCTAATCCAAAGAAATGCGCAATTGGGTTAGAGGAGACTAAGTACCTGGGATATGTCATCGGGCGGGGAGTCATAAAACCGCAGGTAAAAATAATAGAAGCGATACGTAATTGGCCCTGACCTGTCACCACCAGACAGGTGAAGTCGTTCCTGGGGATTGTAGGGTATTACATGTGGTTTGTGCCCCACTTTGCCACAGTAGCCGCGCCGTTGACAAACCTATTGAAAGGACGAAAGTCCGGAAAAGTCCACTGGAGTGAACAGGCGGAAAAGGACTTCGTCACGTTAAAGTCGGCCCTGTGTGGGTCCTCGGTTTTGGTGACACCCAACTTTAACAAGGAATTTATCGTACAGACGGATGCCTCGGAAGTAGGTCTCAGTGCTTTACTGTCTCAGGAAGTCAACGGGGAGGAACATCTTGTTCTCTTCCTAAGTCATAAGCTCAACCCGGCCGAGACCTGGTACAGCATAGTGGAGAGGGAGTGCCTGGCCATCAAGTGGGCACTCGAGTCTCTCCGCTATTACCTGTTAGGGAGGAAGTTCCATCTGGTGACCGACCATTCTCCTCTCAAGTGGATGAGCCAAGCCAAGGAGAGGAATGCTCGGGTCACCAGATGGTTCTTGTCCCTGCAGAACTTCCCTGCAGAAAGTTCTCAGTGGAACACAGGGCAGGCCGCTTGAAAGGAAATGCAAATGCCCTGTCCCGCGTCCACTGCCTCACATGTGTTCACCCCCTCAGGGTTGAACAAAGGGGGGGGGGTGTTATCGACGGAAGGTACGTGTCACCGAGGTTCATAGCCTCGGTGAGGTAAGAGCCATTTTGTCTATGTCAGCAGCAGGTAGTGCTACTGACACAATTGCTAGATAGCATGGCTGCCAAGCCGATCCGGGCCGGCTCTTACCGGGAGCAGCTAAAGTGTAGTGTGGGTGGTTGCTCCCCTCGACCCAGTCCTGGTTTTGGGCTTTATTTAAAAACACAGCCAGCACCAGCAGCTTAGAGAGATTGTCCTGGAGCTGCTGGTAATGCTGTGGAGCTCTCAGGGCTGGAAGCAAGAGCTTGCAAAGAGGCGTGCAGTCTGCCTGGAAGCCTGAGGTTGGACTTTCCTGCGGCTGGGCTGACAGCCGGGTGCGAACATGCACCTAAACCACACAGGTGACTTGATCCCGTCTTGGACTTTTGTTTTGCCTCACGTTTTTGCCATGTGTGTGAAGTAACACTAAGTGACTGTGTGAAATAAAACACTGTTTGCTGCACTATCTGGACTCCCTTTGCCTCTATACTGCACCGCACCGCTGTCTACCAGAGCAACTCCCCACAATCGGTATAGTAAGGCCTCAGAAAACAGCAGAGCTTACAGGTAGCAGACCTATCAGATGCCAAGGAGTAGTAGGAGACAATTATAAATCAGATTCTAAGTCAATGGGATCCAAATCAGTAGAAAAGAGGTTAATCTAAAGATAAACAAAAGTCAGATCACCAGAAAAGACAAAGAAAGCTTTATTGGTAGACATGGTGTTAATCCATAGACAAGCCAAAGTCAATTCACCAGGAAAGAAAATTAAAGAAAAATCAGTAGACATGGGATTAATCCAGAGGTAAGTCAGAGTCAGTACATAGGAAGCTGCAACAAAAATGCAACACAGTTCTGAGCATACGGAACTAACATGAGCCATGAACAAAATCACAGACAAAGACAGACAATGTGAGACTTAAATGCCTTGCCTGGCCCTTGGATTGGATGCTCAGCCAGGTTCATCCAGGCTCACCAATAAGTTGAATATCTGGTGCTTGGCTGTTTGGCATAGCAACCCTTCTAGAATAACCATGCTCTGGATAATGGCCAAGTAGATTGACAGTCATCAGTTGACTGTAAGCTAATTGTAAATATGAAAAGAAACCTAGAAACAGGTTTTATGTATTCATTTTTTATGTGGCACAGAATCAAATGATTCAGAGATTTCAAGAAATATGACATTTAATGACTCAACCCAGTCCAGTCTAGAACTTACCTCCCCATAAAAAATAATTAGATTAGCTTGACAGAACTGATCCTTCATAAACCTTTCCGATATCCCATTGTGCTCCCTCATATCGTGCCGGGGTGACAAACAACCATACACGCACACCCACAATGACTTAACCAAAGCCACACTTAAGGTCTGGGACTCATTGGGTGACCTTCTCAGCCCCTTACCCTCTCCGCGTATGCCATTAGCAGATCTTTCTGACTTACAACTCCCTAAATACTCGGACATAAGATTACTTATATCCGAACTTTCCTCTCTCCTCCATCCTAGATCAGTCAAACACAGAGGAGTTTAGAAAGCCTTTTTCTTTCACATCCCTACACTCCATGCATAGGGCTCACATACGTTCATACACTCACATACATGTGTTAGTAACTCTTTACCTTACTAAGTCAGACTCACAGAGGACCTTACTCTGTTCGAGAAATTGATGTCTAGTAAGCTGCCTCAGAAGCATCTCTTATCACAGATATATAGAATCATTCAACAGTTAAAATTTTGCAACAACGGAGCTTATGTGTCGGACTGGAGTAGGAATCTTGATGTTGCCCTGACGGAAGCAGTCATTAAACTGCTATATCATCACTCACGTGGCATTTCTCATTGTATTCGACTTCAGGAGACCTAATTTTTCTTTTTTTTTTGTGCTTTTTTGTTTCCTTCCTGTTTTACTAGTTTACAAATTTTCTTTTTGTGTTTATTCTGTCCCTTTACATTTTGATCTTCCTACAGTACATAGTTTATTTTCCTGTGCCTAACCCCCTCTGCCCATAAGTAAGAAGGATCCAGTTAGAGAATCTTTGTGTCATTAACAAAACGCATTATGGATACCTAAAGAGACAGGTTTTTTAAGTATTTATCTTGGCCCTCACGGAATTGAGATTTTTGGGAGGCACAGTTGAGGAAGCAGAAGATACAATAATAGTATTTTACAATAGAAATTAGCATTAGTTTATCTTCACAATGAAGGTCTGCCGATGCATGTAGTTCCCCTATCCAATCCATACATTTTGACCCCATGTTATTAGATAATTTAGGATATTAGGGATATTAGACCTCAGGAAAGAAATTACCTTAACTATATATATACAAAAAAATATATCGTTTTTGATAAGTGAAGGGGAATCACGGCACTCACTGGTGGAAGAGTAAAATCTTTACTAACTTGAACTTAAAACTAAAAAGGTATACAGAAGTTAAGAAAGATGACACCAGATAAAAGTCCAAATTCATGAATGGGACATGAAGACTACCGGAATCTGTGCTCTGAACTAAGGTAATTATTTTTTTTTTTATCTAAGGATGGCAAGGATTGAGGAATATCCAACATGAAAAAGGTGGAGTGAGTAGAAAAATTACACATCATACAAAGAAACTTCAGAACTAGGAAAACCCAAACAGAAGACAGCATTGTGAAAAAAACCTTGTCCATAGATGCTAGGGAATGCAACTTACATGGTTATAATACATAAAGATAATATATAATATTACTATGCAGTTTATGTTGATTGTTGATCAGAACTGTCACAGAAAACCACTCTATGTACTGTATATAGTAGTTGTATATAATATTTGTAGTTGTGTCCATACAAAAGTCCTGCTCCATAGGCTTCTAATCTCTATCAATGATGAGCTTCATTTTAGGACATCGATAACCCAGTGGTTTCTTCATTAGTAATTTCATAGCACGTCTTCAGAGACATGTAGAATTTCTCTCTAGTTTGCTGGTGACCCCTTGCACTTCTTCAGTAGACATTACACACATATGTGACTGGTTTCCTGGAAATAACCAGACACATTTCCTTCTTTCATTCTTACAGCTTCACTGGTTCCTGGGAAACCAGAAGGATATTGCTGGAAATCGTCTCTTCTATGAAAATGGAGATTTCATCACTCAATATTCCATAATAAATTGGCTCAGTTTACAGAATGGATCGCTTGTCTTAAAATATGTTGGATCTACAAAAACAGTACAAAATATTCCCACATTTAATATAAAAGTGGAGAGGATCGTATGGAAGAATAGCATCAACAAGGTGAGATGGAGGCTACTCTGGGTCTTGAGAAAACAGTAAGAAGAGGAAAGCTAAAATTATTTATTATTTGGGGTAGAAAAGACTCATTGGGAAATTTTGGACTCATTGAAGGGGTTCCCTGTTTTCTTGATATTTATGAATAGGGATGAGTGAATCGACTTTGGATTAAACATCTGAAGTCGATTTGCATAAAACTTTGTTCTTATACTGTACGGAGCAGGAGCTCCGTACAGTTTTAGAATGTATTGACTCCGTTGAGCTGAGGTTATTGCTTCGAGAAGTCTCGCAAGACTTTTCGCAATAACTTCATAAATTAATTGGTACTGTAAAAAAAAACATTTCCCGAACTCGGGTTCGGTTCCAAGGTACCACTTGGAACTGAACCCGAGTTTGGGTAATCCCGCCAGAAACTTTTCAGAAATAGAGGCTAAATTAGATTTAAATACATTGGGTGTCCCAAGCACTGACTCCATATAGAGACATAGCTATATATGGAGTCAGAGCAGGGACTCCTAAGCCGGACTAGAGTCCCAACACCCTCCCCTCTTCAAAGCAGGGGGTGCCTGGTTTAATGTTCGGGTTCTCCCATTGACTCTGTAGAGCACCCGAGCATCGCAAAGTGTTCTACCAGAGCAAACGAGCACTTTGGTGCTCAATCAACACTAAAAATGTGTAGTGGGGACAGTGAACAGTCTTGCAGCGTCCCCTTAATTTAACCTGGTAAAAGAGTGATGGTATATCGCTATAATACACAATTCACCTCTGGAACCCGCTCCTATTTCCAGAATAGGGCCCCTGAAGTGAACAGAGAGCAGCAGTGCATGCATTGTGACCCTCTGTTCCTGGATATGGGAGTTCCCACCGATATGGGACTGCCAGACGAGCATTGGCAGTCCCATATCATTGGATGGAGTGGTGGCCCTGCGTGCATAAAGCACTCTCCATTTACTGCTACAGGACTTCTGAAAACAGCAAAGTATGGTCACTCGGCCATTTTTTTAACTCTCCTAGTAATGAATGGAGGGCCTCAATCTGGAAATAGGAGTCGCTTCTAGAGGTGGGACCCATCCTATCGATATGCCCTTCAATTTATGAGTTTGGCTACCCCCTTTTATGACCTCCCACCATCTTTTGACAGTGCAGGTCCTTAGTCTTCAGTGATGTCTTTTGGTGTCAGTGCAGTAGAGGGGGATTAGATGCTCCAGGAACGCTCCTGATGTAATATCTGACTGTTACTAACAGCACTAAATCAAAAAGTAGGCCATTTCCCTGAAGGTCTCGGCCCTGAGCAAGAAGGAGTGTCAATAACAAAACTATTTATTCCGTATATAAAAAAAATCTAGAAACATGTTCCTTCTGATGAAACTAGTGAGGGAAGATATAGATTGATCTAGTATTTTTGGGAGGTTCACGGAGGGAACTTTACATCTTACTCTTATTGAAGGCATTTCTCGAGTCTTGATTTCTATTGACAGACACGCTGTACTTAGTACCGTTGTGGATCATTCCAGAAGCTCACTCATCAACTATATGTTTTCTTTATTGTTTTCCTAGATCCCTAGATCTCAGTGTTCAGAGAACTGTTTGCCAGGAACCTGGAAAGTTTTGAAGTCCAGAATCTATTCCTGCTGCTATGACTGTGTCCAGTGCTCCTCAGGAGAAATCTCTAACTCCACCGGTATTAAGACATTAGTACTTTCTCATCTGCTTCAAGTTTTATAACCTTAGACAAACTGTATATTCATTATCTTATTATGTGGGTTATTTGGAACAGAAATGTGCTCTACTACAGAATGTCTCTGAGAAGACTAATGTTAAAGTCTCCATCCTTATGGTAACAAAACTAAAAGTTCCAACAGTGTGAAGAAGCCAAAGCAGCTTAGTTTACATTTCCAAACAATTAATTGTACTAAAAAAATCCTATCAACCCATCCCATTCCTGTAACGTCTATGCTCACCCATCCCCCTTAATGTCAAATTTAGAAAGTATATGTCACTTTCACTATATTGGCTGTGTAGATAGAAACTAGCAAATCGATTGAAAATCTGCTCTAACTAATAAGGTTTTTTTGTCATAGAAATATTAATAAAATATTTTATAAGATTAACAGAAGAATGTATTTATATAGGGATTTGAGATATATTTTGTGCCATGTCTAATGAGTGATTGTTCTTATGATTTCCAGACAGTCATAAATGCATGAAATGTTCAGACCTTGATTGGCCCAATGAGAAGAAGGATCGTTGTGTTCCAAAACTTCAGGATTTTCTTTCCTACACAAATGACACAATCGTCCTGGTTATTTCTCTGGTTTCTACTCTACTTTCTTTCCTTACATTCATGATTCTTATTACTTTTATTTTGCACCAAAACACACCCATTGTCAAGGCCAATAACAGAAACCTGAGCTTCCTTCTCTTGGTCTCCATCATGCTGAGCTTCCTCTGTGTCTTCTTGTTCCTCGGACATCCAGTTGACCTCACTTGCATGGTACGTCAGGTCTCATTTGGAATCCTTTTCTCAGTAGCTGTATCTTGTGTCTTGAGCAAAACAGTTATCGTTTGCATTGCTTTCAGAGCCACCAAGCCTGGCAGCTCCTGGAAACTCTGGATTGGAAGCAAGTGGTCTAATTATCTGGTGTTGTTCTGCTCCTCCATCCAAGTAATAATCTGTATGCTTTGGTTGGCTCTAGCACCTCCCTTCCCGGAGCTGGACACTCACTCCAGTCAGGGAAAGATCATTGTGCAGTGTAATGAAGGCTCCGTTATTGGGTTCTACTCAGTCCTGGGTTATATGGGGGTCTTGGCGATTATTAGTTTTATTATGGCTTTTTTAGCTCGGACATTACCGGACAGTTTCAATGAGGCCAAGTACATCACCTTCAGCATGCTGGTGTTCTGCAGTGTCTGGATTGCCATGATCCCAGCTTATCTGAGCACCAGAGGCAAATACATGGTGGCTGTGGAGATATTCACCATACTGACCTCAAGTGCTGGAGTCTTAGGGTGTATATTCTTCCCAAAATGCTACATTATCCTGTGGAGACCTGAACTCAATACAAGATCACATTTACTGGAGGGAAGACGCTGAAGATGTGATGTCATACGGTAAAACAGGAACAATAATACGACAGTATGAAGAAGAGCAGGCTGCCTGTATCCACATCTAATAGCTTATAAGACTTTAGTAGATATAATCGTTTATTTTTTGTCAGCACATTTTCATGCATTAAACAGTTCCTGGTGTCCTGTACGTATCACAAATGTACTTTTTGCTCTCTTTGCTCATTTTCATAGCCTTAGTCATATAGAAATTAGTTAGAAAGAGCTCATGGGGAGATTCCTGGGTGTAATGGTGTCCAAGTCTGCTCATCTGCATTGAGCCTCATCCTTTCCTGTCTCCACCTTCTTCAGGTCTCCACATGAGCTATATCCCTAGAGGAAATTCTGTGCAGGTGCACTTCTGGACTCATCTCATGCCCGCACTGTTAGTATCTTCTGTGGACAATGGCTCCATTAGGCTCACTGTACATACACAACAGGCTTGTGCAGTTATGAATACTGACTGCAAAGGTGAAGGACGAGTCCAGCAGCGCTCCATCAAGGGATGTTCTCTAGGGTTTGGCTGCAGATGAAACCAGTGCCCCATGGTCCTCTAAGGCATCTTTTTCCCAAGCTGAAATACCCTTGTGCCTACCCCTTAGTGTTGATAGCGAATATTCTAATCGTGAATTTTTATTACAAATATATTTCATTGCCGATTTTTGCAATCAAGTAAATAATGACTGGGGATCACAAATTCTCAGGTTTGCGATTTTATGGCAGATATGCTGCCAAAAATTCGCGAAATATCGCAAATTCAAATATTGCCTATGCCACTCATCACTAGTCAATATGGTCAAGGGGTTGTTTAGAATATGAAGCTGGATCCAGTTGTATAATACAGCAGACACCCAGCCACCAGGGGATGGGTAGGCAGCGCAAGGGGTGCTCACTCTGGTTTTCCATTCAGAGCCCCCACAGCAAAATCTCAGGGCTCCCATTAGTTACCATGACAGCACAGGCAGTGCCTCAGAAACCCATTGGTCAGTTAATAGGGATCAGAGAACCCAAACTCCAAAGTTTGTGTTCGTACCGAAATTTATAAGCCCAGGTACCTGGACCCAAACCCAGACATTTTCACTGAAGTCTGGGTTCGATGTTCGGGTGATTTTATTATTTTCAATTATAACATAGTTATATCGGAAAATAGTAGCATTCCTAAGACAGAATGCAAAAGAATATGGCCATTTGGGGGTTAAAAATGACCTTCCAAAGAACCTACAATGTACACAATGACGTCAATGGGGTTTGGGGTCAAATTCGGATCCTGCATCTGAACTTTGAGCTGAAGTTCGGCCGAACCTCGCAAATTCAAAATTTTAAGGGTTCGCTCATTCCTAGAGTTTAAAGGAAATTTATGTGTTCAAAAAGAAGTATTAATTACCCTGAAATCAGAACTGTAGTAAACACTACAGTTCTCCGCTCAAAAAACAAGCCTTCACGCAGCTCTGTAAAAGGAAATATGAAAATGCTAAGGCTGTCTGAAAAGAGCAATGCCAAGAAAATTATAATTTTTTTAAAAGGTTTTTTTTTAACGTAATAAGGCAAGATAAAAACTATATACCATATGTTTCCTCCTATAAGACTCACCGGCCCATAAGATGCACCTAAGTTTTAGAGGAAGACAATAAGATTTTTTTTTTTATTAGACCTCAGGTCAGACTACCAATCAGACCCCCAATGTTAATCAGACCTCAGCTCACAGCCCCAATCAGACCCTAATAAGACCTGAGCTCAGACCCCAATGTGAATGACCCCCAATCAGACCTCAGATAAGAGCCTCAAAATAAATAAGACCCCCATTCAGCCCCCATGCCTCTTATCATCACAGTGGAGGATCCAGAGCCTGGTCTCGGGAGGGGCACTTCCGGCAATCGATACGCCCCTGCTCCGATCACTACAGAAATACAGCCCCACTTACCTCTTACATCCAGTGACATCTCCTTTTATGTAGATGTTTTCCTTCCTCATCTTCTCCTTTCAGACCTGCAGACCATAAATCAGTGGTTTCAGCTGTGGCTGGCCAAGTTTAATAGTGTCCTGCAAAGGATATATTTTGTTGTGGGGTGAAATTCAATAGCCAAAATAGCAATCCCCTAAATCTGGTGTCCCAGCTGTTGCAGGCCAAGTGTTAATCTGTCCGTAAAAGGTTATATACACTCAAGGTGTATATACAAGTACTGAGAGGGTCATCCTCAATAACTTCACACGCTTCCGTGCATCTCCCATTGTTTTTTTGTCCGTTAAAGGGTATATTACACAAAGTGTTAAAATACAATTGCTGAAGGCATAATCCTACCTATTTTCTTACACGCTACTGTGCATCGCCAAGTGTAAATCTGTCCATAAAAGGATACCTTTCATCCAGGGCCTAAATACTAGCCCTACAATAGATATTCCCCTAAATCAGTGGTTACTGCTGTGCCTGGATTAGTGTAATACGGTACATAAATA
The DNA here is from genome assembly GCA_033119425.1 of Bufotes viridis. Lineage (NCBI taxonomy): Eukaryota > Metazoa > Chordata > Amphibia > Anura > Bufonidae > Bufotes > Bufotes viridis. The sequence continues at coordinate 19,993,470 of CM065592.1, read as the reverse complement.
AATAGGCAGATAGTGTTAGGTGCCTGTAAAAAAAGGCCTGAATTTGAAATCAATACATTGGGCCAAATATTTTTTTTCTTATTGTGGTGCTTGGTGAACGGTAACAATGAGGAAAACATCTAGTAAGGGACGCGGTCGTGGTGGTGTTAGTGTACCCTCTGGTGCTGGGAGAGGACGTGGCCATTCTGCCACAGCCACACGTCCTAGTGAACCAACTACCTCATGTTCCAGTACCTGCCAGAATTTACAGCGATATTTGTTGAGGCCCAATGCCGTTCTAAGGATGGTATGGCCTGAGCAGGTACAGGCGCTTTTCAATTGGGTGGCCGACAGTGGATCCAGCACGTTCACAACATTATCTCCCACCCAGTCTTCTGCAGAAAGCTCACAGGTGGCGCCTGAAAACCAAGCCCATCAGTCTGTCACATCACCCCGATGCATATCAGGGAAACTGTCAGAGCCTCAAGTTATGCAGCAGTCTCTTATGCTGTTTGAAGACTCTGTTGGCAGGGTTTCCCAAGGGAATCCACCTAGCCCTTCCCCAGTGGTGGAAGACATAGAATGCACTGATGCACAACCACTGATATTTCCTGATGATGAGGACATGGGAATACCACCTCATCGGAGTCCGCACGTCTCTGATGATGAGGAAACACAGGTGCCAACTGCTGCGTCTTTCTGCAGTGTGCAGACCGAACAGGAGGTCAGGGAGGAAGACTGTGTGGAAGACGATGCAGGGGACGATGAGGTCCTAGACCCCACATGGAATGAAGGTCATGCCACTGACTTTCATAGTTCAGAGGAAGAGGCAGTGGTGAGACCAAGCCAACAGCGTAGCAAAAGAGGGAGCAGGGGGCAAAAGCAGACCAGCCGCCGCCAAGAGAGTTTGCCTGCTACTGGCCACCGCCACCAGGGACCGAGCACCCCAAAGGCAGCTTCAAGGAGTTCCCTGGCATGGCACTTCTTTAAACAATGTGCTGACGACAAGACCCGAGTGGTTTGCACGCTGTGCCATCAGAGCCTGAAGCGAGGCATTAACGTTCTGAACCTTAGCACAACCTGCATGACCAGGCATCTACATGCAAAGCATGAACTGCAGTGGAGTAAACACCTTAAAAGCAAGGAACTCACTCTGGCTCCCCCTGCTCCCTCTTCTGCTGCTGCCTCGGCCTCTTCCTCCGCCTTGGGAGGAATGTTGGCACCTGCCGCCCACCAAACAGAGGATGTGCCACCGATAACACCACCTGCGTCACCAAGCATCTCCACCATGTCACACGGCAGCGTTCAGCTCTCCATCTCACAAACCTTGGAGAGAAAGCGTAAATTCCCACCTAGCCACCCTCGAGCCTTGGGCCTGAATGCAAGCATTTCTAAACTACTTGCCTTTGAAATGCTGTCATTCAGGCTGGTGGACACAGACAGCTTCAAACAGCTGATGGCGATAGCTGTCCCACAGTATGTTGTTCCCAGCCGCCACTACTTCTCCAAGACAGCCGTGCCTTCGCTGCACAACCAAGTATCAGATAAAATCAAGTGTGCACTGCGCAACGCCATCTGTGGCAAGGTCCACCTAACCACAGATACGTGGACCAGTAAGCACGGCCAGGGACGCTATATCTCCCTAACTGCACACTGGGTAAATGTAGTGGCGGCTGGGCAACAGGCGGAGAGTTCTTTGGCGCACGTCCTTCTTCCGCCAAGGATCGCAGGGCATCATTCTTTGCCTCCTGTAGCCTCCTCCTCCTACTCGGCTTCCTTCTCCTCTGCTTCCACCAGCTCATCCAGTCAGCCACACACCTTCACCACCAACTTCAGCACAGCCCGGGGTAAACGTCAGCAGGCCATTCTGAAACTCATATGTTTGGGGGACAGGCCCCACACCGCGCAGGAGTTGTGGCGGGGTATTGAACAACAGACCGACCAGTGGTTGCTGCCGGTGGGCCTCAAGCCCGGCCTGGTGGTGTGCGATAATGGGCGAAATCTCGTCGCAGCTCTGGGACTAGCCGGTTTGAAGCACATCCCTTGCCTGGCGCATGGGCTGAATTTGGTGGTGCAGAAGTTCATACACAACTACCCCGAAATGTCAGAGCTGCTGCACAAAGTGCGGGCTGTCTGTGCGCGCTTCCGGTGTTCACATCCTGCAGCTGCTCGCCTGTCTGTGCTACAGCGTAAATTCGGCCTTTCCGCTCACCACCTCATATGCGACATGCCCACCAGGTGGAACTCCACCTTGCACATGCTGGAGAGACTGTGCAGGAGCAGCAGGCCATAGTGGAGTTTCAGCTGCAGCACGCACGGGTCAGTCGGACTGCGGAACAGCACTACTTCACCACCAATGACTCGGCCTCCATGCGAGACCTGTGTGTCCTGTTGCGCTGTTTCGAGAACTCCACCAACATGGCCAGTGGCGATGACGCCGTTATCAGCGTTACAATACCACTTCTATGTCTCCTTGAGAAAACACTTAGGGCGATGATGGAAGAAGAGGTGGCCCAGGAGGAGGAGGAGGAGGAGGATGAGGGGTCATTTTTAGCACTTTAAGGCCAGTCTGTTAGAATTGCCTCAGAGGGAGGTTTTTTGCAACAGCAGAGGCCAGGTACAAATGTGGCCAGCCAGGGCCCACTACTGGAGGATGAGAAGCATGAGGAGGAGGTGGAGGAGGATGAGGATGAAGCAGGTTCACAGCGGGGTGGCACACAACACAGCTCAGGCCCATCACTGGTGCATGGCTGGGGGGATACGGAGGACAATGACGATAAGCCTCCCAAAGAGGACAGCTTGTCCTTACCTCAGGGCAGCCTGGCACACATGAGTGACTACATACTGCAGTGCCTGCGCAACGACAGCAGAGTTGCCTACATTTTAACGTATGCGGACTACTGGGTTGCCACCCTGCTGGATCCCCGGTACAAAGGCAATGTGCCCACCTTACTTCCTGCACTGGAGCGTGACAGGAAGATGCGCGAGTACAAGCGCACGCTGGTAGATACCCTCCAGAGAGCATTCCCAAATGTCACAGAGGAACAAGTGGAAGCAGAGGAAGGAGCAAGAGGTTGCCAACGCAGCTGTGTCACGGCCAGCTCCTCTGAGTGCAGGGTTAGCATGGCAGAAATGTGGAAAAGTTTTGTCACCAACTGCACCACCCCCTGATACGGAACATGTTAGCAGAAGGCAGCATTTCACTAACATGGTTGAACAGTACGTGTGCACACCCTTCCACGTACTGACTGATGGTTCGGCCCCATTCAACTTCTGGGTCTCCAAATTGTCCACGTGGCCAGAGTTAGCATTTTATGCCTTGGAGGTGCTGGCCTGCCCGGCGGCCAGCATTTTGTCTGTATTTATTTTTGTCTGTATTTAGCACGGCAGGGGGCGTCATTACTGACAAACGCAGCCGCCTGTCCACAGCCAACGTGGACAAGCTAATGTTCATAAAAATGAACCAGGCATGGATCCCACAGGACCTGTCTATCCCTTGTGCAGAATAGACATTTATAACTGCCTCCCCCTCAACCATAAATTCTTGTACTCCGGGGCACTTCTTTATTGAATCCTCTTTTTTTAATTTTACCATTATATTGCGGTGCAACCAAAAGTTGAATGAACCTCTCCTCCGTCTAGGTGCCAGGGGCCTAATTATCTGAAAGTGGCCTGTTCCAGTGGTGGGTGACATGAAGCCTGATTCTCTGCTATGCGACCTCTCTCCTACGTCTGGGTGCCAGGGGCCTAATTATCTAAAAGTGGCCTACTCCATTGGTGGGTGACATGACGCCTGATTCTCCTCTATGCGACCTCTGTCCTCTGTCTGAGTGCTGGGGCCTAAATAAAAAAAAAGTGGCCTTCTCCATTGGTGGGTGACTTGAAGCCTGATTCTCTGCTATGGGACTCCTCTCCAATTGATATTGCTTAATTTTTATTTATTTTATTTTAATTCATTTCCCTATCCACATTTGTTTACAGGGGATTTACCTACATTTTGCTGCCTTTTGCAGCCCTCTAGCCCTTTCCTGGACTATTTTACAGCCTTTTAGTGCCCAAAAGTTCGGGTCCCCGTTGACTTCAATGGGGTTCGGGTTCAGGATGAAGTTTGAGTCGAGTTTTAATCCCGAACCCGAACATTTTAGGGAAGTTCGGCCAAACTTCTCGAACCCGAACATCCAGGTGTTCACTCAACTCTACTTGGAACGCAACTATGAAAAAAGGAATAAAAACGCTTGGTCAGTCAGGCCCAAACAGGCTTGGTCACTAAGCAGTTAATAGGCTGATCTGCAGAAGTTTAAAAGTCTCTAGCCCGCCATATGGGTTCATAGTCAAATGCAATACCAAAAGTATACCTGGAGTCCATGTAGAAAGAAGTTCACCTTCTTTCCCTCGGCTATTTTACACACCTCAGTAAGTACCTTCAGCTCTGCCCCCTGCACAGACATGTGAGGAGGGAGTGGTTCAGCAATGGCTACCTCATTAACATAAAGGCATGTCTGATCCATGGGTGGCAATATGACACAAGACCCAAAAAGACACGCAAAGACTGTGCTCCCTTGGGTACCTGTATCCTTTTACTGCCTCCTTTCTTTCTGGTGTTAAACGCCGGGCACCGTGTGAGAGGCAGTGCACTAAAAAGACAACCTTGTCCTTGCAAAATTGTAGTTTGTCTTTTGAGGCTTTGCAACCATTCTGATAAAGGAAAATCAACAGTGACAGTGAAGCCTCCTTACAGATATTTAGATTCTCCGCACATAAAAGCAGATCATCTACATACTGAAGGAGTACTACAGATCTAGGAGGTTTCCAGTTAGTGAGAACAGTTTGCAAAGCCTGTGTATACATGGTAGGTAAATACTGTGCACCTTGGGGTAAAACAGTCCAGGTATATTGTTTGCCTTTGAATGTGAATGCAAACAAATACGGGCAGTCAGGATGTAAAGGAACACTGAAGAAGTCATTTGCAAGATCCACAACAGTAAAACAGGTAGCAATGGGAGGGACCTGTGACAGCAAAGTGTGTGGATTGGGGACTACGGGTGTCTGCAAGACTGTTACCTTGTTCACCTCTCGGAGGTCATGAACCATTCTGTAGCTAACAGGTTGTCCCTTTACTGGCTTCTTCTTAACTGGGAATAGGGGAGTGTTGGCTGGAGACACAGTTTTAATTAACACTCCTGCCTGAAGAAATGCATCTATCTGACTAGCCACGGCCATCTCTTGTGCATGACTAAGAGGATATTGTTTAACCCAAGGAGGCTGGCAACCAGGCTTAAGATGAACTGATACAGGGGTCACTGGCATCCTCCTTATATATGTTTTAGTAGTTGCCCACAGTTCCTGAGGGCAACTAGCATCATGCATCATACTAGGGAATCTGAGAGTCCTGTAGGAACACAGAAGCTATCAATGGACATAGGATCTCTTTAGTAGTGATGAGCGGCAGGGGCAATATTCGAATTCGTGATATTTCGCGAATATTTGGGCGAATATTCGCCATATATTCGAAAATTCGCAAATTCGTAATCTCCAGACATTATTTTCTTGTTTGCGAAAATTCGCATAAAAATTCGCATAAATTATCATAAAAATTTGCATACATTAGCATAAAAATTAGCATAAACTGGCATTTAAAGATACCTTTTAAATGCCAGCTTATGCGGTACCTGCTAATATCTTGATTTATGCTAATTATCTTGAATTTTATGCGGGCCACATAAACAGAAAAATAATGACATTTTCTTGCATGCGGTATATAAAAATTCGCATAAGCGAATATTGGCAATTGCGGGCTGTGTTGTGACATTCTAAATATTCGAATTCTCGAAGTGCTGATATTCGCGATTAGTCGAATTTGAGAAATTCATGATCAACACTGCTCTTTAGGGTGTCAAAAATCTACCGAGTAATTTACCATCAGAGGTAGAAATGTATATGACCCCAAGGCTTGAAGGATATGTTTAGGTGAGGCTCTGACGTCTTTCACCAGGAGTTGCGTAACCACTGTACTATCTTTAATTTTAGGTTTTACAGGTTCAGATTCAGTTTTGGTATGCAGTACCGGCAGTTGCCTATCTCCTAGCGGGTATCTCCTGGCATAGTCAATGCCTGATTAGGCTGACCATCAGTTTCTCCAGGATTGCTATTTTGTTGCCTTCTGGTGGCACGGCAATTTTTTTTTACATGGCCAGGTTTACCACAATTGTAGCACTTAATTTCCTTTTATTTGATATGTAACTGGACTCCTGGCCAACAAATTATACAGGGATTTTTTTTATGTCCCGCTCCAGACCCCTTACAGCAGCAATTAATTGAGGTAATGGTGTGACCCGCCATTCAGGCTTGCATACTTTTAGCTTAGCCTGGAGGGCGGGTTTCAGACCTTCCATGAAGGCAGATGTCAACAGTTTGTCCCCCATGGGACCCGCTTGGTCCCAGCCCATTTCAGTCCAAATGGTTCTCAGGCCGGCAGAATATGTCTCTACTGTCTTCTGTGGACCCTGAACCACATCCTTCAAACTTCTGAAACTCTCAGTCTCTTTATTCTAAGCCCAGTGTGTGAACTGATGGCAATATTCAAATCCAGACTGATGGGTCTTCTTCCAGTCGTCTACTGCTAGACCAACAGGTCTGACCACACGCTTAAGCAAGTAAGTATCAACCAATTGGTACTGTGCTTCTCCTAGTTTGAACAACATAAGATCTTTCAAATCTGCCCAAGTTGCCTTATATGTGGACTGGATCTGTTATAAAATCCTAGCGGTAGGCATGGGTCTCATTAACGGGTCAGGTAATCTGGTCAAAAGTCCTAGTTGGTCTTTAGGGCTCCAGGGATGATATTCTGAGGCAGCGGCTAAAGTATAAGGCAATCCTCCTATACCTGAAGTGCTAGGCTGAGCTGCTGCCCCATCAGAACTGTCAGCGAACCCGGGCATCACAGTCGGAGGGTTAGGAATGATCTGGATCCTGGTTAACACAAGGTATATACCAGCGGGTGGTCTGTGTCTGGGTGCTTTGCAAACTCTACAACATTCTGCCCAGTCAGGTTTCTGAGTCCCACAAACCCTAAGTGTCCACCCTTAAGGTCCGTTACTTGCAGTCCTCGGGGGGGCTGAAGGATATGGTGGCGATACGTGCGTGAAGTGTTGGTGGTATGTCAGCTGTTCTGTGAGTCATGTCAGTCCTTTGTTTCTGCATATACAACAATCTTCCCTTAACAACTTCTCCTCTCCATCCCTCAGTCTCTGCTTCACGTGTAACTTTGATCCAAATATCAACTACTTCTTCACATCCAAGATCCTTAATCCAAACACTATGGGTTCTCTTAAATTTCTCCCAGACTTCCAGATTCAAGTTACCATGTTTCATACCTGCCTTTTTCAACACCGTATCAACATTCTTCAATCTATCTTTCCCTCCCCTTTCTTCAACAAAAGTCTATACTGTCGTGTAACTTTCTGGGACACTAATTCTGTTCCCCATTGTTACTTTATGTCAAATAATAACAACAACAATGCCAGAAAATTATTTCAGATGTCTATTTTACCTTCAGTTTCCCTAGTGTTTCCTCACTATGTCTACCTAGTGTACTCTAGACTGAAATAAATTTATAATCAAGATTCAACACGCTAACATGGGGTTCAAAGGTTCTTGATTACCCTTCCTGGCATCAACAGTAATTCTCCATAAGACATAAAGAACAAAACAGTAGTGTTGATCGAGCACCAAAGTGCTCGGGTGCTCGGGCCGAACACATCGGGATGCTCGGGTGTTCTACAAAGCACCTGAGTATAATAGAAGTCAATGGGAGAACCCAAGCATTAAACCAGGCACCCCCTGCTCTAAAGAGGGGAGGGTGCCTGGTTCATAGGAAAAGGATAGAAATTGATGGAAACACCACCAAAATGCTTCAGGAACAGCATAATACACCACTTTTACGGACTGACCCTAATACGCACAAAACCAAAGAGAAAATCATTTTAGAGGAAAAATTGTTAGGAAACATCCTTTCCTGTATATTTACTTGTATATAAAGTGCAAGTGCTGCCAAAAATTACTAGCAAGTGGCACTGTGATCCAACCTGTATATCACATAAAGGAGGGCCTTATTCACATTGTGGTACAATTGTTCAGGTAGTGGGAATCCTACACACATAAAGCCTATGCACTAAGTGAAAGGGCTGCCAAAAATTACAAGGAACCGGCACTACAATACACCCTTTGTTACACATAAAGGAGCGCATAATACACACCCTTGAAAAATTATGATTAATGGCCTGCTGGTGACCCTCAAAAACATTTGGAGCAAGGGGCTGCTGATCTTACCATCTAAAACATTAGGGGCGAGGGCCTGCTGCTGAGCAGACACTCTAAAACATTAGGGGTTAGGGTCTACTGCTAAGCTGACCATCAAAAAATTATGGTTGAGGGCCTGCAGGTGAGCTGACCCTCTAAAACATTATATGCGAGGGCCTGCAGGTGAGCTGACCCTGTAAAAGATTGACGGTAAGGCCCTGATGGAGCGATGACCCTCTAAAAAATTATATGCGAGTGCCTGCAGGTGAGCTGACCCTCTAAAAAATTATATGCGAGGGCCTGCAGGTGAGCTGACCATATAAAATATTATATGCGAGGGCATATATGCGACGAATAAGCATGTTGATAAGATGGAAGAAGAGGAGGAGGATGAGAAAAGGAAGATTCAACCATTTACCCTTTTTTGTGGTGGAAGGGGTGCATGGGAATACAGTGTATTCAGTACATTATAAACAACACATTTAAAGTGCCTTTATGTTCATCAGCTTTCCTCTGGTGGAATCGAGAAGTCAGGGCCCAGGGCAATCCGGGCCTTTTTCATTTTTATAAGAGTCAACCTGTCAGCATTTTCAGTTGACAGGCGGATACGCTTATCTGTTATAATGCCACTAGCAGCACTAAATACTCGCTCAGAGAAAACGCTTGCAGCAGGGCAGGCCAGCACCTCCAAGGTGTAGAATGCCAGTTCGTGCCACGTGTCCAGCTTGAACATCCAGTAGTTGTAAGGCACTGAGGGATCATTGAGGACGCTAACATGGTTTGCTATGTACTCCTTCACCATCTTCCTAAATTTTCCCTCCTTGTGACACTAGGCCGCGCATCAGGGTGAGTGTGCAGGAAGGGTGTCATGAAACTGTCTGTTTTGGAGAGTGTTGCCCTGCCTCTGTTGGAACTGCTGTGTGTTCACCTTGTCTCCCCTCCTCGGTTGCCCAAGGAACTACGGACTCTGCTGCCAGCGTTGTCAGATGGAAAATTTTGAGCAATTTTTCAACAAGGACCTTCTAGTTTTGCACTGTTTTGCACTTGTCCTCTCCACCAGAGCACGGACATCATATTGGCGCAAAACCACGACCCGGAAAATAGGTTCGACAATATTTATTCTTTCAAAGACAACGCGTTTCGGGGCTCTGCCCCTTTATCAAGTCTACAAGATTAATATATAAAAAATAATAATAATAGTAATGATGTGTAAAAAAAGTAAGATAATAATAATAGTGGTAGTATGTAAAAAATTATATATATATTATTATTTATATATATCACTTACATACATATAAAAGAATATACACAAGTTGGTATATGATGAAATATGTTGTATATAATGATATATAATTAATTTATAAATAGTTGGGTTAGCGTTAAAAGCGTATAAATAACGTTACATTGTTGAGTTAATGTTGAAAGGCAGTAAATATAATAAGTTAATACAAGTATATTAGTATATTAATACAAAAAAATTAATACAAAAATACAAAAAGAATTATTTAGATAAATTAAAAGCTACAGTTGAATTAATAAAAATACATCAAATGTGGAATAAAATATAATATATAAAACAAAATGTAATTAAATATATAAATATGAATATTTGATTACCTGTGTTCTTCAGAATCGACGAACGAGAGGGAATAAAGTCAGAAGGATATATTCCCTATAGATTGCCACTGTAAGTAATAGTGTGAAAATCGTGAAAAATCCTGATATATACCTATGGTTTATTGTTTTGTAAATAAATGTATGTATATTGTGAGACTCTTTAGTTATTTAATATCTATAGCCCTATTGGCTCAACAGAAAGATTCCATTTCTAGATTTAATGAATTTTATATACTTTTCTAACTAGTTTTAGGTTATCTATGTGTAGAAGCCGATACTTGTTTGTCTGTAAAGTTGAATATAAATGTGATTATAATATGATAATGATACTGGTGTCAAGTGATCTAAATGGCCTATTATTGTAGCAGTTATGAAGTGGTATGATGTTTTATTGTGATAGTTATGATATGACCTATAGTGGAGTAGTTACCTGCTGAGGGTTTCCAGAAGGATGCGACTCGCAGCGGCGCTAGGGGCCTAAGCACGTGTAGCGTGCTGGCCGTGAAGAGCGCTGCTGCTGCAGTCCCGGCTTAACTCTGTGAGGGGCCGGGCCGGTGACGTAGAGGGGGTGTGACCGGGTGTGTCCGTAGCGGCTGTGCCGCTATGGAAGTGATCTGCTCGCACTAGCTGTAGTTAGTTGGGTGATGTAAATGGTTTGTATGGGATTTAGATCGGGTGATTTAACTAATGGATTGGATGGATGAAAAGGGTGAACTACCTATTGTACTAAATCAGATGAATTACCTGGTGGGTAGGTGGATGAGAGATGAATTGCCTAATGATGGGTTGGATGGATAGAAGAGATGAATAGCCTAATAAATTGGAAACAAAATTAGAAATAAAATAAATGGTGAAGTGTGATAAGTGATAAACCTAATGTGTTATGAGGTCGGGTGAATTAAATAAATAAACGAACTGAGAAAAAAAAAAAAAAAAAAAAAATGATTGGTAGTATATTAGATGAACTGGATGAGCTTAACGGGAGAGGAACAATTATGTTATTGGTATGATGAAGAGTGGAGGATGTACTTAATGTTTAGTTAGTAGAGGTCTTCAGAACTATCAGTGGAGTTGGTAAATGTCATTTTTGAGGCCTAAAATTGTTGTTTTCTTTAAAAACAGTTGCTTTCAAGTGATTCATTGAATCCTTCAGGTTCCAGCGTGCGCAATTTAAAAATCCAGTACATTTCTCTCTTTTGGAGTGTACTGAAATCTGTCAGAACAGTCTGCATCAACCTGTTCGATCGGTGTAATTTTGAGTTGAGCTGGATCTTTATCATGTCTTACCAAAAAATGTCGAGATACACTGTGTTTCACGTATCCTTTTCTTATATTTGATCGATGTTTGTTTAATCTTTCCCGTAGCGTTTGGATTGTTCGGCCAACATATTGTGTTCCACATTCGCACTCGAGGAGGTAAATTACAAACGACGAGGCACAATTTAAAAACTCTTGATGGCAAATTCTTCCCTGTTTGGTTGCTTTTTATTGTTTTTTCCGATGTGTAATATTAGTGCAACACCTACATTGTGTGTGGTTGCATTTATAACTACCCAGAATTTCAGGGAATAGTTGGTTAATTTGTTTATTTTGTGTTTTTTTCTTTTGAGCTTACTTGGGGCCAGTAAATTCTTTAGTGTTTTCGCCCTTCTGAAGGTAATCTGAGCTTTTTTGGGAGGTCTGGTTTAAGGTAGGGATCGTTTGCTAAGATGTACCAATATTTGGACAGGATGTTGCGCAGTTTCATGTGGTTATCATTGTATGTTGTGATGAAAGATGTTTTATATTTCTTTGTCTCTTGTGTAGTGTTTGTCTTTTGCGACTCTCTAGACATTCTTCTTGTGTTAATTTCCCGCTCGGTTGAGTGCTTCTTTTATGATTCTATTGGGATATTTTTATTTTTGAATCTCGATACCAGGGTGTTACTTTGTGTTATGAAATCGGCGGCAGATGAACAATTTCGCGGATTCTTTTGAACTGACTGAAAGGTATGTTTTGTTTCCACTTTTTGTAATGTGCGCTTCTGTAGTCTAAATAATTGTTACTGTCTACTTTTTTGAAAAAGGTTTTTGTTTTGATTGTACTTCCTTCAGTGAAGAGTAGGAGATCGAGGTATTCTATGGAAGATGGAGAACTGTTTGTTGTGAATTTGAGATTCCAGTTGTTGGTATTCAGATGTGTAATGAAATCTTTTGCCTCTTCCTCGTTGCCTTTCCAGATTAGAATCAGATCGTCTATATATCTCTTGTAAAGGATGATGTTTTTGCTCCATTTTGGTTGGTTATATATATATTCTTCCTCGAACTGGCCCATATATAAATTTGCAAAGCTAGGCGCGAAGCGCGTACCCATAGCGGTGCCGCTTCGCTGCCTAAAGATTTTATTTTCAAATCCAAACACATTGTGTGTGAGGATAAATCTGATTGCGTGAAAAGAGTGAATTTCGGGAAAGAGTGAATAAACGCACTCGGAGATACGGCGGCTCTAGGTGACTACAAGAACTCTCCAATAAAAGATGGATTATTGCGCAAATAGACTACAAGAGCGCAAGAAACTAACGAATATCTGGACGAGAAAACCGACTGATGAAATACAGAAAGAAGAAACAACAACTAATCCACCAAATGGACAACAAATCAGTGTAAAAGAACTCTCAGAACTTTTCCTCACATTGGAAGCTAGCCTAAAAGAGGAGATCCAGCATCATCTTGATTGGATCCTCCTAGAAAACTATTTAAAAGAGTCTCTAGTTCCGCGGGGACTACGACTCAGATTTAAAAGCCCATTCCTGAATGACATAGCATTCACTAGAGAATGGAATAACTATATGCTCGAATGTGCAAAGGGTATGATAGTGCGACTAATAAGTAAACGAGAAACCTTATGTCAAGATCTCAAAAATGAGATTAAAATGAAGTCTGAGAAACTGTCAGAACATAAAAACACACAGATTATGTCCGACTAGACAGACAAATAACCACTAGATTACTCCAGTTCGAACGCGATACAATAGAAAGAAAGACCTCTAAATTAAACAGAGATCGAAGCAGACTTTAGAACAGGCAACATACATTTCTGGTCAAATAAAAATAAACATAACAACACCAGTGAAAATAAACACTCGCACCGCTCACCCACAATAACGGAGCACAGAACAGTAAGGCCCAAGACCAAACAAAATATCGTCGAACAATCCACAACAAATACACAAAAAGGATTTAGTCAAGAACCAACCAAACCCTGGAGACTGCAATACTTCAATAGAGCCAAATCACATAAGGCCCACTCACTAGTACAAATACATCAACAGAAACAAGAGGATTCTACTACAAATCCAAATATCTGCATCACTCCGCAGCTGAAACAATTATATTAATATTAATATAAATAAAAATAAAAATAAGTCAACAGATCAGCCATCAATACTTCACAATTCAGGTACCCCGATCTTTTTCACCCCTCCAACCATTCCCCATAGAAACCAAAATCTTCCCTCAATGCTTAATCTACCAGAAGGCTGCCCACTAAATCTACCACCCACTCACTTTTCATCATCACAAGACCGAGACAACAAAAATTCTTCTTTTTTAGAAGATTCACTACTCACTACCTACAATACAAGTAGCCAAGATGACTCACCTAGAATCCCAGACCACACCAACTGTACTTCAGTATCTTTTTACCTCTTCCGGGGACCCTGACCCCGCAAGCAACTTACGCTCTCAAGCAACCATCAGGGACCACCACCATCATCACAGATTTTTTCAAGCCAAAATCAAACAACCGCAAAAGAAAAAATGTAGAAGAGGCCGAAGAGGCGGAATCAAAAGAACTAGAATTCGCCACCAAAACAACCGAACCGAAAAGCTTAAAGGAACAACAAGACCCGAAGAGACAAAAAGCTGTACAACAATAAAAATTTTCGACTTAGCCAAAGCAAATCTTAGTAATGCACAACACTCCCTATTAGAAAAAGGTCTATCGTTTTGCCCTACAGGAAAGTTCAATGAGTTTCAGTTATTTGTAGATTTTAACGCATTTATTAGAAAAATTACTCTACAAAGGCACTTTGCCCTTAAAGCTAAACAAGACAGCAGAAGTACAGAGACAGAAACAGTACCTCTGGAGCCATCAATAACCATGCATACAGATCTTAAACCAAAATCCAATTTTAACCCCACACATCATAAGGGTAATCATATAGCTACGTTTTTTTCACTGGTCTCCGCTGAGATCCGAGACATCAACCATAAAGAGAAAATCAAACCAAATCTAAATAAGGAAGAGAAAAAGGCGCTAAAGGAACTTATGGAAAATGAAAACCTTGTAATAAAAAGCGCAGATAAAGGCGGTGGTATTGTAATTCAAACAAGAGATGATTACATCCAAGAAGCATGGAACATCCTAGGAGATAACGCCTATTACGAATTACTCTCCACGAATCCTTCAGATGAAGACGAGAAAGCATTGAAAATACTATTAAAACAAGCAGAAGATGCAAACGTCCTGACAAAAAAGGATAAGAAATTTATACTAATTGATCGTCCCGCTCTAGCCACATTTTACCATCTTCCCAAAATCCACAAGAACCTAGAAAAACCTCCGGGGAGACCCATTATTTCAGGGATTAACTCTCTGACTAGTAATTTATCGCATTATGTAGACGTTTACCTGCAAAATTATGTCATCAACTTAAAATCATACCTTCGAGACTCGGCACATCTGATTGCGCTCATCAAAGACATCCCGTGGGATTCCTCATATCATTGGCTCACGTTAGACGTCGCCTCCCTATACTCAAATATACCTCACGAAGCCGGAATCCAAGCATCGTACTCATATCTGGTTCAAGATAGTCGTCTATCCCCCGACCATACGTCGTTTATCACTAACGCAATCAGATTCATCCTCACACACAATGTGTTTGGATTTGAAAATAAAATCTTTAGGCAGCGAAGCGGCACCGCTAGTGGTACGCGCTCGCGCCTAGCTTTGCAAATTTATATATGGGCCAGTTCGAGGAAGAATATATATATAACCAACCAAAATGGAGCAAAAACATCATCCTTTACAAGAGATATATAGACGATCTGATTCTAATCTGGAAAGGCAACGAGGAAGAGGCAAAAGATTTCATTACACATCTGAATACCAACAACTGGAATCTCAAATTCACAACAAACAGTTCTCCATCTTCCATAGAATACCTCGATCTCCTACTCTTCACTGAAGGAAGTACAATCAAAACAAAAACCTTTTTCAAAAAAGTAGACAGTAACAATTATTTAGACTACAGAAGCGCACATTACAAAAAGTGGAAACAAAACATACCTTTCAGTCAGTTCAAAAGAATCCGCGAAATTGTTCATCTGCCGCCGATTTCATAACACAAAGTAACACCCTGGTATCGAGATTCAAAAATAAAAATATCCCAATAGAATCATAAAAGAAGCACTCAACCGAGCGGGAAATTAACACAAGAAGAATGTCTAGAGAGTCGCAAAAGACAAACACTACACAAGAGACAAAGAAATATAAAACATCTTTCATCACAACATACAATGATAACCACATGAAACTGCGCAACATCCTGTCCAAATATTGGTACATCTTAGCAAACGATCCCTACCTTAAACCAGACCTCCCAAAAAAGCTCAGATTACCTTCAGAAGGGCGAAAACACTAAAGAATTTACTGGCCCCAAGTAAGCTCAAAAGAAAAAACACAAAATAAACAAATTAACCAACTATTCCCTGAAATTCTGGTAGTTATAAATGCAACCACACACAATGTAGGTGTTGCACTAATATTACACATCGGAAAAAACAATAAAAAGCAACCAAACAGGGGAAGAATTTGCCATCAAGAGTTTTTTAAATTGTGCCTCGTCGTTTGTAATTTACCTCCTCGAGTGCGAATGTGGAACACAATATGTTGGCCGAACAATCCAAACGCTACGGGAAAGATTAAACAAACATCGATCAAATATAAGAAAAGGATACGTGAAACACAGTGTATCTCGACATTTTTGGTAAGACATGATAAAGATCCAGCTCAACTCAAAATTACACCGATCGAACAGGTTGATGCAGACTGTTCTGACAGATTTCGTACACTCCAAAAGAGAGAAATGTACTGGATTTTTAAATTGCGCACGCTGGAACCTGAAGGATTCAATGAATCACTTGAAAGCAACTGTTTTTAAAGAAAACAACAATTTTAGGCCTCAAAAATGACATTTACCAACTCCACTGATAGTTCTGAAGACCTCTACTAACTAAACATTAAGTACATCCTCCACTCTTCATCATACCAATAACATAATTGTTCCTCTCCCGTTAAGCTCATCCAGTTCATCTAATATACTACCAATCATTTTTTTTTTTTTTTTTTTTTCTCAGTTCGTTTATTTATTTAATTCACCCGACCTCATAACACATTAGGTTTATCACTTATCACACTTCACCATTTATTTTATTTCTAATTTTGTTTCCAATTTATTAGGCTATTCATCTCTTCTATCCATCCAACCCATCATTAGGCAATTCATCTCTCATCCACCTACCCACCAGGTAATTCATCTGATTTAGTACAATAGGTAGTTCACCCTTTTCATCCATCCAATCCATTAGTTAAATCACCCGATCTAAATCCCATACAAACCATTTACATCACCCAACTAACTACAGCTAGTACGAGCAGATCACTTCCATAGCGGCACAGCCGCTACGGACACACCCCGGTCACACCCCTCTACGCCACCGGCCCGGCCCCTCACACAGAGTTAAGCCGGGACTGCAGCAGCGCGCGCTCTTCACGGCCAGCACGCTACACGTGCTTAGGCCCCTAGCGCCGCTGCGAGTCGCATCCTTCTGGAAACCCTCAGCAGGTAACTACTCCACTATAGGTCATATCATAACTATCACAATAAAACATCATACCACTTCATAACTGCTACAATAATAGGCCATTTAGATCACTTGACACCAGTATCATTATCATATTATAATCACATTTATATTCAACTTTACAGACAAACAAGTATCGGCTTCTACACATAGATAACCTAAAACTAGTTAGAAAAGTATATAAAATTCATTAAATCTAGAAATGGAATCTTTCTGTTGAGCCAATAGGGCTATAGATATTAAATAACTAAAGAGTCTCACAATATACATACATTTATTTACAAAACAATAAACCATAGGTATATATCAGGATTTTTCACGATTTTCACACTATTACTTACAGTGGCAATCTATAGGGAATATATCCTTCTGACTTTATTCCCTCTCGTTCGTCGATTCTGAAGAACACAGGTAATCAAATATTCATATTTATATATTTAATTACATTTTGTTTTATATATTATATTTTATTCCACATTTGATGTATTTTTATTAATTCAACTGTAGCTTTTAATTTATCTAAATAATTCTTTTTGTATTTTTGTATTAATTTTTTTGTATTAATATACTAATATACTTGTATTAACTTATTATATTTACTGCCTTTCAACATTAACTCAACAATGTAACGTTATTTATCGCTTTTAACGCTAACCCAACTATTTATAAATTAATTATATATCATTATATACAACATATTTCATCATATACCAACTTGTGTATATTCTTTTATATGTATGTAAGTGATATATATAAATAATAATATATATATATTTTTACATACTACCACTATTATTATTATCTTACTTTTTTACACATCATTACTATTATTATTATTTTTTATATATTAATCTTGTAGACTTGATAAAGGGCAGAGCCCCGAAACGCGTTGTCTTTGAAAGAATAAATATTGTCGAACCTATTTTCCGGGTCGTGGTTTTGCGCCAATATGATGTCCGTACGCTAAGTGTGCTGAAAAGCAACAAAAAAGCAATTTCCTATATATCGTTTACTACCCAAGAGGGTGAACTAGCCAGTCACCTAAAAGGGACCTTCGGACACACTAGGCTGCATCCCCTCCCACTATTCCAGCCATTCTCAGCAAACCACCACCACCAAGGCATCTATTTATATGCCCACAGGTGAGC
This sequence comes from Bufotes viridis, assembly GCA_033119425.1. NCBI lineage: Eukaryota > Metazoa > Chordata > Amphibia > Anura > Bufonidae > Bufotes > Bufotes viridis. The sequence continues at coordinate 19,975,520 of CM065592.1, read as the reverse complement.
GCAACCACCTAGGCCACGAAAAAGGCCCCTCTCTTTTAATACGTTTTTACCCTATGAGCGCTTTTCTTGTCGTTTTTTGGCTTCATTCCACTCTCCACCAGAGGAATGAGAGATGAGAAGTTCTCTTTCTCAGTAATCCGTGCTATCTAAAATGCGTATAACGCGTGGGTCGCGGGAAAGGCAGCCTAACATGAAGTCACACATGTATTCCAGCGTACCAACAGGCAAGACTTTGCTGTTGTCATCAGGAGGATGACTCTAAATCTCCTCATCCTCTTTTGCCCACCCACACTGAACAGATGGAATTAAACTTCCATGGGTAATACCCTCTGTAGCGGAGGCAACCGTCTCCTGCTCCTCCTCCTCTTCATCGCGTGTCCAAATCGCGCTGAGAAGACGAACTGAGGGTGGTCTGGCTATCACCCTGTGTAATGTCTTCCCCCATTTCCACCTCTTCTACATGCAAAGGGTCATCCTTAACTGTGAGCAGCGAGCGTTTGAGTAGACACAGAAGTGGGATGGTTACGCTGATAATAGCGTTATTGCCGCTCACCAGCTGTGTTGATTCCTCAAAGTTTCTTAAAACCTCACTGAGGTCACACATCCATGCCCACTCCTTGCTTGTGAATAGAGGAAGCTGAATGGAAAGGTGACGACGATGTTGCAGCTGGTATTCCACTACTGCCCTCTGCTGCTCACAAATCCTGGCCAACATGTGGAACATCGAGTTCCAGCGTGTGCTCAAGTCATACAACAGCCGGTGAGCTGACAATTTCAAGCGCTGCTACAGTGTCAACAGACGGGCTGAAGCTGTCGATGACTTGCAGAAATGTGCACACACACGGCGCACCTTCACCAGTAGCTCAGGCAAATTGGGGTAGGTTTTGAGAAACCGCTGAACCACTAAGTTTAAGACGTGGGCTAGGCCATTATCAGACACAACCATGCCTTTTTTGTAGGTTGACTGGTGAGAGCCACAGCTCAGTTTGGTCTCTTATCACCTGCCATAGCTCTGCGGCAGTGTGCTGTTTTTCCCTTAAGCATATCAGCTTCAGCGCGGCCTGTTGCCGCTTCCCCACTGCAGTGCTACACTGCTTCCAGCTACCGACTGATGGCTGACCGGTGCTGCACGCGGAAGATTCGGAGGTGGAAGTGAAGGCGGAGGAGGAGAAGTGGGGGTTGGAGCCAGTAACGTAGGTGCTGGCAGAAACCCTGATCGACGTAGGGCCTGCAATCCTTGGCGTCAGTAGCTCCTGTGCCATCCCAGGGTACGACTTGCTCCCGGCCTCCACAACGTTCACCCAGCCGTCAGGGAAATGTAGCGTCCCTGGCAGAATGGACTTGTCCATGTATCCGTGGTTAAGTGGACCTTCCCAGTAAGGAAGGTCAGGGCATGTGTGATGTTACGGGACACATGTTGGTATAAGGCTGGCATGGCACACCTTGAAAAATAGTGGCGGCTGGGGACTGCGTAACATGGGACGGCCGCCGACATCAGGCTGCAGAAGGCCTCAGTGTCCACATGCCTAAATGGTAACATTTCCAGGGCCAGTAATTTATTATTTAGCATTTAGTGCTATAGCCTGTGGGTGGGTGGCTGGGTATTTGCGCTTGCGTTCAAAGGCCTGGGGTAAGGACATTTGGATGCTGCGCTGGGACACGAAAGTGGAGGTGGTCACTGATGGTGCTTGCCAAGGTCCAGGTGCAGGGCGGGAGGCATCCGAGCCTGCTCCTTCGACAGGGGATTGGCCAGCACGTAAAAAAGGGGAAGAGGAGGCAGTGGTGTGACTTGCAGACACAGATTGTGGACCTAGGTGTTCGTTCCACTTATTACAGTGCTTGGATGCCATGTGGCATATCAGGCTGGTGGTGGTGAGGTTGCTAGTGTTCATGCCCCCGCATTTTGGTATGGCACTGGTTGCAAACTACTATTCTTTTGTTGTCCGCACTTTCCTCAAAATAGCGCCATACTGCTGAACACCTACCCCTTGGCAAGGGAGTTTTCCGCAAGGGGGTGCTCAGTTGCGGGCCTGTTTGGTGTGGCACACCTTCTCCCTTTTGCCACTCCACTGCCTCTTCCAGTCTGTTGCGGTGCTGCGGATCCCTCCCCCTCTGTACTGCTGTCCTCGCTCGGAATTCCACCTTCCCAGGTTGGGTCAGTGACTTCATCGTCCACCACCTCCTCTTCCACTTTCTCACTCTGCTCATTCTCCTAAATTGTTGACCTAACCACAACCTCAGTGATTGACAACTGTGTCTCTTCCTCTTCATCAACCTCTTGAGACAGTAATTGCCATTTACTTATTGACAACTGTGTCTAATCATCATCCACCTCATTAAACAGTAATTACCATTCCCCACCGTCATCTTCTTGTGACTATGTATGCTCAAGAGGTTGTGAATCAGGGCACAAGATCTGTCCCTCTTCAAGTGTGCTTGGCGAGAGGGCCAAATGAAGGAATAGCGATAATAAAGTGGTCTTCGGAAAATCCAAGTGTGTGATCACTTGTTTGCCCAGAATCTCCATGGTGGTAGGATCAGGGTGAGGATTGTGCTGACCAGACTCCTGGCTACTGAGACTGGACTTGGTGAAAGACAGCATGGTGCTTAGACGACTGGAAGCATTATCTGCTGCAATCCAACCGACCACCTGGTCGCACTGGTCTGACTTCAAGAGTGGTGTGCTGCGCCGCCCTGCAAACTGGGACATGAAACTATGGTAGGTATCATGGATGATTGTTTTTCTTGTGCTCTGGCAGCAGGCATAGTTTCAAAGTGCCCAGGGCCACGGCCTCTGCATGCACCATCAGCATCACGGCCACTTCCCCGTCCCTTACTGCTCGCCTTCTTCATTTTAAATGTTATATATGCTTGAAAGTATGTCACACATACAGTAGCGTAGGATTTGTAAGTGTATGCGCAAACATTTTTTACAAGGTATTTGAGATGTGGAAACGTCACACAGGAGATATCCCGCAGATAATGTCAATGCTGTCACTAGTGGCTAATAAAAAATTACAGGGAATGTCACAGGTACGTACTTGGTATGATGAAACATTATACAGGAGCGGTACCAAAGGTAATATCACTGTCCGCAGCGTCTACGGAAAAAGTACACTGTATGTCACAGATAACATTTTTATGCGCACACGTTACACTGGAGATGTTGTACTGGTGATGTCACTGTCAGAAGCGGACACCGTCTATTGAAAAAGTAGCTGCGTAGCAGCCAACAAACGTGCGGGGAGGAGACTCGAGCATTGTGCTCGAGCCCAAACAGTATTCGGCCGAATACTGCCATGTGCCGAGCATAGCGGTGTTCAAGTCGAACTAGTGTTCGGCCGAGCATGCTCGCTCAACACTACTTATAACCCTTTATCATCTATCTGGCTCTTCTAACAGTTTCTTCAGAGATAAAATAGCCTCTCTTTACTCTGGACAAGAGATGAGGTGCCTGAATACAGCACCAGCTCCCTAATGGGGCACATAAAATATGTTTTTTTTCTTTTTCTAAACTAGATGACCACTTTGAAGAGGAACCCTATCTAACCCTATTTTGAGTTTGAGGACATGAGAATGCCACTTACTTATGATTATCGGTACAATGCAAGTATCAGAGCCATGGACAATGAGGTTGATGAACCCTTATCTCCAATAAAACCAACTATGTTATTCTGACTAGAGTTGAGCAAACAACTGGAAGTTCGGGTTCGCCGGGTTCGGCCAAACTTTGTTGCAAAGTTCGAGGTGGGGACCCGAACTTGACCCGAACTTGACCCCGAACCCCATTGAAGTCAATGGGGAACCGAACTTTGGGGCACTAAAATGGCTCTAAAAAAGTCCTGGAAAAGGCTAGAGGGCTGGAAATTGAAGCAAAATGGGGGTAAGACTAGGACAGGTGCCTTGCAAACAAATTTGGATACGGAAATAACTTAAAATAACATAAAATACATAAGAATTAAAACTAAACATTCTAAACCTGAGCACAAATGAGTGACAGTGGCACCTGCCACCCCGCAAACAGAGGATGTGGCAGCAACTCCACCACATCTTTCACTGTCACCAAGCATCTCCACACTATACCGAAGAAGCGTTGAGCTGTCCATCTCCCAAACACTGGAGAGAAAAAGAAATAGAAAGAGGAAGTACCCCCCTACCCACCCGGGATCCCTGGCCCTGAATGCCAGGATTTCAAAATTCCTGGTCCTTTGAAATGCTGTAATTCTGTCTGGTGGAGATGGATGAAGACTTTTAAAAAACGTATGGCGGTAGTTGTCCCAAAGTACGTGGTTGCCAGCCGCCACTACTTTTTCAGGCGAGCCATCCCTGCCCTGCACAACCAAGTGGTGGACAAAATCAGGTGTGCACTGCACAACATCATCTGTGGCAAGGTCCACATAACCACCAATACGTGGACCGGTAAGCTCAAACAGGAAAGTTAAATCTCCCTAACAGCACACTGGGTAAATGTAGTGGCGGCTGGGCCAGAGGCGGATAGCAGTTTGGCGCATGTCCTTTCTCCACCGAGGATTGCAGGGCATTTCTATTTGCCTCCTGTTGCCTCCTCCTCCTACTCCGCTTCCTCCTCCTCTACCCCTCCTCATTCGCTCAGCATAACACCTTCACCACCAACATCAGCAAAGCCAGGGGGAAACGACAGCAGGCTGTTCTGAAACTCATCTGTTTGGGGGACAAACCCCACACCACGCAGGAGTTGTGGACAGGCATGGAACAACAGACCGATGAGTGGTTGGTGTCACTGAGCCTCAAGCCCGGCCTGGTGGTGTGCGATAATGGGCAAAATCTCGTAGCAGCTCGGGGCCTAGCCGGTTTGACACACATCTCTTGCCTGGTGCATGTGCTGAATTTGGTGGTGCAGAAATTCCTGAACACCTGACAGTGAAAATCAATTTAGTTAATCCAGCTCTTAGATTCTTGTGGGACAAATTCACTTTTATTGGGGGTCAAGGACCCCTGCGGCCTGAGCTCTAGATGTGACAGACAAATAATTTTATTAAATTTGTTGGGTAACATTTCCACGTTTATCAGTACTTTTTATTATAACTATACAAGGAACATTTCAAAAAGAGAAAATTAACCTGACCAGACTACCACATTACACCCCCCCCCTTTCACTCAAACCACTCATTAATGCCCATTCACTAGTGATGAGCGAGCATGCTCGACCGAGTATTGGTTCGGCTCGAGCATCGCTATGCTCGGCGCTCTGCTTTACTCGGCCGAGCATCACGTGTATTCGTCGCATTGCTCGAGTCTCCCCCCCGCATGTTTGGCGCCTTCTAAGCAGCCAATCAAGGTCCAGATAAGTAATTCCCCTCAGTGTAAGGCCATAGCCATGTTAGCTGCAAGCCTTACACTGATTGGCTGGCCGGAACACGTGATACCATTTCATATAGGAGCTGAGGTCCGGCGCTCGGCTCATTCAGGGAGAGGAGATAGAAGAAAGAGACAGATAGCATTTTGCTGTAAACTTATTGATTTCACTCAAAAAACCTTATTGAAAGACCTAACAGTCTTTTTAAGGACTAGAGTGTGTGTTTGACAGCAGTGCAGCGCTTTTTTTTTTTTTTTAAAGAATGGGTTTGCTTCAGCACTATCAGGGACAGGCGTCAGGAAGGGACAGATAGTGCAAAGCTTGAAAATCGCTTTTCTAACTTCTAAAAGACAGAAAGATTTCAGATTAGTGACATCTACAGGGTGGGCCATTTATATGGATACACCTTAATAAAATGGGAATGGTTGGTGATATTAACTTCCTGTTTGTGGCACATTAGTATATGTGAGGGTGGAAACTTTTCAAGATTGGTAGTGACCATGGCGGCCATTTTGAAGTCGGCCATTTTGAATCCAACTTTTGTTTTTTTAATAGGAAGAGGGTCATGTGACACATCAAACTTATTGGGAATTTCACAAGAAAAACAATGGTTTTACCGTAACTTTATTCTTTCATGAGTTATTTACAAGTTTCTCTTTGTTTACAGCCATTGACATGTCACCGAGGTTAACACGTGAGGAGCGGATAGAAATTGTGTTGATGTCTGGTGAACGCAGTAACCGGGTCATTGCAGCAGATTTCAATGCAAGACACCCTACGAGACCACTCATCTCCCATGCTACAGTTAGCAAACTGCTTACTAAGTTTCGTGAAACTGTTTCAGTGTTGGATTTACCAAAATGTGGACGCATGAAATCTGTCACTAATGAAGAAACATCAGTGGTCGTCCTAGCTTCATTCAGCAAGAGCCCACAGTGTAGCACTCGCTGCATGTCACTGGAGAGTGGCATTAGTCGAACATCCCTTCGGCGGATATTAGCTACTCACAACTGGCACCCTTACAAACTCCAGCTACTGCAGCATCTCAACGAGGATGACCCAGATCGGCGCACTGAATTTGCAGAATGGGCAAAACAAAAATTGGAACAGGACCCTCAGTTTATGCAGAAGATTTTGTTCAGTGATGAGGCAAACTTTTATGTGAATGGTGAAGTTAACAAACAAAACCACCGCTATTGGTCTGACACCAACCCACATTGGATAGATCCCTCCAAGACTGTTGGAACAAAAAAATTTATGGTATGGTGTGGTATATGGGGTACAAATAGTGGGGCCATTCTTTATCAATGGAAACCTCAAGGCCACTGAATATGCGAAATTGCTACATGATGATGTGTTTCCCTCTTTATGCACTGAAGCGGGCATGTTCCCTGAGTTTATCCAGCAAGATGGTGCACCACCACATTATGGGTGTCAGGTCCGAGCATTCCTAGATGAACAGTTTCCTGGAAAGCGGATTGGTCATCATGGGCCAGTTGAAGGGCCCCCAAGGTCTCCCGATCTGACCCCCTTAGACTTTTATCTTTGGGGTCATCTGAAGGCAATTGGCTATGCTGTAAAGATACGAGATGTGCAGCACCTGAAACTACGGATACTGGAAGCCTGTGCTAGCATTTCTCCTGTGGTGTTGCTATCAGTGTGTGAAGAGTGGGAGAAGAGGGTTGCATTGACAATCCAACACAATGGGCAGCACATTGAACACATTTTATAAGTGGTCAGAAACTTGTAAATAACTCATGAAAGAATAAAGTTACGTTAAAATCAAGCACACCATTGTTTTTCTTGTGGAATTCCTAATAAGTTTGATGTGTCACATGACCCTCTTCCTATTGAAAAAACAAAAGTTGGATTCAAAATGGCTGACTTCAAAATGGCCACCATGGTCGCCACCCATCTTAAAAAGTTTCCCCCCTCACATATACTAATGTGCCACAAACAGGAAGTTAATATCACCAACCATTCCCATTTTATTAAGGTGTATCCATAAATAAATGGCCCACCCTGTACAATACGCCATCATTAAGCAGTGTGTTGGGCAGATATTTTAAAAAGGGGCTTATTCGCTACAGTGTGCCTGCTATTGAGATATACACTGCACCATCATAAAGCAGTGTGTTGGGCAGACATTATAAAAAGGGGCTTATTCACTACAGTGTGCCTGCTACTGAGATATACACTGCACCATCAGAGAAATTATTTGTTCTGGGGAAATTAACCTAACTTGTGCCACATCTGTGTGTGCGTTCAATCAGCAACCGTTATATTAATTACTCCAGCAGAGAGTGATTTATATTTTGGCCATAGTTAACTAGTTTTGGGCACATCTGTGTGTGCATTTAGGCCGCAACCGTTTATACAGTATTCCCGCAGAGAATATATTTTATTTAGGACAAATTTGTATCCAATATAGAACTACATCCGAATACAGTGTGTATTGTCAAAATTACATTATCTCTGGGCTAGTGTAGTGCCGAAAATCTGTATTTTTCTGTATCCAGTACATTACTGGAAGCCAAAACAGTGTGTAGTGTAAAACTTACATTATCTCTGGGCTAGTGAAGTGTCAAAAATCATTTTTTTTCTGTATCCAGTACATTACAGCAAGCCAATACAGTGTGTATTGTAAAAATTACATTATCTCTGGGCTAGTGTAGTGCCAAAAATCTGTATTTCTCTGTATCCAGTACATTACAGCAAGCCAATACAGTGTGTATTGTAAAAATTACATTATCTCTGGACTAGTGTAGTGCCAAAAATCTGTATTTTTCTGTATTCAGTACATTACAGCAAGCCAATACAGTGTGTATTGTACAAATTTCATTATCTGTGGCCTAGTGTAGTGCCAAAAATTTGTATTTCTCTGTATCCAGTACATTACAGCCAGCCAATACAGTGTGTATTATAAAAATTACATTATCTCTGGACTAGTGTATTGCCGAAAATGTATATTTCTCTGTATCCAGTACATTATGGCAAGCCAATACAGTGTGTATTGTCAAAATTTCATTATCTGTGGCGTAGTGTATTGCCGAAAAGCTTTATTTTTCTGTATCCAGTACATTACAGCAAGCCAATACAGTGTGTATCGTAAAAATTACATTATCTTTGGGCTAGTGTAGTGCCAAAAATTTGTATTTCTCTGTATCCAGTACATTACAGCCAGCCAATACAGTGTGTATTATAAAAATTACATTATCTCTGGACTAGTGTATTGCCGAAAATGTATATTTCTCTGTATCCAGTACATTATGGCAAGCCAATACAGTGTGTATTGTCAAAATTTCATTATCTGTGGCGTAGTGTATTGCCGAAAATCTTTATTTTTCTGTATCCAGTACATTACAGCAAGCCAATACAGTGTGTATCGTAAAAATTACATTATCTTTGGGCTAGTGTAGTGCCAAAAATCTTTATTTCTCTGTATCCAGTACATTACAGAAAGCCAATAAAGTGTGTATTATAAAAATTACATTATCTCTGGGCTAGTGTACTGCTGAAAATATTTATTTTTCTGTATCCAGTACATTACAGCCAGCCAATACAGTGTGTATTGTTCAAATTTAATTATCTGTGGTCTAGTGTAGTGCCGAAAATTTGTATTTCTCTGTATCCTGTACAATACAGCAAGCCAATACAGTGTGTATTATAGAATTTTATGATCTGTGTCCTAGTGTATTGCCGAAAATTTGTATTTCTCTGTATCCCGTACATTATTTCAAGCTAATACAGTGTGTATTGTAAAAATGTCATTATCTGTGGCCTAGTGTATTGCCGAAAATTTTTATTTTTCGGTATCCTGTACAAGGTGTGGAACCCCTTGGCAGGGACGAATAAAGTCCAGAAATAGCGTAGTACAAAAAGGATAATCCAATTGGGTAGTCAGGTCCAGTTCCGGGTCGTGGCGGGCAGCAGGAATCGTAGTTGAAGGTTCAAGCAAAGGGTCGGTAGCTGGGAAGTCAGTTTAAACAACAGGTTCACAGGAGGGAGCTGGGTGTTCACCATGAGGTAGAATAACTCAGCAATGAGTCAAGGATCTGACCAGCTTTAAATACACAGGGAACCCAGGACCGCCCACTGGCTGCAGGCAACCAGGAAGCTTCCTTAGTCAGAGGCCAATCATAGGGCTGAGGGCTAGTGGTGACAGCTGAAGCCCTCCCCCAGCCTGAGTAGCACCTGTGGCCTGGAAGGGCGTGTGCGCACTACGCTCGTATTTCCGTGTACGTGCGCGCGGCTTGCGTACCGCGCACCTGCACACGGCGCTCGACCCGCGCACGTGCACTGGCCATACCAGCGCCAGATGCCCTGCCAGGAGGAGGAGGAGGAGCTACCTGCACCTGATGCCCGCGCATGCGAACCCGATGAGGAACGGCACCCCTGGGTCCCTGACAGAGCCCCCCACCAAGGAGCGGCCGCCGGACGTGAACCTGAGAGGGCCGATCAGGATGAGCCCGGTGGAATGCGCGGACTTTGGCATCTGCATGAAGGTTACCTGCTGGCTCCCAGGAACGCTCCTCGGGTCCATACCCCTTCCAGTGGACAAGGTATTCCAAGACTCCACGGCGCCTGCGGGAGTCTAGGATTCCTTGGACTTCGTATTCTTCGTCGTTATCCACCTGAATGGGAGCAGGAGGCATCGGCACTCTGCCCGCAAGGGTGTTGGCCCGGTAGGGTTTCAGTAGTGATACATGGAAAACCGGATGGATGTTAAATGACCCATAGTGTATCGCGCCACTTCCACGAAAAACATCATGGGACGCACACAAGCCTTACAGTTACTCCCATTGAAATGGTCCCTTTTTCTTATCAAGAACTCTGTCAAAAAGAAATGTTCTGGATTTTTACAGTCAAAAAGAAATGTTCTGGATTTTTACACTCAATACACTAACCCCATCCGGTCTAAATGAGTGTTTGGAGTACACCAATTACTAATTATATATTATATTTTAATATGTTTTTTTCGCACAGTTTTTATAAAATATTATATTTCTATACACTCCCTATCCCCATCACCCAATGTATGTTTTTAATCCCCCCCCCCCCAGGTATCTTTCCAACCCCCAAAAAAAACCATATACAATCACCACCACTTATCTAAACTGTTCCAATCACTGAAATAACAAAAGAACCTAACAAAAGAAAGAACCTTAAAAGAATGCCATTCCGCAAAAAAATATTATCCTCTATATTTCCAGCCACTTATCAAAACTTTATTTTTATTACCATTCATTTATTAAATTACCACATTACACCCCCCTTGTGCGCTGAGTGATCCTGTGCGTTCCACGATGGACCGCATAGAGAAGAGCCGTCTCGCTCTTCTAGCACATCCACCTCCGTGATGCGCTCCACCCTGGAACGCATGTTAGACTTTCCATACCTATTCACCCGATCCTGCCGCACGTTTTCAATGGTAAATAGTTTTTATATATCTATACTTTTTAAAAATAATAAAAATATTAAGAATCATCCACCTGACTCCCGGTGCGTTCCACGCTGGAACGCATACCGGAAGTGACGTTTTTAGTCATTTTTGGCGCCTTTCTCTGGCCCTATTTAAACCCAGATTAAAGCAGCTCCCTTTTATGCTCTTGAAAAGGGGTCTACATACCCCGAAACGCGTCGAGCCTCTTCCAACTCCTGTACCACATCCCAACAATAAAGAGAAGTCAAAGATTCATCCTGGAGTGACGTCCGCTTTTCTCAAGCACCATCACAGGCGACCCTGGCGCAGGAGGCTCTAATGTGGACACTTTTTAGTCACCCCACATTACCCTCCTGGGTGAAGTAAGTCTGACCGCACTCTACCTTCTACTATTTGTGATTACCACCAATTGTCAATACTGTGACTCAGGCTATCCAGGCGCAGGAGGGTATATTATGGGTTATTTTGAGAAGTGACCCATGAGACCCTCCTGGGTGAAGTGAGTTTTCACATCTTAATATTTTATAACAGTAATGTTTTAACTTGCTTTCCTTTTATTGGCATATTAGATCCCCATTTTGCTAGATTTTAACCTAAGGGCTGGCGCCTTCTTATAGTGGTTTTTTTCACCTTACTCCAAGGTGCTTTTATCGGTCTCTTTTTTCACCGAACTTTTACCTTGGATGTTAAATGAGGCAGGCAGGCTTAGTCTCGCCGCGACGTCGTTGACCATTGAGGAGATAGTAAATGGCCCCAAATAGTGAGGGCCCAATTTCCTTGACGGGCAGGTCAGTTTGAGATGCTGAGAGGATAACCATACCCTATCCCCGCTCTTGTACTTGGGGCTGTCGATGCGTCTCCGATCGGCCTGAGCCTTTTGCTGTTGCTGGGTAGTGCGGAGCTTCTGCCCCAGGGTACGTAGCAAACCCCGGAGACGACGGAGGCGCTGGGCCACCTCGGGTACGGGAATGTCCACCGGAAGGTCCGGAAGCGTCAACGGATGGTACCCGTAATTCGCGTAAAAGGGAGAGAGTCCCGTAGAGGCATGCTGCTGTTGGTTGTACGCATATTATGCCAGAGGGAGAAGGTCCACCCAGTCGTCCTGCAGGTATGACGAATAGCAGCGGAGGTACTGCTCCAAGGTCTGGTTCGTCCTCTCCGTCTGGCCGTTGGACTGGGGATGATAAGCCGAGGACAGGTTACGGGTGATGTGGAGGCAGCGGCAAAATTGGCTCCAAAACCGGGAGGTGAACTGCGAACCTCGATCAGACACAATAGAGGAGGGGAGCCCATGTAGGCGAAACACGTGCTGTAGGAATAACTTTGAGGTGTGTTGGGCCGTTGGAAGGCCGGTAGTCGGGATAAAGTGTGCCATCTTGGTGCATCTATCTACTACGACCAAGATCGTAGTGTGGCCCTGTGAAGGAGGTAAATCCACCACGAAGTCCATGGCGAGGTCCCTCCAGGGCACCGTTGCCACGGGTAGAGGTTGTAGCAGGCCGACTGGCCGGGTGTGGGTCTTTGTGCATGGCGCAGACAGTACATGAGCCCACAAAGGACCGTACGTCCGCCGCTAAGGAAGGCCACCAGAACTGTCTATGCACGCACTCCAAAGTGTTGCGTACTCCCGGTGACCTGCTGTTGGGTGGTCGTGATGATGCTGCAGGACCGGTACCCGATGGGAGGTAGGCACGTAGATCTTTCCCTGATGGTAACGTAAGCCATGCCTTTGTGGCAGGTGTGCCGCTTCCGACGGTACAGTCACGCTGGCTCGTCGGATCTCTTCAAGTAACGAGTGTTGAGTAGCCAGGAAGTAGGTACTTGGAAGGATGGTTTCTGGAGGCGTAAGGATGGCATCGGAGTCGTAAAGACGGGAAAGGGCATCAGCCTTCCCGTTCTTTGATCCAGGACGATACGTTATCTGGAGGGTGAAACGGGAAAAGAAGAGGGCCCACCTGGCTTGCCGGGGCCGTAACCTTTAGCAGTACGAAGGTATTCCAGGTTACGGTGATTGGTATACACGGTTACCGGGTGCTTGGTTCCTTCCAGCAGATGCCGCCACTCCTCCAGCGCGTTCTTAATGGCTAGTAGTTCCCTTTCGCCCACATCGTAGTTGCGCTCTGCCTTGGTTAACTTGCGTTAGTAGAACGCCACTGGGTGTAGGAGTTGCTTCTCCCCTTGTCTTTGGGAGAGAACTGCCCCGACGGCTCTTTCTGATGCATCCGTCTCCAGGTAGAAAGGGAGAGCAACGTCAGGTTGCGCCAGCACCGGAGCTTGTGTGAAAAGTCTTTGGAGGTTTCGGAAGGCCTTGTGAGCGGCAGGGGTCCATGCAAACGGAACGTTGTTCCCGGTTAGGACCGTAATAGGGGCGCATATGGCCGAGAAGTTCCGGATGAAGCGACGGTAGAAATTCGCAAAACCGATGAATTGTTGGACCATTCGTCGATTCTGTGGGATAGGCCATTCCAGGATGGCCAGAACCTTCTTGGGGTCCATCTCCACCCTTCCAGGGGACAGTATGTATCCCAAGAATTCGACAGTGGGGGCTTTAAAGATGCTCTTCTCCAGCTTCCTATAGAGCCTATGCGTCCGAAGGGGTTGGAGGACTACTTTCACATGTCTCTCATGCTGCTGGAGTGTGTGGGAAAAGATAAGGATGTCATCCAGATACACCACCACGTATGTGTCCAGAAGATCACGGAAGACATCATTGATGAAGCTTTGGAATGTAGCTGGGGCGTTGCAAAGCCCGAAGGGCATCACCAGATACTCATAATGGCCAAATCTGGAACGAAAAGCCGTCTTGCATTCGTCACCCTCACGGATTCGCACAAGATTGTAGGCCCCCCGGAGGTCGATCTTGGAGAATACTCTGGCATCCTTCACTCGGTCCAGGAGATCAGAGATGAGAGGGAGAGGGTATTTATTCTTCCTGGTGATGTTGTTAAGGGCTCGGTATTTCACACAGGGCCGAAGACCCCCGTCTTTCTTCCCCACAAAAAAGATACCTGCACCGACTGGGGAGGTGGACGGGCGGATGAAGCCCTTCGCCAGACTCTCCTCTATATAATCCCTCAGCGCCCGGGTCTCGGGCTCAGACAAGTTGTATAACCGTCCGTGCGGCAGTGGGGCCCCGGGGAGTAGATCAATGGGACAGTCATAGGGTCTGTGGGGAGGTAAGGTGTCTGCCCCTGCCTTCTCGAAGACATCCGCATATTCCCCGTATTTGGCGGGCAATACCTGAGAAGATGAGGCCAGGGCCAGCAGAGGGCCAGGAGCAGGGGAGATGCAGTGGGAGACACAGTAGGAGGACTGAAGTGTGACACGTCCCATGGCCCAGTCTATTTGGGGGTTGTGCTTTCGAAGCCATGGGATGCCCAGGATAACTGGAAACAGGTGAGAGGGTACGATGTCCCATACGATCTCTTCATGGTGGAGGCGACCAATGGAAAGGGCAAGGGGTGTGATTCCATGGAGACAGGTCCGGTCTTCAACGTACTGCCGTCCACCATGTGGAGTCGAGACGGGTGTTCCTTGGGGCGCAAGAGTAGTCCCAGCTGCGTGGCAAGTTCAAGATCGAAAAAACAGCTGCTTGCGCCCGAATCGATTAAGGCCGTAAGTTCATGGCCAGTTCCGTTCAGCTGCAGGGAAACACATAGGGTTAAATGTGAAGAACCGTTGTATACAGGCATGTTCCGGAATGCAGCAGAAGTGACAGTCCTACCTGTAGGTGGTTTGATGGGGCAGTCTCTCAACATATGCCCGGGTTTGGCACAGTAGAGGCAGAGATTGAGAGTCCGCCTTCTGGACCTCTCGACCGCTGAGAGCGGACCCCTGACTACTCCGATCTGCATTGGTTCCTCTGGGGCGAGGTCCCCGCTGTGGAGGATGGCACAAGGACTGGAAATGGAAGAGGGTCGGATCGCCGTGCAGGAGGGGCAGAGCGTGTTGCCTCTCCATCCTCCGTTCCCGGAAACGACGGTCCAGTTGGGTAACCGTGCTCATCAGCCCTTCCAGGACCTCCGGGACCCCGATACGGGCGAGTTCGTCTTTTAACTGGTCCGACAGACCGATCCGGAACTGGTCGATAAGGGCCACTTCATTGAGTCCGGTATCTGGGGCGATCTCCCGGAACTCCGTAATGTAGTCCTCCACTGGACGCCCTCTTTGCCGAAGGGAACGGAGAGTGCCCCTAGAGGTGGAGGCCCGCAGGGGGTCGTCAAAGAGTGCCTGCATGGCGGAAACAAAGGAGCCCCAAGAGGACAGCACTGGACTATCAGTTTGCAGGAGCTGATGGCCCCAGGTCTGTGGGGGTCCCGTGAGCAGAGAGATGGCTGTCCGTACCTTAACATAGTCCGAGGAATAGGTGCGGGGTTTCAAGGAGAACAGTAGTTCGCAGGAGATGAGAAACGAACGGCATTTCTTTCTGTCTCCAGAAAAGCGTTCCGGTAGGGGCCACGGCGGGCTCACTGTTCACCACCTCTAGTGAGGGGCGTGGAACGGGAGGAGGTGAGGGTGGTAGCGCAGTGGCCTGGGCCTGGCGCAGCTCCTGGGCATTCATCCTCCCCAATAGGTGTTCATGGCTGGTCTGCATGTCTTGAAGGGCTTGCGCCACCAGCGTCAGTTGCTCAGACAAGGAAAGGGCACCGTCCGCAGGTCCCGCGGGTTCCATGGTCAGGCTGAGTTATTATGTCAGGGCCGGAGTAGCGGCCAGGTGTGGAACCCCTTGGCAGGGACGAATAAAGTCCAGAAATAGCGTAGTACAAAAGGATAATCCAATTGGGTAGTCAGGTCCAGTTCCGGGTCGTGGCGGGCAGCAGGAATCGTAGTTGAAGGTTCAAGCAAAGGGTCGGTAGCCGGGAAGTCAGTTTAAACAACAGGTTCACAGGAGGGAGCTGGGTGTTCACCATGAGGTAGAATAACTCAGCAATGAGTCAAGGATCTGACCAGCTGTAAATACACAGGGAACCCAGGACCGCCCACTGGCTGCAGGCAACCAGGAAGCTTCCTTAGTCAGAGGCCAATCATAGGGCTGAGGGCTAGTGGTGACAGCTGAAGCCCTCCCCCAGCCTGAGTAGCACCTGTGGCCTGGAAGGGCGTGTGCGCACTACGCTCGTATTTCCATGTACGTGCGCGCGGCTTGCGTACCGCGCACCTGCACACGGCGCTCGACCCGCGCACGCGCACTGGCCATACCAGCGCCAGATGCCCTGCCAGGAGGAGGAGGAGGAGCTACCTGCACCCGATGCCCACGCCTGCGAACCCGATGAGGAACGGCACCCCTGGGTGCCTGACAACATTATAGCAAGCCAATACAGTGTGTAGTGTACAAATTTCATTATCTGTGGACTAGTGTAGTGCCGGAAATATTAATTTTTCTGTATCCAGTACATTACTGCAAGCCAATACAGTGTGTAGTGTACAAATTGTATTTTCTGTGGCCTAGTGTAGTGCCAAAAATTAGTATTTCTCTATATCCTCTACATTACAGCAAGCCAATACTGTGTGTATTGAACAAATGTCATTATCTGTGTCCTAGTGTAGTGCCGAAAACTTGTATTTCTCTGTATCCAGTACATTACAGCAAGCCAATACAGTGTGTAGTGTACAAATTTCATTATCTGTGGTCTAGTGTAGTGCCAAAAATTTGTATTTCTCTGTATCCAGTACAATATAGCAAGCCAATACAGTGTGTAGTGTAAAAATTTCATTATCTGTGGCCTAGTGAAGTGCCGAAAATCTTTATTTTTCAGTATCGAGTACATTACAGCAAGCCAATACAGTGTGTATTGTACAAAGTTCATAATCTGTGGCCTAGTGTAGTGCCGAAAATATTTATTTTTCTGTATCCAGTACATTACAGCAAGCCAATACAGTGTGTATTGTACAAATTTCAATATCTGTGGCCTAGTGTAGTGCCAAAAATGTGTATTTCTCTGTATCCAGTACATTACAGCAAGCCTATACAGAGTGTAGTGTACAAATTTAATTTTCTGTGGCCTAGTGTAGTGCCGAAAATTTGTAGTTATCTGTATCCTGTACATTACAACAAGCCAATACAGTGTGTATTGTATAAATGTCATTATCTGTGTCCTAGTGTAGTGCCGAAAACTTGTATTTCTCTGTATCCAGTACATTACAGCAAGCCAATACAGTGTGTAGTGTACAAATTTCATTATCTGTGGTCTAGTGTAGTGCCAAAAATTTGTATTTCTCTGTATCCAGTACATTATAGCAAGCCAATACAGTGTGTAGTGTACAAATTTAATTATCTGTGGCCTAGTGAAGTGCCGAAAATCTTTATTTTTCAGTATCCAGTACATTACAGCAAGCCAATACAGTGTGTATTGTACAAAGTTCATAATCTGTGGCCTAGTGTAGTGCCAAAAATATTTATTTTTCTGTATCCAGTACATTACAGCAAGCCAATACAGTGTGTATTGTACAAATTTCAATATCTGTGGCCTAGTGTAGTGCCAAAAAATTGTATTTCTCTGTATCCAGTACATTACAGCAAGCCTATACAGAGTGTAGTGTACAAATTTCATTATCTGTGGTCTAGTGTAGTGCCAAAAATTTGTATTTTTTCTGTATCCAGTACAATATAGCAAGCCAATACAGTGTGTAGTGTAAAAATTTCATTATCTGTGGCCTAGTGAAGTGCCGAAAATCTTTATTTTTCAGTATCCAGTGCATTACAGCAAGCCAATACAGTGTGTATTGTACAAAGTTCATAATCTGTGGCCTAGTGTAGTGCCGAAAATATTTATTTTTCTTTATCCAGTACATTACAGCAAGCCAATACAGTGTGTATTGTACAAATTTCAATATCTGTGGCCTAGTGTAGTGCCAAAAAATTGTATTTCTCTGTATCCAGTACATTACAGCAAGCCTATACAGAGTGTAGTGTACAAATTTAATTTTCTGTGGCCTAGTGTAGTGCCGAAAATTTGTAGTTATCTGTATCCTGTACATTACAACAAGCCAATACAGTGTGTATTGTATAAATGTCATTATCTGTGTCCTAGTGTAGTGCCGAAAACTTGTATTTCTCTGTATCCAGTACAATACAGCAAGCCAATACAGTGTGTAGTGTACAAATTTCATTATCTGTGGTCTAGTGTAGTGCCATAAATTTGTATTTCTCTGTATCCAGTACATTATAGCAAGCCAATACAGTGTGTAGTGTACAAATTTCATTATCTGTGGCCTAGTAAAGTGCCGAAAATCTTTATTTTTCAGTATCCAGTACATTACAGCAAGCCAATACAGTGTGTATTGTACAAAGTTCATAATCTGTGGCCTAGTGTAGTGCCGAAAATATTTATTTTTCTGTATCCAGTACATTACAGCAAGCCAATACAGTGTGTATTGTACAAATTTTAATATCTGTGGCCTAGTGTAGTGCCAAAAATTTGTATTTCTATGTACCCAGTACATTACAGCATGACAATACAGTGTGTAGTGTAAAATATCATTATCTGTGGCCTAGTGTAGTGCCGAAGATCTTTATTTTTCTGTATCCAGTACATTACAGCCAGCCAATACAGTGTGTATTGTACAAATTTCATTATCTGTGGCCTAGTGTAGTGCTGAAAATTAGTATTTCTCTGTATCCAGTACATTACAGCAAGCCAATACAGTGTGTAGTGTGCAAATTTTATTTTCTGTGGCCTAGTGTAGTGCCGGAAATTTGTATTTCTCTGTATCCTGTACATTACAGCAAGCCAATACAGTGTGTATTGTAAAAATTAAATTATCTCTGGGCTAGTGTAGTGTAGAAAATCTGTATTTTTCTGTATCCAGTACTGTCCTGCATCAGAAAACTGTGTCTTTAGCGGAAAAACAACAGTAAAACAATCTGACAAACATCTACAGACAAAACCATTAATATGAAGAAGGCAAGCACAAAGGGAAGAGGAAGTGGGCGTGATCCTGATGGTGCAAGCAGAGGCCATGGCCCTAGGCGTGATTCAGATGGTGCAAGCAGAAGACGTTGCCCTGGGTGTGATGCTGATGGTGCAAGCAGAGGCCGTGGCCCTGGGCGTGATGCTGATGCTGCAAGCAGAGGCTGTGGCCCTGGGCACAATGAAACTGTGCCTGCTGCCAGTGCACCAGAAAAAAACTAAAAATCCACCTTACTCAGCTTCATGTGCAACTTAGCTGAGCGGGGCAGGAGAACACTGTCCAAATCTGACCAGTGCGAACAGGTGGTCGGTTGCATTGCAGAAGATAATGCTTCTAGTCAGTTAAGCACCACCCTCTCTTCCATTAAGTCCAGTCTCTGTAGCCAAGAGTCTGGTTAACCGAATCCTCACTCTGATCCTCCTTCCTCCCACCATGTAGCATCTGGCCAAACAAGTGATCCCACACTCGGATATTCACATAACCTCTTTTCATCGCCAATACTTGGTTTGGTTTTCTCGCCAAGCACAATTGAAGAGGTACCTGAGATATTGTGCCCTGATTCCCAACCTGTTGAGCCTTCACAGTCTTAAGAAGATGACGGTGGTGACCTGCATTCATTTGTTCACGAGGTGGATGATGATGAGACACAGTTGTCAATCCCTGAGGTGGTGGTTAGGTCAAGTTAGGAGGATGAGGAAGTGGAAGAGGATGTGGTGGACGAGGAGGTTACTGACCCAACATGGGAAGATGAAAAGCCGAGCGAGGACAGCAGTACGGGGGGGGGGGGGGGGATCCGTAGCACCGCAACAGTCTGGAAGAGGCAGTGGGGTTGCAAAAGGGAGACGTTGGCCCACACCAAACAGGCCTGCAACCGTTACACCGAGCACCCCCATGCGTAAATCTACCTTGCCAAGGGGTAGGTGTTCCACTGTATGGCGCTTTTTTGAGCAAAGCGCAGACGACAAAAGTGGTAGTTTGCAACCTGTAACGTACCAAAATGAGCCGGGGCGTGAACACTAGCAACCTCACCACCATCAGCATGATCCGCCACATGGCATCCAAGCACCCTAATAAGTGGCCCGAACTCCTGGGTCCACACTCTGCGTCTGCGGGTCCCACCACTGCCTCCACTTCCCCTGTGTTACGCACTGCTAGCGCATGAACCGTCACCAACAACATCCACTTCCCTGTCCTAGCGCAGCATCCGAATGACGATAACACAAGCATTTGAATGCAAGCGCTAATACCCACCCACCCACATAGCACTAAATGCGCAACTTTCGAAATTACTGGCCGTTGAAATGTTGCCATTTAGGCTCGTGGACACTGAGGCCTTCCGCAGCCTGATGTCGGCGGCCGTCCCTCGGTACGCATTCCCCAGCCGCCACTATTTTTCACAGTGTGCCTTCCCCGCCTTACACCAGCATGTGTCCCAGAACATCACCTGGGTCATGACCAACGCACTTACTGGGAAGGTTCACCTCACCACCGACACATGAACAAGTGCTGGTGGTCAGGGATGCTACATTTCCCTGACCGCACACTGGGTGAATGTTTTTGAGGCCGGGAGTGAGTCGTACTCTGGGATGGCACAGGTGGTAACCACGCCCAGGATTGCAGCCCTACCTCCATCAGGGTCTCCTACAGCAACTATGTTACTGGCTCCAACCCCCACTTCTCCTCCTCCGCCGCCTCCTCCTCCACTTCCACCTCCAACAGCAGTCAGCCATCAGTCGCTAGCTGGAAGCAGTGTAGCACTGCTGTGGAAAAATGTCAACAGGCTGTGCTGAAGCTGATCTTTTTAGGGGACAAACAGCACACCGCCGCAGAGCTATGACATGGTATAAGGAACCAGACCGAGCTGTGGCTCTCGTCACACAACCTACAAACAGGCATGGTTGTGTCTGACAATGGCCGTAACTTGGTGGTGGCTTTGGAGCTTGTCAACCTGACACACATTCCATGCCTAGCCCATGTCTTATACTTAGTGGTTCAGAAGTTTATCAAAACCTACCCCAATTTGCAGGAGCTACTAGTGAAGGCGCGCCGCTTGTGTGCCCATTTCCGAAAGTCGTCCAAAGCTTTAGCCGGTCTGTCAACGCTGCAGCAGCGCTTGCGGCTTCCAGCTCACCGACTGCTGTGCGACGTGAGCACACGCTGGAACTCTACCTTCTACATGTTGGCCAGGCTTTGTGAGCAGCAGAGGGCAGTTGTGAAATAGCAGCTACAACATGGTCGTAGCCTTTCCAGTCAACTGCCACTATTCACAAGGCGAGGTAATGGGGGAAGAGATGAAACAGGGTGATAGCCAGACCACCCCCAGTTCATCTTCTCAGCGCGAATTGTGCCATGAAGAGGAGGAGGGGAAGGAGCTGGAGACACTTGCCTCTGCTACAGAGGCTAGTACCCATGGAACTTTAATTCCATCTGTTCAGCGGGGATGGGCAGGAGAGGAGGAGGATGAGGATATGGAGAGTAATCCTGAAGTTGACATCGACGTCTTGCCTGTTGGTACTCTGGCACACATGGCTGACTTCATGTTAGGCTTCATTTCCCGTGACCCTCGCGTTATACGCATTTTAGGTAACACAGATTACTGGGTGTTCACCCTTCTCGACCCCCGCTACAAAGAGAACTTCTCATCTCTGATTCATGTGGTGGAGAGGACGAGTAAAACCGTGCAATACTAGAAGGTACTTGTTGAAAGATTGCTCCAAAATTTTCCATCTGACAATGCGGCCACCAGAGTCCGTACTTCCTTAGGCAACTGAGGAAGGGAGATAAGGGGAACACACAGTACTGTAGTTCCAACAGAGGCAGGGCAACACTTTTCAAGGCATGGGACACTTTCATGACACCCCGCCAGCAACGTCACCCTGAATCACGGCCTAGTGCTACAAGGAGGGAAAAGTTTTGGAGATGGTGAAGGAATACATTGCAGACCGTGTCAGCATCCTAAATGATCCCTCAGTGCCTTACAACTACTAGGTATCCAAGCTGGACACATGGCATGAGCTTGCGCTCTACGCCTTGAAGGTGCTGGCCTGCCCTGCCGCCAGCGTATTGTCTGAGCGTGTATTTAGTGCTGCTGGTGGCATAATAACAGATAAGCGTATCCGCTTCAGGTTTCAGGCCCTCACCTCTAATGTGTTATACGGTCTGCTTACCTGTAGGCCATCACTGCAATGTTTTATGGGGTTCGCTAGGCTTCAGGTCCTCACCTCCAATGCTTTATATGGTCTGCTCCCCTGTAGGCCATCATTGCAATGTTTTATGGGATTCGCTCACCTTCAGTCCCTCACCTCCAATGCTTTACACGGTCTGCTCACCTGTAGACCATCACTGCAATGTTTTATGGGGTTTGCTAGGCTTCAGGCCCTCACCTTCAATGCTTTATACAGTCTGCTCACCTGTAGGCCATCACTGCAATGTTTTATCAGGTTCACTCACCTTCAGGCCCTCAACTATAATGTTTTAGAGGGTAACCAGCACGCCCTTGCTCCAAATGTTTTTGAGGGTCACGAGCAGGCCTTCAATGATAATTTTTCAAGGGTGTGTATGTGTAATAAAGGGTGTATTGGAGTGCTGCTTCCTTGTAATTTTTGCCAGCCCTTTCACTTAGTGCATAGGCTTCATGAGTGCAGCATTGTACCTGAACAATTGTAGCACCATGTGAATGAGGCCCTCCTTTATGTGATATACTGGCTGTATAGGAGTGCTTCTTCCTTGTAATTTTTGGCAGCATTTGCACTGTATATACAATTGAATATACAGTCCAAGATGCACTCAGACATGGTCCCCATGCTGGTCCAGATCCATTCCGGTGGTGTTTCTGTCACTTTATGACCTTTTCCAATGGACCAGGCACCCTCCCCTCATCCGAGTAGGGGGTACCTGGTTGTCTCCCATTGACTTCCATTACACTCGGGTGCTCGGCCGAGCACACGAATATAGCAATGTGTTCGGACCGAGTACACGAACACCCGAAGACTTTGGTGCTCACCTCTACTACTCCTCACCTCTACACTAAGACCTTCACACTTACCTCAAGCTAATGTTGTTAGGAATTAAACCATAGAAATAAAGACAATTTGTAAAATAGTTGATGGTGAAAACTCCCCCAATAATGACATCTCCATCTTGAAAATATTCATAATCTTCAACAGTCTTCACGATGTGCAGATGACCGAGTGCTTCTTGTGGTTTCTCGGATCTACATTGTGTCACACACAGAATCAGGACAACAAATAGGACCATCCTAGTGCATAAATTGGATCATGGCCATTCCACATACCCTCCTCCTTTGAGCCAGGTGATTCTTACTTTTGTCATTATGTTTAATATATAAGGCACACTCTCCTCTTGTATACAAACAGCTACCCCTGAGGAAGCCGGACATTACCGGCGATATGCGTGGGGCTTTTCCGTCTTGCCACAGATCCCTATATATAGTCCTAGGGTACTATCAGGTGTTGTTCACAGGTATCAGGTGCTCAGTGCATTTGATGTTGGGGTTTCATTTGGTCTATGGTATCATTTTTGCACGATTCATGGTGTATTAGTTTATGTTCTTATACTTTAATCATTATATTGTGACACTCTTTTTACCTGTGAAACATGCCAGTTGGATGAGTGTTTTTTCCAGGACTTTCATGTATTGAGTCCTATATTATGGACAGTATTCTGGTATACCAGTACTATGAAATTTTTGTATTGTATACAATTTTTTACTTTGTCTGTGTATTGCATTATGTGTTAATAAACTTATGTTGGATGTGCGCTTTTTTAAAGATTTTCTTGGGTCAGCTGACCTGGTTTGTTACAGTTAGGGAGATATAACAATCCCTGCCCATGCGTATAGGTCCACGTAACAGTGGTTATGTGGACCTTGTCCCAGATGGCGTTGTCCAGGGCACAACTGATTTTGTCCGCCACTTGTTAATGCAGGGCAGGGACGACCCGCCTGGAAAAGTAGTGGCGGCTGGGAACCACATATTGTGGGACAGCCACTGCCATAAGGTTTTTATATGTGTTTGTCTCCACCAGATGGAAGGGCATCATTTCAAAGGCCAGGTATTTTTAAATGCTGGTATTCAGGGCCAGGGCTCGATCAAGGGTAGGGGTGTACTTCCTCTTTCTTTTCAGTGTTTGGGGGATGGACATCTGAATGCATAAAGCAGAACAATGAGTGGTTGGTGCCAATGAGCTTCAAGACCGCCTAGTGGTGTGCGACAACAGGAGAAAATATTGTAGAAGCTCCGGGCCTAGTGTATGTTCTGAATTTGGTGGTGCAGAGGTTCCTAAAAAATTACCCTGAGATGTCAGAGCTGCTGCAGAAAGTGAGGGCCGTCTGTGTGCACTTACAGTGTTTTCGCCCTGCTGCTGCTCGCCTCTCTGCGTTGCCCGCTCACTATATTCACACAGTGTGGCTGGCACTGCACTAGAGACGTTACGGCTGGCACCGTGCTAGTGGCTTTGTGGCTAGCACCGCACTAGAGGTCTTGTGGCTGGCACTGCAGTAGAGGCACTGTTGCTAGAGCTGTTCTGGGTGCAAGGAATATACGTGACATTCAAAGCTTTATTGACTTTCAACTTTTAGGTCTTGTTCACGCTGTATAAAGCCCTGCAAGCTGAAACATTGTTTGATCATGAGTATTTTATCTTTGGAACAGAAAGATATACAGTATTTTTCCTTTTGACATAAAACTTTCTAAAATTACTTATAGTCTTTCATTTTTGTGTCTTTTGAATTAAACAGTTGAGAAGCGTGAACCTGATGGATGGACACTTAACTATGAAGATGAAATATCCAGAACTTTTCATTTATGTCTTCCCTCCAGTAAATGTGATCTTGTATTGATTTCAGGTCTCCACAAGATAATATAGCATTTTGGGAAGAATATACACCCTAAGACTCCAGCACTTGAGGTCAGTATGGCGAATATCTCCACAGCCACCATGTATTTCCCTCTGGTGCTGAGATAAGCCGGGATCATGGCAATCCAGACACTGCAGAACACCAGCATGCTGAAGGTGATGTACTTTGCCTCATTAAAACTGTCCGGTAATGTCCGAGCTAAAAAAGCCATAATAAAACTAATAATTGCCAAGACTCCCATATAACCCAGGACTGAGTAGAACCCAATAACGGAGCCTTCATTACACTGCACAACAATCTTTCCCTGATTGAAGTGTGTGTCCAGCTCTGAGAAGGGAGGTGCTAGAGCCAACCAAACCAGACAGATTATTACTTGGATGGATGAGCAGAACAACACCAGAGAGTTAGACCACTTGCTTCCAATCCAGCGTTTCCAGGAGCTGCCAGGCCTGGTGGCTCTGAAAGCAATGCAAACAATAACTGTTTTGGCCAAGACACAAGAAACAGCTACTGAGAAGAGGATTCCAAATGAGACCTGACGTAGAATGCAAGTGAGGTCAACTGGATGTCCCAGGAACAAGAAGACACAGAGGAAGCTTAGCATGATGGAGACCAGGAGAAGGAAGCTCAGGTTTCTGTTATTGGCCTTGACTATGGCTGTGTCTTGGTGCAAAATAAAAGTAATAAGAATCAAGAATGTAAGGAAAGAAAGTATAGTAGAAACCAGGGAAATAACAAGGACGATTGTGTCATCTGTGTAGGAGAGAAATTCCATCAGCTTTGGAACACAACGATCCTTCTTCTCATTGGGCCAATCAAAGACCGAACATTTCATGCATTTTTCACTGTCTGGAAAACATATGAATAAAATAAAAGAGTGGCATGTAAAATAATTAAAGGCTAATCTCAATGTACTAATCACAGGAACCTCATCCATCCAAATATGAATGTAAACATGTAAGGACTAGAGTCAGGAAAAAGATTCATTGTTGACATGATTGGAAAGAACTATGGTTGAGCAGAAAAAGTACAGCTCAACTCACCGATCCCTTGCTGCACCTGTTCCGACAAATCCCTCGCACCTGCCGGTTTCTGTCGATATGTGGCTGACTAGTCAAGCACTGGCTATGGTGGATATTTCTGTGATAAGAGGGACCAGTAAGCATAAAAGGAAGCATTGGAACAGAAATGTTGGAAGTCGGTGAGGTGAGTATTGCTTCATTTTTTTTTTCAAGCATTTTTTGCTTTTAGTGGCTGGAAGACCCTTTTAAAATTCAGAAAGACCACAGTATTATGGGTATATATGGTATGGGTATATAATACAGTGCTCATGGAATTATTCGTATTACAGACTTAGAAGCCTTGTACAGTTACTGTGCATGCAAACATGACATTTGGCCATTTGCCTGTAGGTAGTACACAGAGTTTTGAGAATGATTAGATGACTGACCAGTGTTATCAACATGGATGTACGTGTGGGGGCTTTGACGGTCTTTTAATAGATCTCATGAAGGAGAAGGCATGGGTCTATAGATAGTAGAAACTGAAGATATCTCATTTCCCTTGCATTAGTTTATAGCCACATAATATTCACATTACCAGAATATAATGTTTTTATACCGGTAGTATTGGAGATTTCTCCCATGGAGCACTGAACACAATCATAGCAGCAGGAATAGATTCTGGATTTTGAGACCTTTCGGGTTCCCGGTAAACAGTTTTCCGAACACTGAGATCTAGGGATCTAGAAGAAAAATAAATAAATAATGAGAACTTTTGGGTGATCTATAATCCCTGTACAATTCTGGAGAAAAAATATCATAATCTTCTATGATGTAAGGGTTAAAAAGTTACATAGAGGAGCTGAAGTGGGTAAGAAGTGGGCTACAGGCTTCAGGGGAGCATAAAGTTATAGATAGTGAACTATTGTCATGCTAAGGTTTAAAGTGATAACTCACTGTAAATTTATAGGTAAGATTATAGGAAGATGTCTCATCATTTAGTGGATAGAAGAGCTGCACAGATGGGGTCCCTGCCATCTTATTATGGTGGATTCTTTGAATCAGCTTAACCTGGAGATTTCTTACGTTGGGCAGGGATGGCTGGAGGAAATGCTATTCAAGTGTTGATCCATGCAAAAGGCCCCAGCTACTGTCCCTTCTCATTTACCACAGGTCCAAGATAGGCCTTGTCTGAGTGCCCATTCACCCTCCCATCTGAACCGTAGTCCCCTCTTAGTCAACCAGGAACAAAAGTCAAAATGACACTTCAGGGCCAATTTCCCACGGCGCAAAGGACCAGCCGGAGTTCAGAGTACATCTTTGTTTGGAATTTTTATTGCAGCAATATGACGCGTTTTGGGGACTTACTCCACTTCATCAGATAAAATGAGCTGTACATACCTGATGAAGGGAAGTAGGTCCCCGAAACGCGTCGTATCGCTGCAATAAAAATTCTGAATCAAGATCTACTCTGAACTCCGGCTGGTCCTTTGCGCCGTGGGAAATTTTCTCTTCTGGAATTCTGCATCTTCTTGGGCATCTCCGATAAGAAGACCCTCCACCACTGGATGCAGACCAACCACCAACCGAGCTCTCGGTATTAACTCTGATGAGCGTTCACTAGAGTTATGCCCATTGACAGCACAACCTAACAAGGTGAGCCTTGTATTTGTATTTCCATTTTCGAATCCTAAACGGTTCTAACCTATGGTGCGCCCTTCTGTTTAAATATAGCACGAACCAAGCCTCTGTACCGACTTCAGGGCCAAGGTATGTACAGGTGAAAATTACTCCCAGAGGCCATCTGAGAATCAATTTTGGCTACTGGTGGCTTTCCTTGTCAGTTGCTGTTGCCAGTGGGGTGTAGAGGTCAGAGAAGTACTGCAGCCTACCACATCAGTATGGTCACTTATGACTGCTCCAGCCAAACAACATGGGCAGCTAACTCCTTGGGGCAAAGCAGTTAACATAGAGGTGTCAGTGGCCAAAGGCAGACTGTGAGGTGTGAGCAGGAGGAGAGCAGGGCTCAAAAAGGACTGGGGGAAGCTGGACTCAAGGTTTCAGCTGCTGGTCAGGAGCTACACTCAATGTCTTGTCCTTCCCTTTACTCAGATGGTAATCTTAGTAAATAGCTCGTTAGAAGTCTTGTTTAGTGGACAGACACAAAATAAATTGAACTCTCACTATTAAGAATCAAATAGGAAAAACAATTTTCATGTATTGTTTAATTCTTATTTAGAGCTCAGTTTATTTGTTATTTGTCTACTGAACAATATTATTTATGAATAGAGATGAGCGAAGTTTTCCAAAACTCGATTTGGACACTAGTTGCCCTGTCACAGAGGGGTAAAGGTGGAAACAGCATGAGGAGTCAACATAGTGGCCCAGTCATAGAGTAGGAAGGGTGACAACAGCATGAGGAGTCAACATAGTGGCCCAGTCATAGAGTAGGGAGGGTGGCAACAGCATGAGGAGTTAACATAGTTGCATCACACTGCAATCAAAACAGTACTGCCAAAGTGATTGAGTCTGATGCATCAGGCACCGGTGAGTGGGAATCCTGTCTGATCCACGTCTGATTCATCTTTATAAAGGTTAAAGGGGTTGGCCACCCTAAGTATCAAAAATCCAAAGTGCCCTAGACAATAGCCAAAACCATGGAGTATTTATATCATGTGACATGTACTGGCTATCTTTCATTTTTCTAACCTGTTCACCATGACATGCCTCCCTGGAGGAGCTCCCTCAGATCAGCTGTGTGGGAGGAGCAGCAGCAAAGTGAAAGTAAAAATCCCAGCTTGCATTGCAGCAAGCATGTTCAGAGGAGCAGTCACATGACATCCCCATCCACTTATGTTTCTATAGAGACAAGAGCACCTCAGATAATATCAATAACTCAGTCATCAGTGGATAACTGCTGTACAGACATAGCAATAGGAATTACGCCACAGTCCCAGCAGCACACAGGAATATGATGCTAATGTATCATACATATTGTGATATTCAGGGGATCAGGGATCAGATTCACTTGATTTATGCAGTCTCACAGTTCAAACAAAGGTCTTTTATTGGCAACTTAAAACTAGGCATCCGCCAGGGTACAAACAGAAACAAAATTGCAGCTTTGCTGAGTAAACAAAAATAGTCCAGTTTCTCTGGCCTCAACCAAGTCTTTAAAGGCTTTGAAAAGACATAGTTCACTTACTGACACCTCAGTATTACTTTTCTTTGGCAAGCTGGGTTTTCCTTCCCTGTAGCACTGGGAAATCCATCCGGGAGCTGTGATCCACACATACACTCAGGCAGCCTGCACACTCTGCAGGAACACCTGTTCAGGAATCACCCCCTTCCCAGAGTCCCTTGCAATTTATCTCTTGCTGCTAGAGGGTAACCCTTTATGCACCAGTCTACCTCTAGACAAGCCCTGGGGTGGAAATGGAAAGGCCCGCCCAACCTTTTCCCTTCCATTCCAGAGTCCGGGCCCCAAACAAATAACCTGCAACTCTGGGTTGCAAACTACCCCGGACTCCTTCTCCAACTGCCTGTCTAGAGAGCAGCAAAACAAAAAATGGGAGAAATATATCTTCCATCCAGGACCCATCCCTGGAGTCCTGTACATATCCCCGAAGGGGTGGAGGCATTACTGGATACCATACAGTTAACTCGGGAGAGGGCATCAGCATTTTGATGCAGTCTCCCGGGTCTATGCTCTACCACAAATGAAAACTCAGGACAGGAACCACCTTGTCACCCTGGCATTGGTTTCCTTATTCTTCCTCATCCAAGTCAAGGGGGCATGGTCCGTGAACTTCCTTCCTAACAAAAAATAGCGTAACGAGTCAAGGGCCCATTTGATGTCCAAACATTCCCGTTCAACTACCGCATACCTTCTCTCCGCTGCTGTTAGTTTTCTACTTAAAAACAGCACAGGGTGCTCCTCACCGCCCACAACTTGTGACAGCACCCAGCCCAACATTGGATGCATCTGTCTGTATCACAAATTCCCTTGAAAAATCTGGAGCAACCAATATCGGATGCTGACATAAGGCTGATTTTAATTCCAAAAACCCTTTTTCTGCGTCCTCATTCCAGCTAACCATGACTGACTTTCGACCTTTCGTCAGATCAGTCAGTGGTGCTGCTAGAGTGGAAAAGTTGGGTATAAACCTCCAGTAATACCCAACCAGGCCCAGGAAAGCTTTTACCTGCTTCTTGGTAATGGGGCGGGGCCAGTCTCTTATTGCCTCTACTTTATTGAGTTGGGGTTTTACCAAACCCCGTCCCACAATGTACCCCAGATACTTGGCTTCCTCCATTCCTATTGCACACTTTTCGGGGTGCACTGTGAAACCTCCCTCCCTCAGTGAGTTTAGTACCGCCTGCACCTTGGGAAGATGGGAATCCCAATCCTTACTAAAAATCACAATGTCATCCAGATAAACAGAGGTATACTGTTGATGGGGGCGGAGCAATTTGTCCATTGCTCTCTGAAAGGTGGCTGGAGCAGTGTGAAGACCAAAAGGCATCCTTTTATACTGGAACTGTCCATCTGGAGTGGAGAATGCAGTTTTCTCCCTGGCACCTCTGGATAGAGGTATCTGCCAGTACCCCTTCGTCAGATCCAAAGTTGTAATAAACCTGGCTGGACCTAACCTTTCTATTAACTCGTCTACCCGAGGCATGGGATAAGCATCAAATTTTGACACTTCATTCAATCTTCTAAAGTCATTGCAGAATCGCAGCTGCTCCATTGGGCTTTGGGACCAGCACAATGGGGCTCGACCACTCACTCTGCGACTCCTCAATTATATCCAGTTCCAACATTTTTTTAACCTCATCTGAAACTGCTTTCCTGCGGGCTTTAGGGATGCGGTATGGCTTAACACACACTTTGACGCCAGGCTCAGTGATAATGTCATGCTCTATAACATGTGTGAGACCTGGCAGTTCTGAGAACACTTCCGTATTTCTCTGTAAGAACTCTCGAACCTGTTGGGATTGTGTCCCAGACAATGTGGGGGATAACTTTACATGCTCTATCCCATTTTGGGGCTCAGGGCTTAGGCTTGCCAACGCCATTTCTGGTTCTCGGTCTCTCCAGGGTTTTAACAAATTTACATGGTAAACCTGGTATGGTTTCCTTTTCCCGGTTGGTACACCTTGTAGTTTACCTCTCCTAATCTTTTTACCACTTCAAATGGCCCTTGCCATTTGGCCAGAAACTTGCTCTCCACCGTAGGTATTAGCACTGCCACCCGATCACCCACTTGAAACTGTCTAATTTTAGCTGACTGATTGTATACCCTCCTCTGTGCCTCCTGAGCACTCTGGAGATGTTCCCGCACCAAGGGCATTACCTTGTCAATTCTGTCCCTCATTTGGGAAATATGTTCCACCACCGTTTTATGAGGAGTGGCCTCATTTTCCCAGGTTTCCTTTACCAGATCAAGCAATCCACGTGGCCTCCGACCATACACTAACTCAAATGGCGAGAAGCCCGTGGATGCCTGAGGGACCTCCCGGATAGCAAATAGCACTGCAGGTAACAGACAGTCCCAATCCTTACCATCCTGTTGTACTACTTTTTTAACATGGATTTTAGGGTTTTATTAAACCTCTCAACCAGGCCATCCGTCTGAGGGTGATAGACGGACGTCCGCAACTGTGTAATCTGAAACAGTTTACAAAGGTCCGCCATCACCCTTGACATAAATGGAGTGCCCTGGTCGGTAAGGATCTCCTTAGGAAAACCCGTCCTTGAAAACATTTGAAACAGCTCTCTAGTTTTTAGAAGTGGGCTTCCTTAAAGGGACAGCCTCTGGGAATCGGGTAGCATAATCTAGTACCACGAGTATGTATTGGTGACCCCTAGCTGACTTTTACTAAAGGGCCTACTAAATCCATGGCTATACGTTCAAAGGGAACTTCAATTATGGGGAGAGGCACTAAGGGATTTCGAAAGCGAGGCGCTGGAGTGGTTTACTGACATATTGGGCAGGAAGCACAGTATTTCTTGACATCTGCCTTAAGTCCTGGCCAGTAAAACCGGTCCACCACCCTTGCTTCTGTCTTTTCAGCAGCCAGATGTCCTCCCAAAACCTCATTATGTGCCATATCCAGTACCATTTGCCTGTAAGGCTGGGGAACCAAGAGCTGCTCTATTACCTCAGAGCGTATCTTGGCTACCCGATACAGCAGGTGTGCATTCATTGCAAAGTGGGGATACCTGTTCTCAGCCCCATGTTCTTGTGGCACTCCATTTATTACTGTTACCTGCTGATGGGCATAAACCAGAGTAGGGTCTTGCATTTGAGCCGTACCAAAAGCCCCTCTTCCCACTTGCAGACCAGGATGGACGTTATCTCTGGAGGTGTCCCCCTCATCCTCCCCAAGCATAACCTGTAACGGGGATATTTCCCCCTCAGAAGCGACCTCAATTTCTTTTGTTGTCTCTAACAGAGGTAATTCCACATGTTCCCTTTACATATGGGGACAAGTGGACCGTCACTCATTTCTACTTCCTTTGACACGGCAGAATTATCATGTTTCAACAATTTCCATAACTCTGAGAACAACGGAAAATCACATCCTAAAATGACATCATACACTAGGGAAGGTACCACCCCCACATTATGTGCCATAGTTCCACACATGGTAGCAATGGATACAGCCACCAAAGGATATGCCTTAGTGTCCGGTGCTGCTGGGTCAACCTGTCCAGCCACTTGGGTATGCACCAAAGTCACCATGCTTCCTGAGTCTAATAAAGCATGAGCACGGAATCCATTCACATAAACCCAGCATTCAAACTTTCCCTGATCCTCAGGGCGTGCAGTACAAGTTATTTGAGCATGAAAGGATACTCGCCGGGCCGTACCACATTCCATTGGCTCTCCTTGCAACGGGCATTGCGCCCTCACATGCCCCCAGGCTTGACACTTCCAACACTGTGTTAAGCCAGCCTTTCGGGGAATTGCAGTCTCTTTAGGGTTGTTTCCACTGCGGGACCCCCCATTTGAGCCCGGACTACGGGTAGTTTCCCCTTCCAATCCCTGGGGGAACTTGGTCGCTCGGTTAGCAGGGTAGTTCCTAGGCCTCGAAGGTCCTAGTAGATCCTCCACAACGGTGTACCTTTCCACCATATCCACAAGCTGGTCTGCCGTCTTGGGGTCCCCATGGCTCACCCAGCGTTGTAATGGCCCAGGAAGGGCCCTGAGATACCGGTCCAGGACGACTCGTTCGACCATCTGCGGTACAGTCAGGGTCTCCGGCTGCAACCACTTCCTCACCAGCTGTATGAGGTCATGCATCTGCGACCTGGAGGGTATTTCAGGTTGGTATCTCCAGCTATGCACTCTCTGTGCTCTGACAGCTGTAGTTACACCAAGCCGGGCTAAGATTTCAGCTTTCAAGTCATCAGAATTTTTTGCTTTATCTGTTGGCAAATCAAAATATGCTTTTTGTGGATCTCCTGTTAAGAAAGGTGCAATAAGGCCAGCCCACTGCTCTTTCGGCCACCCTTCACGTTCTGCAGTTCTCTCAAACATGGCAAGAAAAGCTTCGGTATCATCTGAAGGTGTAAGTTTTTGCAAAAAATGACTAGCCCGAATAGTTGCCTGGTTGCTATGGGCAACAACAACTGATTCACGCCCCTGAGCAAGATGCTGTACTGCCTCTGTCAACATCTTAGCCTGTGTCTGTGTCGACTACCGCAAGGCACTTGCTTGTGCTTCCGCAGTTTCTCGAAGTGCAGTCAGCTGTGCCTCAGTAGCTTGCTGTTGCACTGCCATACTCTTCTGCAGCTGCACTGTAGCCAGAGCTAATTGCCGCACTAAGTCCTCCATTTTGTGCAACAACTGGAGGTGGGAGAGAGAAGGGAAAAAAAAATCTAATTCACTTTTCTGCTGTGATGACTACTGCCCGCATCCGAAACACCAGTTGTGATATTCAGGGGATCAGGGATCAGATTCACTTGATTTATGCAGTCTCACAGTTCAAACAAAGGTCTTTTATTGGCAACTTAAAACTAGGCATCCGCCAGGGTACCAACAGAAACAAAATTGCAGCTTTGCTGAGTAAACAAAAATAGTCCAGTTTCTCTGGCCTCAACCAAGTCTTTAAAGGCTTTGAAAAGACATAGTTCACTTACTGACACCTCAGTATTACTTTTCTTTGGCAAGCTGGTTTTTCCTTCCCTGTAGCACTGGGAAATCCATCCGGGAGCTGTGATCCACACATACACTCAGGCAGCCTGCACACTCTGCAGGAACACCTGTTCAGGAATCACCCCCCTTCCCAGAGTCCCTTGCAATTTATCTATTGCTGCTAGAGGGTAACCCTTTATGCACCAGTCTACCTCTAGACAAGCCCTGGGGTGGAATGGAAAGGCCCGCCCAACCTTTTCCCTTCCATTCCAGAGTCCGGGCCCCAAACAACAAATAACCTGCAACTCTGGGTTGCAAACTACCCCGGACTCCTTCTCCAACTGCCTGTCTAGAGAGCAGCAAAACAAAAAATGGGAGAAATATATCTTCCATCCAGGACCCATCCCTGGAGTCCTGTACAATATGTAAGAGTCAGCCTTAAAATCACCAAGTTACATTGGACTGACATTTCTGGTGACAGTGTTTCACACAAGCTGTGATGTCCTCCTCCGGGCACTAGAGGCCACTGTGTCTAAAGAGTAAGAGGAAGGACAAGCTGAAGTAAGACAAGCAAGTTTCCCGGGCTGGGTTCTGCTGCGTGGATCCTGTCTCATGGTGTTTCTAGGGACTGGCTGTGGATGAGAGAGAGTAACAGAGACTATCAAGTGGATTTCTGCATCGGCCATCCCGTGAGAGAGAGAAAAAGAGAGGATCGGAGCCACAGAGACCATAAAGTGGATTCCTGCATCTGCCATCCGGTGAGAGAGAAAGAGCCGGAGCAACAAAGACCATAAAGTGTATCCCTGCACCTGCACCCCAAAGGGAGAGGAAAAGACAACGCATTGGGACAAGCAGCAACTTCTTGGGAGAGTGTGACGCAACAGATCTCTGCGCAAATATCTCCAGAACTGTGAGTTTGGCACCGGTGCCTATCTGCAGTAGGGCATAGGACAGGTTTAGTTCAGTAAGAGCGCTGCAGCAGCGTGCCCTGGTTAGCGGGGGTAATATAGGATTAGACTAGCAGAGTGTAGCCTGGACTATTATGTGTTTTGCTGTTAGTAAAGCATTTATTACATTCTTGTTTTCAAGTATCCTGCCAGAAATTCTGTGTAAACTTGTTCATACTGTTTTTGCCATTTGTCAGTTGCACTTCTGGCGTATCGGCATAATACTGTTAATCTCATTTGCAGGCCATTATATCTTGTTGTCTCATGAAACCGGCATTTGTTTCAGCCTCCTCGTCTGCTGTACCGTATTTGAATCCTGCTTTGCGGTCTCTCCCCCATCTGACCGCTACACATATGTTACTGGGGGGAGGAGGGATGCCCTGTTCATAAACTTGCTGTAGGGCCTAGTCATTTCTAGTTACACTGTAATATCTCGCCAAATGTAATATAACTATGTGGAGGAAGCAGTAATTGTAGGAGTGGCTCACTCACAGTGGATTATGGTAAGGGGCTACTAACTAGAATTAAGGACACCCTGCCTCAATGGTAATAATGAAAAGTTCTAAAGGGAATTATATTATAATAAAATACGTTTATTTACGAAGGATATGGTATGATATCCGTAGTAAATAAATGTATTTTATTATAATATATGTTTTATTAGATTTTAATTGTTGACATCCATATATAAACGCACTGCCTGTTTGATACAGATCGTGAATGGATTTTAATCCAGTTGCCATACTTTATGGAGGATCCAGTTGAATATAAAAGAAGGAGGTCAAAGATTCGGATATGACCACTGAGGAACCATCCCGAAATGCGTCTCGCAGACTCGTATTCGATACCTTTCAAATACCTCCAGTAATGAAGTAAAATAAGCATGGCCATGCTACTCTAATTTTGTTGGATCCGAATATTAAGAAAAGTCAAACAGACATTTGATAACTGCAAACACCAGGACTACGTCACTAAAGGTAAAGCGAAAGTCTTACTCCAACTATCGCGTGACTTAGGTATTGCCGGCTCGAGGCGTGCAACGTGAAACGCCAGAGCGCTCTCCCGCACAATTCGCCCCTTGGTCAGCACGGAGCAGGACTTTTGAAGTATACAGAAGAAGGTAAGAACTGTAACAGCCACTGTCTAACTGTAATCCAAGGCACATGACATTAGTTTCCTTCATACACATCCGAACAAGGAATCATAAGCGCAACCTGATTAACGTTAATCGGAACATTATTGGGCAATTGCTATCCCTATATGCCTTAATGTGAGTTGCCGCAAGAACTAGATAATAACCAGTGCACTTTATATGAACATCCGACCATTTCAGAAGGTGGATTGAGAACAATTACATTCCTTAAGACTTATATTGTACCAATTACCCCAAATAAGGGGAATTTTGGACAATATTACGATCGCGTTTTTCAACCATTACACCGTTCTAGCGGATGTTTTTTATCCTTATAACTATATTGGTCTAACTATCCACCTAGATTGCTAGAGGTCATACCCAATTGACCATTGTGACATGGTATTGCTGATATTGTAAGACTGCTATAACATTGTGACATGTTATTGCTGCTATTGTATTACTGCTATTATAATGCTGCCATCAGTTTTTTATCTATATTTTTATCTATATTTTATACATTTCAATATTAAATCAATTATATTTTAATAATAAATTTATTCTATTTGGCGCCAAAGTGAGAGTGCTCGCTCATTCCCTTTAGAACTTTTAATATAAATATGTGTATGAAAAATATATCATAACTGGTTTGGTAATCCTCTCCAAATATAGTGTATGCTTTTTTGGAGTAAGGAACCCCCAGAGGACTCATTCACCAGAATTCAACAAGAGTTATATAAAAAATGAATAATGTGATTTATTTTCGGTCTTCAGAAAAGTTGATTACAGTAGTTTAGGAAAAGTCTTAGTCTATTATCCATGTGTAACTATGAATGTCCTTAAAATATCCTTTCTGAAAGATAGGTGCCTTCTTCTTAGGCGCCATGTGTTCCTTCCATCTTCTTCAACAGTATCCCCCAGCAGAGTGAGTAAGAAGACGACCCCCTTGTCTGTCTCTGTCAGTCATTTATACCCTAGATACAGGCGTGTCTTACTAATGTATGGATCCATCCTCTCGCAGGT
The DNA here is from genome assembly GCA_033119425.1 of Bufotes viridis. Classification (NCBI taxonomy): domain Eukaryota; kingdom Metazoa; phylum Chordata; class Amphibia; order Anura; family Bufonidae; genus Bufotes; species Bufotes viridis. Next base: position 19,938,709 of record CM065592.1, on the reverse strand, counting down.
CTGACCGGGGGGGCCCTCTGCGCTCACGTTCCACTGGCATGGCTGCTGAGGAGGGGTAGGGTGGCAGGAGCAGTACCAGCTCCATCAGCAGCAGCCTGAGTCTATAGTCGCTAATGAGTATCTTTATTCACCCGCAAATTGAAGAAACTACTCACCAGCAGCAGCAGGTAGACCTGGAGCAGGACCTGAACCAGCAGGTGGTGGCATACTTGGACAGCACCCTGCCACTCCACATTGAAGATCAGCTGGACTACTGGGTAGCCAAACTGGATTTGTGGCTGCAACTAGAAGGGTTTACCCTGGAAAAGCTGTTCTGCCCAGTAAATAGTGTTGCATCAGAGCAGGTGTTTAGTGTGGTGGGGGTCATAGTGACCCCAAGAAGAACTCAACTGTCCATCCAAAATGTGGAGAGACTGACCTTAGTCAAGATGAATCAGGCGTGGATCAGCCAGGATTTCCCACTACCAATTCCTGGTGCATCAGACTAGATCATCCATTGTGCCACACCAACACTTACAAGAGACCGGTTTCTTCTGCTTACTTGCCTCAGCTACTACTATGATGCTGCAACCCCACTGATGCCACACATCTGATGCCAAGTGCTCCTTATTTCACCCACCTTCATCAGGTACTGGTATTGCCACCCACCGCCCCACTCTGTTACCGGGTCACTTTGAGGTCTCCTGATGCAGCTGCTGCTGCCATCTCCAAATTATGTCACCTTGCCACTCTGTGGTATCCTACTGCTGCGGCTGCCATCTTCATATTATGTCACCTTGCCAAACTGTGGTATCCTCATGCTGCTGCCATCTTCACACTATTTTACCTTGCCACACTATGCCACCTGTAACCACACTATGTCATTTCCGTAAAAGTTTGGGTTCGAGTTCGGTGTTCAGCGATTTAATGGCGCTTGTTGAAAGGCTGCTGTGCAGCCAATCAACAAGCATTCAACTAGTGTGCCCTTAGAAGCCATCACAGTCATGCCTACTTATGGCATGGCTGTGATTGGCCAGTCCAGCATGTGACCCAGCCTCTAATATGACAATTCTGGTGTACTTGGTGTTGTTAAATTTGCAAACTACAGCGATTATTTTTGTGGGTGCTATGCAACATTTTTGTACCCATGAGCCCAGTGCCACAGAGAAATAAGCTTTAATCAGTCTGTTTGTTAGGTGGGCGTCGGTGACCATTTTTGTCAGCGCAGTGCACTTGCAACTGCATGTGTGCCAGGGACATTACTTCAGTCCTGTTCTGGTAGCTCAGTGGGGACATCTAGCCATTTTTTAAGGACACCTGCACAGCATATGTGCCAGGGGAAGGGAAAATAATCAGTCTCTGACTTCAGGGCCCCAGGAAGAGGGGGCATATTCCCACTTTTTCTGTGAACTACCCCTGTGCTGAATATCTGACAGGGAAAATCTATTCATTAAATCCATCTGTTAGATTCTAAGGAAACAAATTCCATTTTTTTAGCGGTCAAGTACCCCTGCGGCCTGCAGTGCATACCTGGCAGTGAAAATAATTCAATTACATTAGTCTGCGACATATTTGTGTGACCGTAAGCGATTTTTTCTCTTTCTGACACCAGCACTGCATATCTGACAGTCAAATCAATAAATACTACTGTTACATTGTTGGTTGACAAATTCCCATTTTTTTGTGCTAGTAAGTACATTTTCTGACCTGCGCTGCATTTCTGACAGTCAAATAAAACAGTTAAATACTGCATTTACACTTTTGGTTTAAAAAGCACACTTTTTGTGCTAGATAGTACATTTGCAGCCTGCGCTGCATTTCTGACAGTCCAATAAAACCGTTAAATACTGCTGCTATATTATTGTTTGAAAAAAACACACTTTTTGTGCTATATAGTACATTTGCGGCCTGCGCTGCATTTCTGACAGTCCAATAAAATCATTAAATACTGCTGCTATATTGTTTGAAAAAAAACAAAAACTTTTTGTGCTAGATAGTACATTTGCGGCCTGAGCTGCATTTCTGACAGTGAAAGAAATACACTTAAATCCATCAGTTTCATTGTGTGTGAAAAAAAAACACCTTTTTGGGGCTATAACGTACCTTTGCGGCCTGCACTGCATAGCAAACAGGGCAATAATTTTCAAAAATTTGTCTGTTTTATTGTTGGGCATCTATTTTGCACCTCACTCCCTTAGAAATCAGCCAAGCAGTCTGAGTCCCAAGTCATGCAGCAGTCTCTTATGCTATTTGATGACTCTGCTGTCAGGGCTTCCCAGGGCCTTTCACCTAGCCCTGCCCCAGAAGTGGAAGAGATTGAGTGCACCGATGCCCAACCACTTATAAGTGAGGATGAGGACATGAGAAGACCACCGCAGCACGTCTCTGATGATGACGAAACGCAGGTGCCAACTGCTGTGGCTTTCTGCAGTGTGCAAACCGACGAGGAGGGCAGGGGTAAAGACTTGGCGGAAGATAATATAGAGGACGATGAGGTCCTAGACCCCACATGGAATCAAGGTAATGAGAGTGACCTGTGCAGTTCAGAGGAAGAGGCGGTGGTCGCACAGAGCCACCAGCACAGCAAAGGAGGGAGCAGGGTGCAAAAGCAGAGTGGACGTCCCCTAGCCAGTACGCCTGCTACTGTCCACCGCACCCAGGGACCGAGCACAGCAAAGCCAGCTCCAAGGAGTTCCCTGGCGTGACAGTTCTTCAGACAATGTGCTGATGACAAGACACGAGTGGTTTGCACGCATGCAATCAGAGCCTTAACCGAGGCATAAATGTTCTAAACCTGAGCACAACCTGCATGACCAGGAATCTAAGTGCAAAGCACGAGCTGCAGAGGAGTAAACACCTCCAAAACCAAGAAAGGTCTCAGGCTCCTCCTGCTGCCTCTTCTGCTGCAGTCTCGGCCTCTTCCTCCACCTCTGGAGTGACAGTGGCACCGGCCACTCCGCAAACAGAGGATGTGTCAGCAACGCCACCACCTCCGTCACCATAACCAAGCAGCACCACAATGTCCCATGGCAGCGTTTAGCTGTCTATCTTCCAAAAACTAGAGCGAAAGAGGAAGTACCCCCCTACCCACCCGCGATCCCTGGCCCTGAATTCCAGCATTTCAAAATTCCTTGCCTTTGAAATGCTGTGATTCCGTCTGTTGGAGACGGAGAGTTTTAAAAACCTTATGGCATTGGCTGTCCCACAGGACATCGTTCCCAGCCGCCACTACTTATCCAGGCGAGCCATAACTTACCTGCACAAACAAGTGGGGGACAAAATTAGGTGTGCACTGCGCAACGCCATCTGTGTCCACATAACTAGAAATACGTGGACCAGTAAGAACGGGCAGGAACGTTATAACTCCCTAACAGCACACTGGGTAAATGCAGTGGCAGCTGGGCCTGAGGCGAATAGCTGTTTGGCGCATATCCTTCCGCCACCGAGGATTGCAGGGCATTTCTCTTTGCCTCATGTTGCCTCCTCCTCCTACTCCTCTTCCTCCTCTAACACCTCCTCATCTGGTCAGCGTAACACCTTCACCACCAACTTCAGCACAGCCAGGGGAAAACAACAGCAGGCAGTTTTTTGTTTTTTTAGTAACTTTTTTACTCCAGAGGTCTGGTGTAGAAGCTTTAATAAATCTCCCTAACAGCTAGTACATTTATTATACATACTACAATTCCTTATTTTATTGTTTTTTCTTTATTAACAGTTTTATTGGTCACCAACATACAGATAGAATTGACATGTCATGCTGATAAATATACAGTGAACCATCTTCACAATTTTCCAGATAGCACAAATTAAACAGGAGAAACATTAAATCTCCCTATTATCCCAACAAAACCCCTAACCCTCCATCTAGATGTCTAGGCAGCGCCTCTCCCTCTTTTTTTTTTCTTTTTTAAGAATTTTAATCTTTTATTTCAATATTCTCAATGCATACAATTTACAAAAAACATAATTACAAAATCATCCCCCCCGTGCAGCATTACCCCCCCCCCCGCCTTGCAGACAGAAACAAAACAAAAAAAACAAAAAAAAAAAGCAAAATTCCTCAATCATCCCATTCCTTCCAAATACTATCCCACTTTTCATAAGATCCTCTTTGTCTATGCAAAATCTTTTCATAGCTTTTGACCTTGTTGACTAAATTTAACCAGTTCTTGCAATCTGGAGCGGAGGGGGAGAACCATTTTCTAGCTACGAGAAGCCTAGCTAAGAACAATACTTTAATCAACAATCGGGACTTCATAACCTGGCAGCTAACCTTCGATAGATCCCCCAAAATCCATACCTTGGGAGAAAATGGAATATCCATATTAAGTCTTTGGGATAGGGTTCTTTGAACCAACTTCCAGTATCTACTCACCGCTGGGCAATCCCAGAACAGATGTAGGTGATCTGCCCCAGGGCTGCCACAACGGGGACACTCAGAGGAGGCTCTTAATCCTCTCCTGTGGAGCCATAGAGGTGTTACATATATTTTGTGCATAATATTAAACTGTACTACCGTGTGATTAAAATTGTGCGAAACCCAACTTAAATTATCACCTACATTTTCCCAATCCGGGGAACCCAAATCTGACAATAAAGTGGACCAGGATCTTTGCCCTGGAGATAAACAATCCATAAAATAATTTTTTATCAAGTACCTATAACAGTATGAAATTCTAACTTTCATGCCACCCTTCTTTTGGATCAAATTCCGGAGTGTCTATATTAAATAAGTGCTTATCAGAAATACTAAGCAGTGCCGAACGCAATTGAAGATATGCATACCAAACCACCTCCCCTACATTTTCCTCTTGTTCTAGCTCCATACGAGTAAGAATCTGCCCATTTTTAACCACTTGACTCAAATAATAAATATTTTTTTTCCTCCAATATTGCTGACAATTTGAGTCATCTAGACTCAGTAATTTTAGGTTGTGCCACAATGGAGTGCAATCAGTGATGCACTAACTTGCATCCAACTTTTTATAACCGTCCATGCTTTCATAGCCATTCTGCAGAAGGGTTTATAATCATCCTGTATCTTACGTAGATAGTCAGACTCCAAAACTGTAAAGAAATCTGAGAAACCTGAATCCTTAACCAACTTTCTGCAGAGATGGCTATTTTCCCAATCGTTGAAGAAACAAAGTTGAGAAGCCATAACATAACCCTTAAAATAGGGGAGATTAAGACCTCCCTGCTTGTAGGGCATAGAAAAATACATAGCCTTTAGTCTCACCGGTTTCCTCCCCCATAGTAGATCATTTATCATCCGCTCAATTAGCCTGAAATACTTATCCTCTATCCATATAGGAGAGTTACGGAGAACGTAGAGAACCTGGGGCAACACCACCATTTTTATTAACGAAACTCTATCCGCTCTTGCAGACAGAATTTTTTGCCATATCCTAATTTTAGATCTCAGTTTTTGTAATAAAGGAATCAAGTTAAGCTGTAAATAATCTTGAGTTCTGGCAGGGACTGTCATCCCCAGATACTTCAACATCTACGAAACCAATAGTCGACTAGTCAAGTCGTTAGTGGGTCTTCGCATTTCATCCACTGGAAGGAGAGTCGTCTTAGCCCAATTGACCTCCAATCCGGAAGAATTGCCAAAAAAATTAACTAGCTCCATTACTCGGGGAAGTGTACTTTCTGTTTGTTGGATAAAGAACAGGATATCATCTGCATAAAGGGAAATGCGATCTTGTTTTCCCATTACCCCAAAACCAGCCACCCTTGTATCCTGCCTTATACTAACCGCAAGGGGCTCAATGTAAATATTAAACAGGAGGGGAGAAAGGGGACAGCCTTGTCGGGTGCCTCTCCCTAATTCAAAGCTCTCAGTTAGCATGTCATTGATCCTGGCAATCGGAGATTTATATAACAGCTGTATCATTGCTATAAATTTGGGGCCAAAGTTCATTTTTCTCATCACTTCCCAAAGAAAAGCCCACTCGACCCTGTCAAACGCCTTAGTGGCGTCTAATGACAGGATGGAGCGGGCATCACTCCCAGATGACTGAATATTGGTAAAGAACCTATGTAGGTTATGATGAGTGCCCCTTCTCGGCATAAAACCATTCTGATCTGGATGAATAACCGAGGGCAAAACCCTAGAAAGTCTCCTAGCCATGACTTTTGACAGTAGCTTGACATCCGTATTTAATAATGAGATAGGTCTATAAGAACTCAAATCCGCCAGATCCTTATCCTTTTTGGAATTAAAACTATTAAAGCTTCCATCATGGAAGTTGGGAGATCTCCCTCGTCCAACGCATGGGAAAACACTTCCAACAAATGAGGAAGAATAACATCACTGTACTTACGGTAAAATTCATACGGAAAACCATCTAGACCTGGCGAGGAGTTCCCGAGATAGACCTCAAGGCCTCCTGGAACTCCAAGAGGGTCACTTCTTTTTCCAGAGAGTTTTTCTGAATCTCTGTTAACGAAGGCAGAGAGATTCTCTCCAGGAACCGCCTCGCCAGGTCCGATGAGATACCAGGGGATGCCTTATATATTTGAGAAAAATATTGCAAAAAAGTATCTCTAACTCCCTCTGGTTCTTGTATATTTACACCATCTGGACTACGAATCAAAGTTATAGCTTTCTTTTTCTTCTCCTGTTGTAAAACAACTCTGGCAAGGAGCTTACCAGGGCGGCCAGACTCTATGAAATATTTTTGTCCTTTAAAAAATAATCTATGATTTGCTTTTTCAATTACATATTCCTCAAGAGAGCGGCTAGCTTTCTGCATCTTATCCGTATTTTCATCCGTAGATTGGTTAATAAATCGCTCAGTTGTAAACGCCACCTTCCTAGCTAATTCCTCCTCTTTTTTCCTGAATGTCTTCCTCATAGCAGTGATATCGCTTATAAGAACTCCCCTTAAGTACGCTTTTAGGGCATCCCATACTATATTGATATTAGCAGAGGGGAGATTCACCTCCCAAAAGGAGGATATCAGTAGTTTAATAGAGGGGGAGTTATCCATAATGGTAAGCCAGTATGGATTCAACTTAAACCCAAACCCCATAATATCTCTGTTCCCCCCAGTGCGAAGTTCAATTGTTATAGGAGAGTGATCTGAAATTGTTCTTACTCCATATCGTATAGTTTTTATATTGTTCAGATTACTCTCATTGGTAAGCGCTAAATCAATTCTGGACATTGCTCTACCACCCCTGCTAACACAGGAGTACACTCTCTTCCCTCCACCCAGATGTTCCCATATATCCACCAAGCCCACCTCCAAACAGAACTGGGCCAGTGGGGAAGAACCAAAATTCCTACCCAAATCTGCATCCAAAGTCAATCTGTCCCTTTTAGGATCTATAACAGCATTAAAGTCTCCCATCAGGACAAGTCGACACTCTGGTCTCTTTTCCAAAAATACCAGCAACCGATTAAGTGAATAAACCGAGAACGGCGGAGGTATGTAAAAAAAAGGCCAGAGTGTAGTTATATCCATAGAGTCTACCATACAAAAAAATAAATCTCCCCTGATCATCTATGGAGGACTCTATTAACGTAAAATCTACAGAATGATGGATTAAAACCGAGACTCCCCTTGAGGCACTGCTAAAGGTGGAGTGATATGATTGAACTTGCCACCCCACTGTCAAACGAGACACCGTCTCATTAGTGAGATGGGTTTCTACTATACAGACAATGGCAGGGAGAACTCTTTTTATTGCATCCATAATGGCTTGTCTCTTAACCCTCTCCCCAAGACCTCTAACATTCCAAGAGAAAATTCTGACCGACATTAATCATAAAAAAAAAAAAAAAAAACGCACCCCTGCAAGGCAAGTCCCTCCTCCCCCCATTCCCCTCCCCATTCCCTCCCGTGGTCCGCCCGATCCTGTCAGCAAACCTCTATCTTCCGTCCACTCTCCCCCCACTAGCCCCATCCCCCCCCAGCCCCCCCCCCCCATCACCAAACTACAAAATTTCAGATGCCCATTCGATCCATCCATTCTCGCGCTTGCTCCGGTTTTTCGAAAAACTGGGAGGTCCCGTTATAGATCACTCTTAGCTTCGCTGGGTACTGTAAAGAATATTTAATGTCCTTAAGAGCCAAATGTTTCTTAATCTCAGCAAAGCTTCTTCTTTTTTCCTGGGTCTCCCGAGCAAAATCAGGAAAAAATAGCAATTTAGTCCCCTGATATTCGATAGGTGAACATTCTCTAGCTCTTCTCAAGATCGTATCTCTATCCATGGACAATAGCAGCTTCATTAAAATTGCTCGCGGTAATTTCCCTGGGATAGGTTTCCCCCCTGGAATGCGATGAGCTCTCTCTATTTGGAACATGGAGGAAAAATGTTCATCACCCAAACTATTAAATATCACCTCTTTAAGCTGTTTAATCAACTGTGGGCCTTCAACTCCTTCTGGAAATCCTACTAAGCGGATATTATATCGCCTTGATCTATTTTCCAAGTCCTCAAGCCTAGTTTGTAAACGATGGTTTTCTGAAGCAAAGAACAAAGTCTTTGATTTTAACATATCAACATCCGTTTGAAGGGAGTCGACCGTCTTCTCCATATTGAGAACTCGGTCTCGGATTTTGGCCAAATCTTCCCTTATTAGGGATATGTCGCTCTGCATTGACCCCAATTGGGTAGCCATCCCTTGCATTAAAATACCGTTATTTTTTACGGCACACACATTTTTTTCCAGAGCTAAGGGATCATGCTCATTTTCTGTTGGTAATAGCAAGCTTTCCTCCCCTTTCTCAGGGTCTACCTCTGATCGCCCATCTTCAGAAAGTTCTTCTGCTTGGGGAACGGTGACGTTTTTCTTAAGATTTACACCTAGTTTCCCTTTAATCAGTCCCTTCTCATTTGGGGATTTCCAGAGTTGGTCAATTTTTCCCTCTGCGGCCTTAGCCCCTGTCCTAGTTCCAGAGGAGTCAACTGATCGCCGCTTCGGAGCCATTTGGAGTTATTTAAAGGCTTCTCTCCCCTTTTTTTTTTTTTTTTAGGTCTTTTTAGATCTTTATGTTTATTTATATGTATATATATATATATATATATATATATTATATTTATTTTTTTTTTATTTTTTTTTATTTTTTTTATTTTTGAACTTTTTTGATCTTTTCCTCTGTTGTTCTTTCCTTCTTTTTTCTTTCTTTCCTCCCTTCCTTTCTTTCTCCCCTCTCCTCCTCTTCACCCTTGCAGCTTAGTCACTTATTTTCTCCTTTTTTTTTTCCCTTAACCCATCCTTAACCCTTTTCTCCTCTGTTTTGTTACTCCCTTTCTTTCTCTCTCTTTGTTTTTAACAGTAGTTCCCCTTTAACACTAGTTTACTTTCTTTAATCACTAGTTTACTTTCTTTCCACCTTTCCACCTCTTTGTACCTCTGTCTCTTAATAGTTTTCCATATAGAGACAAGAAATTACAGGGAATCACAGGGAACAGCACAACACCTCACAGGGAGCAGAAGCAACGCTGGAGAGGGCAGAAGGGCAGGAGGGCGAGAGGGAAGCGGAGTTAAATACCCCCAATCACACAGGGTCATGCATATGTACAGAGTCTCACATGTCCGGCGTCTTCACCCACCAAGACGGGGGCAGATGGAAGCAGGAACAAACCGAAGGCAGTCCAGACCAGTCCAAACGAAGGGTAAAGAGGCAGGAGGCAGGAGACCATCGGAGAAGAACAGAGAGAGCCAGACACGGATCAGGGAGATCAGGGAGATCCAGAGCAGTGGAGGGAACAAGTGGAGGAGAGAGCCCCACGATGTAGCAACCGAAGAGCGGGGAGAGCGGGAGGCGGACCGAAAGCCCAGCACGGCAGGAGTCACAAGAGGCACAGCTGAAGCAGCATCAAAAGCGACAGGCAGCAGACCGATGAAGGCAGGGGTCAGAGTCCACGAGGCACTGGCAGCATCAGGGCTTCAGCTGGTGAGCGAGGCGAGGGGGGGGGGTGAGGAGAGCAAGAGGAGGAGAGCGCAACGCGAGCTCCTCACGTCATCACGCCGACTGCCCTCTCTCTACTTCTTGAACAGCAGGCAGTTTTGAAACTCATCTGTTTGGAGGACAAACCCCACACCGTGCAGGAGCTGTGGACGGGCATGGAACAACAGACCGATGAGTGGTTGGTGCCACTGAGCCTCAAGCCTGGCCTGGTGGTGTGCGATAATGGGCAAAATCTCGTAGCAGCTCTGGGCCTAGCCAGTTTGACGCACATTCCTTGCCTAGTGCATGTGCTGAATTTGGTGGTGCAGAAAAACTACCCGATATGTCAGAGCTGCTGAAGAAAGTGAGGGCCGTCTGTGCGCACTTTCGGCGTTCTCACCCTGCTGCTGCTCGTCTGTCTGCGCTGCAGCGTAACTTCGGCCATCGCGCTTATTGCCTCATATGCAACGTGCCCACAAGGTGGAACTCCACCTTGCATATGCTGGAGAGACTGTGCGAGCAGCAGCAGGCGATAGTGGAGTTTCAGCTGCAGCATGCATGGGTGAGTCGCACTATGGAACAGCACCACTTCACCGCCACTGGGTGGGCCTCCATGCGAGACGTGTGTGCCTTGTTGCTCTGTTTCGACGACTCCACCAACATGACCCACTTCTATGTCTCCTTGAAAAAACGCTTCGGGCGATGATGGAAGAGGATGTGGCACAGGAGGAAGTAAAGGAGGAAGAGGGATAATTTCCGCGGTTATCAGGCCAGTCATTTACAAGTGGTTCAGAAGGTGGGTTCCTGCACCAACATAGGCCAGGTACACAATTGTCCAGCCAGGGCACAGTTCTGGAGGATGAGGAGGAGGAACCGTGTTGGTGGCACCCAAAGCAGTTCATGGGCATTCCTTGTGCATTAGGAGCAAGGGCCTGCTGTTGACCCTCTAAAACATTAGGGGCGAGGGCCTGCTGCTGATCTGACCATCTAAAACATTAGGGGTGAGGGTTTGCTGCTGAGCTGACCCTCTAAAACATTAGGGGCAAGGGCCTGCTGCTGATTTGACAATCTAAAACATTAGGGGCGAGTGCCTGCTGCTGATCTGACCATCTAAAACATTAGGCGGGAGTGTCTGCTGCTGATTTGACCATCTAAAACATTATGGGCGAGGGCCTGCTGGTGACCCTCTAAAACATTAGGGGTGAGGGTCTGCTGCTGAGCTGACCCTCTAAAACATTAGGAGTGAGGGCAGCCTAATAAGCATATTGATATGATGAAGGAGGAGGAGGAAGAGAAAAGGAAGATTGAACCATATTCACTTTTTTGTGGTGGAAGGGGTGCATGGGAATACAGTGTATTCAATACACCATAAAAGCCACATTTAAAGTGCCTTTATGTTCATCAGCTTTCCTCTAGTGGAGTAGAGAAGTCAGGGGCAATCCAGGCCTTATCATTTTGATAAGAGTCAACCTGTCAGGTGACAGGCGGATGCGCTTATCAGTTATTATGCCCCTAGCAGCACTAAATACCCGCTCTGACAAAATGCTGTTGGCAGGGCAGGGCAGGCCAGCACCTCCAAGGCGTAGAGCGCCAGTTCGTGCCATGTGTCCAGCTTGGACACCCAATAGTTGTAAGACACAGAGGCATCACTGAGGATGCTGACACGGTCTGCTACGTACTCCTTCACCATCTTCCAAAACTTTTACCTCCTTGTGACACTGTCATGAAACTGTCCCATGCCTTGGAGAGTGTTGCCCTGCCTCTGTTGGCGACGACCATGTTGCAGCTGGTATTCAACTACTGCCCTCTGCTGCTCACAAAGCCTGGCCAACATGTGGAACGTGGAGTGCTCACGTCGCACAACAGTCTGTGAGCTGGCAATCGCAAGCGCTGCTGCACAGTTACTAGACCGGCAGCAGCTGTAGATGACTTTTGGAAATGGGCACACACGTGACGCACCTTCACCAGTAGCTCAGGCAAATTGGGGTAGGTTTTAAGAAACCAATGAACCACTAAGTTGAACACGTGGGCTAGGCATGGTATGTGTGTGAGTTTGCCAAGCTCCAAAGCCACCACCAAGTTATGGCCATTATCAGACACAACTTTGCCTGGCTGTAGGTTGAGTGGCAAGAGCCACAGCACAGTCTAGTCCCTTATACCCTGCCATAGCTCTGCAGCGGTGTGCTGTTTGTCACCTAAGCCAATTACTTTCAGCACGGCCTGTCGCTTCCCCACTGCAGTGCTACACTGCTTACAGCTACTGACTGATGGCTGACTGGTTCTGCAAGATGATAATTCAAATGTGGAAGTGGAGGAGAAGGGGGAGGAGGAGAAGGGGGGGTTGCAGCCACTAATGTAGGTGGTGGCGGAAATCCTGATATAAGTAGAGCCCGCGATCCTTGCCGTCGGTAGCACCTGTGCCATCCCAGGGTAGGACTCACTCCCGGCCTCCACAACGTTCACCCAGTGTCCTGTCAGGAAACTGTAGCATCCCTGGCCAAAAGCACTTGTCCATGTGTCAGTCGTTAAGTAGACCTTCCAATAACTGCGTTGGTCAGGGCACGGGTGATGTAACGAGACACATGCTGGTGTAAGGCGGGGATGGCACACCGGGAAAAATAGTGGCTGCTCGGGACTGAGTAACAAGAGACGGCCACCGCCATCAGGCTGCGGAAAGCCTCAGTATCAAGAAGCCTAAATGGCAACATTTCCAGGAAAAGCAATTTGGAAAGGTACACATTTAGTACTATGGCCTGTGGGTGGGTGGCTGGGTATTTGCTATTCATTCAAAGGCTTGGGGTATGGAAATCTGTACGCCGTACTGGGACACAGAAGTTAATGTGCTAGCTGATGGTGCTTGCAAAGGCCAGGTGCAGGGAAGGAGGCATCAGGGCCTCTGTCTTGAACAGGGGATTGGCCAGCACATAACACAGGGAAAGAGGAGGCAGTGGTGTGACCCACAGACATTGATTTGGACCCAGGCATTCGGCCCACCTATTAGTGTGCTTTGACGCCACATGGCGGATCATGCTGGTGGTGGTGAGGTTGCTAGTGTTCACGTCCCTGCTCATTTTGGCACAGCACAGGTTGCAAATGACAATTATTTTATCCTCCGCGCTTTCCTCAAAAAAGGGCTAGACTGCAAAACACCCACCCCTTGGCAAGGGAGATTGCCTCAGGAGGGTACTCAGGGGAACAGTTGCGGGCCTGGTGTGGCACGCCTTCTTCCTTTTGCCACCCCACTGCCTCTTCCAGCCTGTTGCGGTGTTGCGGATCCCTCCTCCTCTGTATTGCAGTCCTCGCTCGGCTTGCCACCTTCCCAGGTTGGGTCAGTGATTTCATCGTCCACCACCTCCTCTGCCACTTCCTCACTCTAGTCATTCTCCTGACTTGTTGACCTAACAGGAACCTCACTTATTCATCATCATCCACCTCGTGAAACACTAATTGCCGTTCCCCACCGTTATCTTCTTCTGACTGTGGATGCTCAAGAGTTTGGGAATCAGTGCACAAGATCTCCTCATGTTCCTCTTCAAGCGGGCTTGGCGAGAGGCCCAAAACAAGGAATGGCGATGAAAAGAGCTCCTTGGAATATCCGAGTGTGGGATCACTTGTTTGCCAAGAATCTCTATGGTGGGAAGAAAGGAGGATCAGGGTGAGGTTTCTGTTGACCAGACTCTTGGCTACTGAGACTGGACTTTGTGGAAGACAGGGTGGTGCTTAACCGACTGGAAGCATTACGTGCTGCAATCCAACCGACCGCCTGGTCGCACTGGTCTGACTTCAAGAGTGGTGTCCATTGCCGCCCTGCAAACTGGGACATCAGCATCACGGCCACTTCCCCGTCCCTTACTGCTCGCCTTCTTCATATTAAATGTTATATATGCTTATAAGTATGTCACACGTACAGTAGCACTGGTTTTGTAAGTGTATGCGCAAATAAATTACACTGAATGTCACAGATATTTTGGATGCACAAAAGATATACAGGAGAAGTCGCGCAGGTAATGTCGCTGTCACCAGCGGCTAAGAAAAAATTACACTGAATGTCACAGATATTTAGGATGCGCAAACGTTATACAAGAGAAATAGCGTAGGTAATGTCGCTGTCACCAGCGGCTAAGAAAAAATTCCACTGAAGGTCACAGATAGTTAGGATGTGCAAACGTTATATAGGAGAAGTAGCGCAGGTATTGTCGCTGTCAGCAGCGGCTTAATGCGCTGAATGTCAAAGATATTTAGGATGCGCAAATGTAACACAATAGATGTAGCAAGGTTGTGTTACTGTCAGCAATGGCCAAACAATTGCATGCAATTTAGCGCAGGTTGCGCTAATAATATATATTGCAGCCAGATAAAACAATAGTCCTTAAAAAAACTTTTCGGTCTCTAACACCTTTCAACACTAAACTCTGCCAAAAAAACTAAAACAATTCCTGTACCTACTATATCTGTCCCTTCTCCTGCGACTTGCCCTAACTAAGACTGAGCCGGTAACCAATATGGCTACGGCATTACAGTGAGTGCCAGTACTACCCCGCACATTTATTGGCTGCGTAGCAGCCAACAAACATGCGGGGAAGAGACTCGAGCATTGCGATGCTCGAGTCAAAATGGTGTTAGGCCGAGCATGCTCGCCCAACACTGGTCTCCATATGGGACACGCAAGCGAGCATGCATCGTGCCTGTGGCTAGGTGGACCTCGCCACAGATGGCGTTGCGCAGTGCACACTTGATTTTATCGGATACTTGGTTGTGCAGGGAAGGCACGGCTGTCTTGGAGAAGTAGTGGCGGCTGGGAACAACATACTGTGGGACAGCCATGGACATCAGCTGTTTGAAGCTGTCTGTGTCCACCAGCCTGAATGACAGCATTTCAAAGGCCAGTAGTTTAGAAATGCTGGCATTCAGGCCCAGGGCTCGAGGTTGGCTAGGTGGGAATTTACGCTTTCTCTCCAAGGTTTGTGAGATGGAGAGCTGAACGCTGCCGTGTGACATGGTGGAGATGCTTGGTGACGCAGGTGGTGTTGTCGGTGGCACATCCTCTGTTTGGTGGGCGGCAGGTGCCAACATTCCTCCCGAGGCGGAGGAAGAGGCCAAGGCAGCAGCAGAAGAGGGAGCAGGGGGAGCCAGAGTGAGTTCCTTGCTTTTAAGGTGTTTACTCCACTGCAGTTCATGCTTTGCATGTAGATGCCTGGTCATGCAGGTTGTGCTAAGGTTCAGAACATTAATGCCTCGCTTCAGGATCTGATGGCACAGCGTGCAAACCACTCGGGTCTTGTCGTCAGCACATTGTTTAAAGAAGTGCCATGCCAGGGAACTCCTTGAAGCTGCCTTTGGGGTGCTCGGTCCCTGCTGGCGGTGGCCAGTAGCAGGCGAACTCTCTTGGCGGGGGCTGGTCTGCTTTTGCCCCCTGCTCCCTCTTTTGCTACGCTGTTGGCTCGGTCTCACCACTGCCTCTTCCTCTGAACTATGAATGTCAGTGGCACGACCTTCATTCCATGTGGGGTCTAGGACCTCATCGTCCCCTGCATCGTCTTCCACACAGTCTTCCTCCCTGACCTCCTGTTCGGTCTGCACACTGCAGAAAGACGCAGCAGTTGGCACCTGTGTTTCGTCATCATCAGAGACGTGCGGACTCTGATGAGGTGGTATTCCCATGTCCTCATCATCAGGAAACATCAGTGGTTGTGCATCAGTGCAGTCTATGTCTTCCACCACTGGGGAAGGGCTAGGTGGATTCCCTTGGGAAACCCTGCCAGCAGAGTCTTCAAACAGCATAAGAGACTGCTGCATAACTTGAGGCTCAGACAGTTTCCCTGATATGCATGGGGGTGATGTGACAGACTGATGGGCTTGGTTTTCAGGCGCCACCTGTGCGCTTTCTGCAGAAGACTGGGTGGGAGATAATGTTGTGAACGTGCTGGATCCACTGTCGGCCACCCAATTGACTAGCGCCTGTACCTGTTCAGGCCTTACCATCCTTAGAACGGCATTGGGCCCCACCAAATATCGCTGTAAATTCTGGCGGGTACTGGAACCTGAGGTAGTTGGTTCACTAGGACGTTTGGCTGTGGCAGAATGGCCACGTCCTCTCCCAGCACCAGAGGGTACACTAACACCACCACAACGGCGTCCGCATCCCTTACTAGATGTTTTCCTCATTGTTACCGTTCACCAAGCACCACAATATGTATTGATTTCAAATTCAGGCCTTTTTTTACAGGCACCTACCACTATCTGAAAATTTGTTTATGTATCGTATTACAATAATCCAGGCACAGCAGTAACCACTGATTTAGAGGAATATCTCTATTAGTGCTAGTATTTAGGCCCTGGATGAAAGGTATCCTTTTATGGACAGATTTACAATTGGCCTGCAACAGCTGGGACACCAGATTCAGGGTATTGCTATTTTGTCAGATTAATTTCACCCCAGAACAAAATATATGTTTTGGCGGACACAATGAAATCTGGCCTGCAACAGCTGGGACACCAGATTCAGGGTATTGCTATTTTGTCAGATTAATTTCACCCCAGAACAAAATATATGTTTTGGCGGACACTATGAAACGTGGCCTGCAACAGCTGGGACACCAGATTCAGGGTATTGCTATTTTGGCAGATTAATGTCACCCCAGTACAAAATATATGTTTTTGCGGACACTATGAATCCTGGCCTACAACAGCTGGGACACCAGATTCAGGGAATTGCTATTTGGCAGATTCATTTCACCCCAGAACAAAATATATGTTTTGGCGGACACTATGAAATCTGGCCTGCAACAGCTGGGACACCAGATTCAGGGTATTGCTATTTTGCCAGATTAATTTCACCCCAGAACAAAATATATGTTTTGGCAGACACTATGTAATCTGGCCTGCAACAGCTGGGACACCAGATTCAGGGTATTGCTATTTTGGCAGATTAATTTCACCCCAGAACAAAATATATGTTTTGGCGGACACTATGAAACGTGGCCTGCAACAGCTGGGTCACCAGATTAAGAGTATTGCTATTTTGGCATGTGAATTACACCCCAGAACAAAAGATATGTTTTGGCGGACACTATTATATTTTGCCAGCCACAGCTGAAACCACTGATTTATGGTATTGCTATTTTGGCAATTGAATTTCACCACAGAAAATAATCTATCCTTTGCCAGACAGCAGACAGTATTATACTTGTCTAGCCAAAGCTGGAACACCAGATTTAGGGGATTGGTATTTGGGCAATTGTATTTAACCCCTTAATAAAATATAGAAATTGCTATCCTGAGTTTCTAGGGGTGACAATTAGCACAGCCAAGCCCCTGATGTAGGATATAGCAAAAAAAAAACTAGTATTGATGGATTGATGGACTTGGTGGCAGCTTCTTCTGGTGCACCACAAGTCACAAAATGGCCGCCGATCAACCCAGAAAATAAGTGACAGAAAAACGCTCTGTGCAGCCTAAAAACCAGTGAGCAAGTAACTAGCAGAAGTTCAATCATTCACAGCTGTAGATCGATCCGTTCATTAGGTGCTGTTGCTGACTTTACCCTGCCTAATCTCGCCCTGACAGAAGCTGCGTCCTACACTAATCAGAGCAGTGTGATGTGCGGCGCTACGTGACTCCAGCTTAAATAGAGGCTGGGTCACATGCTGCACTTGGCCAGTCACAGCCATGCCATTAGTAGGCATGGCTGTGATGGGCTCTTAGGGCAAGAAGTAAAACGCTAGCTGATTGGCTGCTGTGCAGCCCTTCAGAAAGCAGGAAGTAATCGACGAACAACGAACCCGAACCCGAACTTTTTTGAAAATGTCCGGGTTCGGGTCCGTGTCCCGGACACCCCAAAATCCGGTACGAACCCGAACGATGCTCGAACTGTTCGCTCAACACTACCAGTAAGCATGGGAAGGGATGCTATATCTCCCTAACTGCACAATGGGTAAACGTAGTGGTGGCTGGGTCCGAGGCGGATAGCGGTTTGGCAAATGTCCTTCCACCACCAAGGTTTGCAGGGCTTTATTCTTTGCCTCCTGTTGCCTCCTTCTCCTACTCCGCTTCCTCCTCCTCCTCTTCTACCATCTCCTCACCCGGTCAGCGTAACACCTTCACCACCAACTTTAGGACAGCAAGGGGTAAACGTCAGCAGGCGGTTTTAAAACTCATGTGTTTGGGGATCAAACCCTACACCGCACAGGAGCTGTGAAGGGCCATAGGAGATCAGATGGATGAGTGGTTGCTGCCAGTGAGCCTCAAGCCCAGCCTGGTGGTGTGCAATAATGGGTGAAATCTCGAAGCAGCTCTGGGACTAGCCGGTTTGACGCACATTCCTTGCCTGGCGCATGTGCTGAATTTGGTGGTGCAGAAATTCCTTAAAAACTACCCAGACATGTCAGAGCTGCTGCAGAAAGTGCGGTCCGTCTGTACGCACTTTCGGCGTTCTCACCCTGCTACTGCTCGCCTGTCTGCGCTGCAGCATAATTTCAGTCTTCCCGTTCACCGCCTCATATGCTACATGCCCATCAGGTGGAACTCCACCTTGCATATGCTGGAGACAGTGGCGCACACACAATCCATGCAAAAGTGGCGTACACACAATCCATGCAAAACTGATTCATGGGGCCCCCTCCCCGTCGCCCCGCCCCCCCCCCCCATTTCTGAGAGCGCTGCTAAGGGCCATTTTAGTACACCCATGATGTAATTGGCGCAGGCGCACTGAGGACGGAGCTGGCGTCCTTCACTTAGTACGCCTGCGCCGATTGAAGAATTTTACGGCGCAGGCGCGGGACTTAATGATAAGACAATGCCAGCGGCAGGAGAGCACTCGCTGGCCCTGTCTATCAAGAGGAGAGGGGGCGTGTCGGTAACTGGAGGTTGCGGCGGCTACCAGCAAGTTACCGCCCAACTTGCTGGTAGTGAAGATATTTGCATATAATAAAAGTAAGAATTTTAAAAGAAGGAAATCACAGGGGAATTTAATAAAAGTATGTTTGAGATCAGCTGACATTAGCAAATAGCTAATGTCAGCTGATGAAAAATGCATTTTGGGGGTGACAGAAGCCCTTTAAGCTTTGGGCTACTAAGGGCTCTTTCCGTGCGGCTAATCTGCTGGGTGAATGAGTGCCAAGCCCCATTCCAGAACGGACAGCAGAGACTCGGAGCAGTAACATGATTGACTGTGATCTTTTAACTACAAAATCCCGGTGGCAACTTTATCTGTCTGTGATTTTGTAGTAAAAAGATCACAGAGAGGCGCGGAGCATTATCAATTATGTTAATGCTCAGTGTCTGCTGTCCAGAACGGGGCTTGGCACTCTTTCACGCAGCGGATTACCTGCGCAGGATCCGCTCGTGTTAAAGAGCTCTAAGCCCAATGGTTACACTTACCCAGTCCTAATAACATCTGGTCCTACCTCATCCAGGGTGTTGCTGGCATCGACGTGATGTCCGCTGGATCCAGAACAAGGTCCCTGTGGTGAGAAAAAAAAGAACAATCACATCAGGAAGGGATGGTGACTACCCCTGAGAAATCACCAGCAGGGGGCGCTGTGCTGGCCTGTAAGACTGAGCCATGGCAATGTATAGCAGGGTAATCTAGTGCTACCACACAGTACTAATGCACACCTTGAGGCCCCTCACAGTACTAATGCCGACCTTTGTTCCTGTAACAGTAGTTATACTCAGATATGTGCTCCCCTTACAGTAGTTATGCCAAATATGTGCCCCCTTACAGTAGTTATGCCAAATATGTGCCCCCTTACAGTAGTTATGCCCAGTTATGTGCCCCCTCACAGTAGTAATGCCAAATATGTGTCCCCTCAAAGTAGTAATGCCAGATTATGTGTCCCCTCACAGTAATATGCTCAGATATGTGCCCCTCACAGTAGTGATGCCAGATTATGTGTCCCTTCACAGTAGTTATGCCAGATTGTGTCCCCTCACAGTAATATACCCATATTGTGTCCCCTCACAGTAATATGCCCAGATATGTGCCCCCTCACAGTAGTAATGCCAAATTATGTGTCCCTTCACAGTAGTTATGCCAGATTGTGTCCCCTCACAGTAGTAATGCCAGATTATGTGCCCCTTCACAGTATTTATGCCCAGTTATGTGCCCCCTCAAAGTAGATATGCCCAGATATGTGCCCCCTGAGAGTGGTTATGCCAGATCATGTGCCCCCTCAGAGTGGTTATGCCAGATTATGTGCCCCCTTCACAGTATTTATGCCCAGTTTTGTGCCCCCCTCACAGTAGTTATGCCCAGTTATGTGCCCCCCTCACAGTAGTTATGCCCAGATATGTGCCCCCCTCACATTAGATCTGCCCACATATGGGCCCCTCACAGTGGTTATGCCAGATTACCTGCCCCCTCACAGTAGTTATGCCTTCATATGTGCCCCCTTATAGTTATGCCTTCATATGTGCCCCCCTCACAGTAGTTATGCCAGCTTAGGTGCCCCCTCAAATTAGTTATGCCCCACCCCCCTCTTGCTCTTTGCCCCCAGTCTGCAGCCTCAGAAAGAAAAAAAAACACATATTTACCTTCTTCCCTAATGACAGGCTCCCTCACTCATCGCGCTGCTGGCTGTGCTGAAGCTAGATTCCCGGGTTTTCAGATCTCCTCCCACAGCCAGCAGCGCTATGTGGGGCCAGCAGGGGGAGCTCCTGAGCTGTGAAGATCAGTGAAGCAGGGAGGAGAGAGGTTTCCCTGCTTCACTATGGAAAAGAAATGCCGGCCGGCCGGCCGGCCGGGAGTGTGAGTGCGCGCTAATCCCCCTTCCCCCCCCCCATTATACATGTAATGGAGCGCTCTGATGGGGCCTGAAATTGCCACTGTACTTCATGCTGGGTCCTATCAGAGCACTCCATTACATGTGGGTACAGCCGTTTTTAACATGATTTAGGGTGGGCCCACAGGCGACCCCTGCAAGTGCGACCCCTGCGACCCCTATATGTACGCCACTGGCTGGAGAGACTATGCGAGCAGCAGCAGGCGATAGTGGAGTTTCAGCTGCAGCACGCACGGGTCAGTCCCTCTGCGGAACAGCACCACTTCACCACCAATAAGTAGGCCTCCATGCGAGACCTGTCTGCCTTGTTGTGGTGTTTCGAGTACTCAACCAACATGGCCCGTGCCGATGATGCCGTTTTTAGCGTTACAATACCACTTCTATGTTTAAAACACCTAGGGCGATGATGGAAGAGGATGTGGCACGGGGGGAAGAGGAGGAGGAATAGGGGGCATTTCACAGGGTTTTAGGCCAGTCATTAAGAAGTGGCTCAGAGGGTGGGTTACTGCACCTGCAGAGGCGAGGTACACATGTGGCCATCCAGGGCACAGTTCTGGAGGACGAGGAGGAGGAGGTAGAGGAGGAGGAACCGGGTTCAAAGCAGGGTGGCACCCAAAGCAGCTCATGGCCATCACTGGAGCATGGCTGGGGGTATACAGAGGACACAGATGATACAACACCTACAGAGGACAGCTTATCCTTACCTCTGGGCAGCCTGGCACACATGAGCGACTACCTGCTGCAGTGCCTGCGCAACGACTGCAGAGTTGCCCACATTTTAACTTGTGCTGACAACTGGGTTGCCACCCTGCTGGATCCCCGGTACAAAGACAATGTGCCCACCTTAATCCCCTTACTGGAGCGTGATAGGAAGATGCGTGACTACAAGCGCACGCTGGAAGACCTGCTCCTGAGGGCATTCCCAACTAACACCGGGGGACAAGTAGAAGCACAAGACGAAGGCAGAGGTGGAGAAGGAGGAGGAGGAAGAAGTCACCAATGCAGCTGGGTCATGGCAAGCACCTCAGAAGGCAGAGTTAGCATGGCCAACATGTGGAAAAGCTTTGTCACCACGCCACAGCAACCGGCCCCACCAGCTGATATGGAACATCTTAGAAGGAGGCAGCATTTGAATAACATGGTGGAACAATACATGTGCACACGCCTACAAGTACTGACTAATGGTTCTGCCCCATTCAACTTCTGGGTCTTCAAATTGTCCACATGGCCTGAGCTTGCCCTTTATGCCTTGGAGGTGCTGGTCTGTCCTGCGGCCAGTGTATTGTCTGAACGTGTGTTTAGTACGGCAGGGGGCGTCATTACAGACAAACGCAGCCGCCTGTCCGCAGCCAACGTGGACAAGCTCATGTTCATTAAAATGAACCAGGCTTGGATCCCACAAGACTTGTCTGTATCTTGTGCAGAATAGACATTTATACCCGCCTCAACCATACATTCTTGTACTCAAGTGTACTTATTCTTTGATTTCTTTTTTTTTATTTGTCCCATTATTTTGGGGGCTACCCCAACTAAAAAAAAAACAACATTATTAGCTGGCTACCCTCTCCTCCTCCTCCGTCACCGCTTCCACCTACAACACCACATTCACCGCATCCTCAACCTCCGACTCCACATTTACCTCCTCCCACTGCTGCCACCCTGCTGACTCCCAACCACGCTAGGGACTTGCTGGCTCAGCCGTTGCCTGACAGGCAAGCTGCCACCCTCTTATCCTGATGATGACGAAGCCCCTTCTTAACCCGGATCCCAGTGCAATCGGCTTCATCATCATCGAGTAGTGTCTGATGTCCTCCTCAATGGCCTTTGGGTCAGGAGCCTGACCACTTGCAACACAAGCTCCCATACCACTCTCCTCATCACTACTTGCACGCCTAGCAGAGGTAGCGGCAGATGACTTCTCCATATCTTGGCTGGACAGTAGCTGCTGACTGTCCTCTAGTAGCTCATCCTCACTGAATAGTGAAGCTGAGCCCACTGCATGAAGTACTTCTCGCGGTGAGGGAACAGAAAAGGCCAGAGGCAGGTTGAGGACAGGTGAGGGCACAGGGCCTGCTCCCGGGCCATGCCGGCAACTAAAGTTTGTGTCTGACGAACCCACTGACTGTTGGCTGGGGTTGTCTGATGTCACTTGGGATGACGTGGATGACCGAGTTAACCAATCAAGAACTGCAGGATTTCTGGTCAAGACACGACCGCTAGATCACACCAGGAGCTCAGGCCTCTCGCTGTGACTACTGCTACTATGACCCCCTACCTCTGCTTGCACCAGAAACATTCAGGCCTCTGCCAATCCTCTGTGAATGGCCTGGCACTTCTCTGCCTGATATACTTGTAGCTGAACTAAACAAATCAAACGGAAATTAAAACACCCCTAAAAGAGACAAATATATTTTTCTTTTTGTACTGAAATATGCCACTAAACGCTATCACCACAATTAACTGCAGAAATCCACTGAGAATATATATATTTTTTGTTGTACTAAAATACGACCCCATACGATTTGACCAGGAAAAACTTAAATAGTGAAGTGTGTATATATTTTTCTAGTAGTACTGAAATACGCCCCTATACACTTTGACCAGAAAAAACTGAAAGAGTGAAGTGCGTATATATACACTCACCTAAAGAATTATTAGGAACACCTGTTCTATTTCTCATTAATTCAATTATCTAGTCAACCAATCACATGGCAGTTTCAATGCATTTCGGGGTGTGGTCCTGGTCCAGACAATCTCCTGCACTCCAAACTGAATGTCAGAATGGGAAAGAAAGGTGAATTAAGCACGTTTGAGCGTGGCATGGTTGTTGGTGCCAGACGGTCTGAGTATTTCACCGGTCTGAGTATTTCACAATCTGCTCAGTTACTGGGATTTTCACGCACAACTATTTCTAGGGTTTACAAAGAATGGTGTGAAAATGGAAAAACATCCAGTATGCGGCAGTCCTGTGGGCAAAAATGCCTTGCTGATGCTAGAGGTCAGAGGAGAATGGGCCGACTGATTCAAGCTGATAGAAGAGCAACGTTGACTGAAATAACCACTCGTTACAACCGAGGTATGCAGCAAAGCATTTGTGAAGCCACAACACGCACAACCTTGAGGCAGATGGGCAACAACAGCAGAAGACCCCACCGGGTACCACTCATCTCCACTACAAATAGGAAAAAGAGGCTACAATTTGCACGAGCTCACCAAAATTGGACTGTTGAAGACTGGAAAAATGTTGCCTAGTCTGATGAGTCTCGATTTCTGTTGAGACATTCAAATGGTGGAGTCCGAATTTGGCATAAACAGAATGAGAACATGTATCCATCATGCCTTGTTACATGTATTTCTTGTTGGACTGAATTAGGCCTCTATACGCTTTGACCAGAAAAAAAATCAACCCCTTAAGGACACAGCCATATTTCACCTTAAGGACCAGGCCATTTTTTGCAAATCTGACCAGTGTTTCTTTATGTGGTGATAACTTTTAAACGCTTTTACTTATGCAGGCCATTCTGAGATTTTTTTTCCGTCAAATATTGTACTTCCTGACACTGATAAAATGGAGTAAAAAAATTCAATTAGCAATTTTCAAAGTTTCAATTTCCCTATTTATATAATAGATAGCAATAACGCCAAAAATAGTTATTAATTTACATTCCCCATATGTCTACTTCATGTTTGGATCATTTTGGGAATGCCATTTTATTTCGGTGGGGACGTTACAAGGCTTAGAAGTTTAGAAACAAATCTTGAAAATTTTCAGAAATTTTCAAAAATCCACTTTTTAGGGACCAGTTTGGTTTTAAAGTCACTTTGTGAGGATTACATAATAGAAACCACCCAAAAATGACCCAATTCTAGAAACTACACCTCTCAAGGTATTGAAAACTGATTTTACAAACATCGTTAACCCTTTAGGTGTTCCACAAGAGTTAATGGCAATAGGAGATAAAATTTCAGAATTTCGATTTTTTGGAAAATTTTCTAATTTAATCAAATTTTTCAAGTCACCAGGCAAGGGTTAGCAGCCGAACAAAACTCAATATTTATTGCCCTGATTCTGTAGTTAATAGAAACACCCCATGTGTGGTCCTAAACTACTGTACGGGTACACGGCAGGGTGTAGAGGGAAAGGACCACAATGTGGTTTTTGGAAGGCAGATTTTGCCGGACTGGTTTTAAGATACTATGTCCCATTTAAAGCCTCCTACTGTACCCCTAGAGTAGAAACTACAAAAAACTGACTCCACCAAGAAAGTACACCCCTCAAGGTATTTAAAACTGATTTTACAAATGTCGTTAACCCTTTAGGTATTCCACAAGAGTTAATGGCAAATGGAGATGAAGTTTCAGATTTTCGATTTTTGGGCAAATTTTCCATTTTAATCCATCTTTTCCAGTAACAAAACAAGGGTTAACAGCCAAACAAAACTCAATATTTATTGCCCTGATTCTGTAGTTTGCAGAAACAGCCAACATGTGGTCGTAAACTACTGTATGGCCAAACGGCAGGGCTCAGAAAGAAAGGAACGCCATATGGTTTTTGGAAGGCGGATTTTACTGGACTGGTTTTTAGACACCATGTCCCATTTGAAGCCTCTCTGATGCACCCATCAAAAAAGTGACTCAATTTTGGAAACTATGGGATAAAGTGGCAGCTTTGTTGATACTATTTTAGGGTAAATATAATTTTTGGTTGCTCTATATTACACTTTTTTTTTTGAGTCAAGGTAACAAAAAATAGAAATTCTAAAATTTCATCTGCATTTGCCAATAACTGTTGTGAAACACCCGAAGGGTTAACAAAGTTTGTAAATTCAGTTTGAGGGGTGTAGTTTCTTAGATGGAGTCACTTTTTTGGAGTTTCTACTCTAGGGGTGCATCAGGGGGCCTTCAAATTGGACATACTGTAGTATCAAAACTTGTCCAGCAAAATCCGCCTTCCAAAAACCATATGGCGTTCCTTTCATTCTGTGTCCTGCCGTTTGGCCATACAGCAGTTTACGACCACATATGGGGTGTTTCTGCAAACTAAAGAATCAGGGCAATAAATATTGAGTTTTGTTTGGCTGTTAACTCTTGCTTTATTACTGGAAAAATGGATTAAAATGGAAAATGTGAAAAAAAAAATTGCTTTTTTGTGACCGTTTTTATTTTTTGTTATTTACATAATTGATCTGACAGGTTAGATTGTGAGCTATTTCTATAAAGCAGGTTGTTACGGACGCGATAATACCAAATATGACTACTTTTGGGAATTTTTGTTTCAGTTTTTCATAATAAAGCATTTTTGAAAACATTTTTTTTTAGTGTCTCCACATTCTGAAAGCCATATTTTATTTTTATTTTTTTGGGCGACAGTCTTATGTAGGGGCTAATTTTTCGCGGGATGACATGGCGGTTTAATTTGCACTATATTGGGGTGCATATGACATTTTGGTTGCTTGCTATTACACTTTTTGTGATGTAAGGTGACAAAAATGGCTTTTGATACCGTATTTATTTAATTTTTTTTGCTGTGTTCACCTGAACGCTTAGTTCATGTGTTATTTTTATACAGCAGGTTGTTACTGACGCAGCGATAGATTAATATGTAGACTTTTTATTTATTTATTTAAGTTTTACACAATAATATCATTTTTGAAACAAAAAAAAATCATGTTTTAATGTCTCCATAGTCTGAGAGCGATATTTTTTTATGTTTTTGGGCTATTGTCCTATGTAGGCTATCATTTTTTGCGGAATAAGATGATGGTTTGATTGTCACTATTATGGGGTGCATATACATTTTTTATCGCTTGCTATTACACTTTTTGTGATGTGAGGTGACAAATCATTGTTTTTTTTATTTTTTTTACGGTATTTACCTGAGTGGTTAGATCATGTGATATTTTTATAGAGCAGGTTTTTACGGACGCGGCGATACATAATATGTATACTTTTTTTTTTTTTATTTTAACACAATAACAGCATTTTATATTAAAAAAAATCATGTTTTAGTGTCTCCATAGTCGGAGAGCCATATTTTTTTATGTTTTTGTGCGATTGTGCCATGTATGGGCTAATTTTCTGCAGGATGATATGGTGGTTTGATTGGTACTATTTTGGGAGGCATAGACCTTTTTGATCGCTTGGTATTACACTTTTTGTGATGTAAGGTGACAAAAAATGGCTTTTTTACACCATTTTTTTTTTGGGGGGGGGGGGTTTACGGTGTTCACCTGAGGGGTTAGGTCAGGTTTTTACGGACGCGGCAATACCTAATATGTGTAGTGTATTTTTTTTTTTTTTTAATCCATTTTTTTCCCCCTTTTTTTTATCCAGACCCACTTGGTTCTTGAAGATCCAGTGGGTCTGATGTCAGTATAATACAGTACAGTTCACTATATATTGTACTGTACTGTATTTTTTACTTTAGACTTAGTATGATCAGACTTCTGCCTTTAGCAGAAGTCAGATCAGACTTGCCATTACCATGGCAAGCAGGACGCCTCTGAAGGCCTCCTGCTGCCATGGTAACCTTCACTTGCGGCCAGAACAGAGCAGCGGGTGATGGGGAGGGAGGGGAGCTCCCTCACTCTGTGCTCCCATCAAGAATCGGGGGCCACAAGGGCACAGCAGCCCCCGATGGGAAAGGAAGGGAGCTCCCTACCTGTTAACTCCTTCCATACCGCGGTCCGTATGGACCGCGATATGGAAGGGGTTAAACTTCTGGCATCTGAGTCAATCAGGGGATTTGGAGGGTGAGCTCCCTGTCCCAAAACATTTTTATAGATGTAGACATAATGTGACGCAGTTGAGGTTCAGAATTATCGACAGCATCTCCACATTGCATAGAGGAGGTGACCGGGAACGATTATTGAAACGCTTAGAACTTAAATGGATCTTTGAACTTGATACTATTGAACCCAAGGGTCTTAACCGGGAGTTCAAGGTGGGCTCCCTTTTCTAAAGGGCTCTCGGGATATGGGATTGGGATGTTTTTAATGTAACCTAAATGTCATTACCCGATGATTATATCGTGACAATGTATTCATAGATTTTATTTCTTTTTATTTCACAGATTTGGTAATCACATTGCCATATGAACAGAGAATTACATGCAGTCCCGAACGCTTGCAACCTGTGAACAGGCGATTCGGACATCTGCATCGCATCAGTGTTTTCTGAATGTTTTGTATATGCTTGCTGGATCTGCACGTTGGGGTAGTAATTATTTTATGTGGTATGAATATTCTGCCATTTCACCAACCTTTAGGACTGTGGATTTGTTGGGGGACATGTGGGGTGCAATAGGGGCAACACCATGATATCCCTTGGGACCTCGTTTAGCTTTGTTTCTGCCTTTTGATAGATTAAGAGGGGAATAGGCAGGGTAGTGGTCCTTTCCACACTGGAGTTGGACCCAGACCATGCACGGGCCGATAGACCTTACCTTTCCTTGACCGGGGTGGGTGGTACATGGTCCCATGTATTCCCCTCTAATTAAATACTCACTACGTGGCTAACCAGCACATTCTGTTGGAGGAATCCACAGGGATTTGTGCGGTTTATCACGTATGTATAATTGGTCTGTAGCTTTAGGTTCCGTGTGCATTTATAATAAGGGATGTTTCTATGTTTGCTGTTGCCCCATACCCTTATGGTATGCACCCAACACACCTCTACCCACAGGATTCGGTGTTGCCGACACATTAAGGTTAGGGAAACGGGTATGTTGCTTTATTAGGTTCATGGCTTTTGCTTAACCCCATGTACATGTCCAGCTTGACTATTATTAAGATAGCCTCCCATTGCCTAATAGGCACCTTTTGGTGATCAGTTCATTGGTTGCGGTAGCGTGAAGTACTGCCTGTAGTGATTTCACACTTGCAGCCAAATAACAAAAAGCTGGAATCACAGAGCTGTCTAGTGACTATTTGCATCCCCAAATAATCGTTCCCTGCACTTTCCTATCAATGTTCCTAGAGCCTTTTGACATCTCTTCCGGCACTAAGATGCTGTGAAATGATTCCTCCCTATCCTTTCCCTGCACTTATAAATTGTTTTTTCTGTCTTTTTTTTCCCACAATCATTTTTCCATTAGCTGTCCCTAGCGCTCTCACGTCTGTACCTGCACTCTGAACGCTGGAAAATCTCTGACTGTAAGATGGCCGCCCTATTTATAGGGCTGTAACATCACAGGGCTGGCTGGCTGCTGATTGGCTGCATGCGGGCATGTCAATATGGGTGATCCCATCTTCCCAGAGTTCCTTGCCCCATGTGCTCAGTCCTAACACGTGTACCATGAATCGCAAGGAAATTCGCATTTGTTGCAAATTGAATATTTCCTGAAATTCTAAACGAATTCCACTTCGTCAACTTCGATTCGCTCATCTCTAGTCCCCTAGTCTCTAATAAAGTGAATGGGGTCAGAGCGGACTTCCAGAGGCACTCGTGGGCTACTGTTAGCACGGATCATTGTATACAGTGTACCGCGGGTCACGGATCTCTGTATGCAGTGGTGGGGGTCACATATCATCATATACAGAGTGCAGAAAGGAGAGGTCACACAATTATAGATGGTGAGACCAGTGACTGCTGCTGATATCACTGACCTCAGCCATACTGACAGCTCACAAGGGGTTAAAGCTCCTGAACTGTTGGGCTGGCTGTAATATCATGTCTGTTATAAGAATATAGTGCAGAGGGGCCATAAACAGGACAGACACTGGGACTGCTCACAGTTTGTGGTCCACAGCACTGCCCTGGCTCTACTACATCCTCACACGTTGGCAGGATCCTCTCAATACAGGGGAAATAGAGGGGGCAGAGCCTGCAGTCAGATCAGCCATCACAGCGTCCCCTTCATCCTGCAAAAGTTTCTTTATTTTAACTTTTAACAAGTGTCCCTGCCAAGCCCCTGACAGCCCTGCACAGCTAAGTGCCAGTCACAGAAGGAAAGCACCTCTGATACAAGCAGGTTGCTTTAGAACCCAGATAGCAGCACACTCCTTCAGGCATGGACGAGGTAGCTCCTCCATGGCACTGACAGCTGTGAGAGCAGGACAGGAGGGGGCTGGGCTGCCAATAGCAGGAAAACCAGGCAGATCTGCTTAAGAAGATATATTAGTAAGTGTAATATCTCCCTACTCTCTTTATAGTTTTAATAAGTGCTAACAGAGTGGCCAACCCCTTTAATCCCTCAACATTTTGTGTTGAAAGCAAGTTCTCTTTGGGATAACTATGGCCCCCGCTGCAAAAAACACTCGCTCTGATGCCACACTACTGGCTGGGCAGGAAAGCTTGTCCAGTGTAAACTCAGGT
This sequence comes from Bufotes viridis, assembly GCA_033119425.1. Classification (NCBI taxonomy): domain Eukaryota; kingdom Metazoa; phylum Chordata; class Amphibia; order Anura; family Bufonidae; genus Bufotes; species Bufotes viridis. The sequence continues at coordinate 19,908,725 of CM065592.1, read as the reverse complement.
AGTTGCGGCTACAGTTTGGCTGCCCAGTAGTCTAGGGGATCTTGGATCTGGGGTGGCAGGGTGCAGTCCATGTATGCAACCTCCTGCTGATTCAGGTTTTGCTCCATTTCCTGCTGCTGTTGGGTGGTTTCTTCAGTAGTTGTGTGAAGAAAATTGTTCATTAGAGACTCCAGACTTACGTAATTTGCTGCTGATGAAGCTGGTGCTGCTCCTGTCCCCTACCCCCTCCAGCAGTCAAGGCAGTGGAGCCTGAGTGCAGAGGGTCCCCCCAGTCAGACCTTTGTGAGGATGGGCGATGGCACACTCAATAGTAATTGAGTTTCTCATCCCTCTCAGCAGGTGTAAAGAAGGCCCCCATGTCGGCCCGATAGCGAGGGTCTAACATCATGGAAAGCCATTCCTCTGCCGAATGGTGATAATGTAGCTGTCACTGTGAAAGCAATTCAGCATGCATCTGGCCATTTGTGCAAGGGAATCAGAAGAACTCCTTACCTCCATCTCCACTGCATACTGTCACTGTCTGTCGGGGTCATGGGGTCAGGCCTGATCTTCCTCATCGCCCTCCAGCTCTTCATTCTTCTCCTGTTCCTCTCCTTTTGCTTGGGTAGAGAAACAATCTATTTCTGTACACAGTTCCTGGGTATTAATGTCCTCCTCTTTTTCTGCCAGTTCAGCCCCCACAGGGCTCAGGTGGCCTTGAAATGTAGGCACCAAATCTCCTGTCCCCTGGCCAGCCAGATTTATCAGCATCTGCCCCAGGATGTGAAGGAGTGGAATGACACCATTCATCCCGTAGTCCTGGTGACTGACAAAAAAGTGGCCTTGTTAAAGGGCCTGAGGAAAAGTCATGCATGAGCTGCCACTGGCTAACGTCTAAGTTACACAGGGGAGTTCCTCTGTCCACCTGCATGATTAAGAAATCGGTCACGGCCTTCTCCTGCTCATATAGTCGGTCGAACATGTGGAGGACGGAGTTCCAACGGGTGGAAATGTTGCATAGGAGGCAATGTTGGGGAACAGATTCTGCTTTTGCAGCTCAAGGAGGGTGTGTTTTGCAGGGTAAGAGTGGCTGAAGTGCATGCACAGTTTCCTGGCCATTTTCAAGACGACTTGCAGTGGGTGGAAGATTTCAGGTACAGATTTACAGCCAGATTAAAGACGTGCGCCATGCGGGCTGCATGGGTCAACCCTCCTTAACGCAGCGCCAACACAATGTTCTTCAAGTTAACAGTGACCATGGTTCTGCTTAAAGATGGTTGAAGTTCATAAAAATTTGATTTGGCTGCTTCGCCAAACTTTACAAAAAAATCTGCTTTGTGACGAATTACCTCATCACAAAGCGTATTTCTTTGTAATTGTTCTATTTTAGTATCTTGCATTGTGTATTGGTATGTTCCTCTCTTCTCCCCCCCCCCCCTTGTTTCAGCTTCTAGTTAGTTCAGCCCAGCCACTCCCTGTTTCCCAGTCATGCTTTGCTCTTAATTAGTGTTGAGCGAACAGTTCGAGCAGAGTTCGGACATTTTCAAAAAAGTTCGGGTTCGGGTTCGGTGTTCGTCGATTACTTCCCGCTTTCTGAAGGGCTGCACAGCAGCCAATCAGCTAGCGTTTTACTTCTTGCCCTAAGAGCCCATCACAGCCATGCCTACTAATGGCATGGCTGTGATTGGCCAAGTGCAGCATGTGACCCAGCCTCTATTTAAGCTGGAGTCACGTAGCGCCGCACGTCACACTGCTCTGATTAGTGTAGGGAGAGGACGCAGCTTCTGTCAGGGCGAGATTAGGCAGGGAAAAGTCAGCAACAGCACCTAATGAACTGATCGATCTACAACTGTGAATGATTGAACTTATTCTAGTTACTTGCTCACTGGTTTTTAGCCTGCACAGAGCGTTTTTCTGTCACTTATTTTCTGGGGTGATCGGCGACCATTTTGTGACTTGTGGTGCACCAGAACAAGCTGCCACCAAGTCCATCAATCCATCAATACTAGTTTTTGTTTGCTATATCCTACATCAGGGGCTTGGCTGTGCTAATTGTTACCCATAGAAACTCAGGATAGCAATTTCTATATTTTATTAAGGGGTTAAATACAATTGCCCAAATAACAATCCCCTAAATCTGGGGTTCCAGCTTTGGCTAGCCAAGTATAATACTGTCTGCTGTCTGGCAAAGGATAGATTATTTTCTGTGGTGAAATTCAATTGCCAAAATAGCAATACCATAATTCAGTGGTTTTAGCTGTGGCTGGCAAAGTATAATAGTGTCCGCCAAAACATATGTTTTCTTCTGGAGTGAAATTCAATTGCCAAAATAGCAATACCCTGAATCTGCTGTCCCAGCTGTTGCAGGCCAAGATTCATAGTGTCCACCAAAACATATATTTTGTTCTGGGGTGAAAATCAATTGCCAAAATAGCAATACCATAAATCAATGGTTTCAGCTGTGGCTGGCAAAGTATAATAGTGTCCGCCAAAACATATATTTTGTTCTGGGGTGAAATTCAATTGCCAAAATAGCAATACCCTAAATCTGGTGTCCCAGCTGTTGCAGGCCAAGATTCATAGTGTCCGCCAAAACAAATATTTTGTTCTGGGGTGAAATTCAATTGCCAAAATAGCAATACCCTGAATCTGGTGTCCCAGCTGTTGCAGGCCAAGATTCATAGTGTCTGCCAAAACATATATTTTGTTCTGGGGTGAAATTCAATTGCCAAAATAGCAATAACCTGAATCTGGTGTCCCAGCTGTTGCAGGCCAAGATTCATAGTGTCCGCCAAAACATATATTTTGTTCTGGGGTGAAATTCAATTGCCAAAATAGCAATACCCTGAATCTGGTGTCCCAGCTGTTGCAGGCCAAGATTCATAGTGTCTGCCAAAACATATATTTTGTTCTGGGGTGAAATTCAATTGCCAAAATAGCAATACCATAAATCAGTGGTTTCAGCTGTGGCTGGCAAAGTATAATAGTGTCCGCCAAAACATATATTTTGTTCTGGGGTGAAATTCAATTGCCAAAATAGCAATACCATAAATCAGTGGTTTCAGCTGTGGCTGGCAAAGTATAATAGTGTCCGCCAAAACATATATTTTGTTCTGGGGTGAAATTCAATTGCCAAAATAGCAATAACCTGAATCTGGTGTCCCAGCTGTTGCAGGCCAAGATTCATAGTGTCCGCCAAAACATATATTTTGTTCTGGGGTGAAATTCAATTGCCAAATTAGCAATAACATAAATCAGTGGTTTCAGCTGTGGCTGGCAAAGTATAATAGTGTCCGCCAAAACATATATTTTGTTCTGGGGTGAAATTCAATTGCCAAAATAGCAATACCCTGAATCTGGTGTCCCAGCTGTTGAAGGCCAAGATTCATAGTGTCTGCCAAAACATATATTTTGTTCTGGGGTGAAATTCAATTGCCAAAATAGCAATACCCTGAATCTGGTGATCCCAGCTGTTGCAGGCCAAGATTCATAGTGTCCGCCAAAACATATATTTTGTTCTGGGGTGAAATTCAATTGCCAAAATAGCAATACCCTGAATCTGGTGTCCCAGCTGTTGAAGGCCAAGATTCATAGTGTCCGCCAAAACATATATTTTGTTCTGGGGTGAAATTCAATTGCCAAAATAGCAATACCCTGAATCTGGTGTCCCAGCTGTTGCAGGCCAAGATTCATAGTGTCCGCCAAAACATATATTTTGTTCTGGGGTGAAATTCAATTGCCAAAATAGCAATACCCTGAATCTGGTGTCCCAGCTGTTGCAGGCCAAGATTCATAGTGTCCGCCAAAACATATATTTTGTTCTGGGGTGAAATTCAATTGCCAAAATAGCAATACCATGAATCTGGTGTCCCAGCTGTTGCAGGCCAAGATTCATAGTGTCCGCCAAAACATATATTTTGTTCTGGGGTGAAATTCAATTGCCAAAATAGCAATACCCTGAATTTGGTGTCCCAGCTGTTGCAGACCAAGATTCATAGTGTCCGCCAAAACATATATTTTGTTCTGGGGTGAAATTCAATTGCCAAAATAGCAATACCATGAATCTGGTGTCCCAGCTGTTGCAGGCCAAGATTCATAGTGTCCGCCAAAACATATATTTTGTTCTGGGGTGAAATTCAATTGCCAAAATAGCAATACCCTGAATCTGGTGTCCCAGCTGTTGCAGGCCAAGATTCATAGTGTCCGCCAAAACATATATTTTGTTCTGGGGTGAAATTCAATTGCCAAAATAGCAATACCATAAATCTGGTGGTCCCAGCTGTGGCAGGCCAAGTATTAATAGTGTCCGCCAAAACATATATTTTGTTCTGAGGTGAAATTCAATTGCCAAAATAGCAATACCATGAATCTGGTGTCCCAGCTGTTGCAGACCAAGTATTAATAGTGTCCGCCAAAACATATATTTTGTTCTGGGGTGAAATTCAATTGCCAAAATAGCAATACCATGAATCAGTGGTGTCCCAGCTGTTGCAGGCCAAGATATAATAGTGTCCGCCAAAACATATATTTTGTTCTGGGGTGAAATTCAATTGCCAAAATAGCAATACCCTGAATTTGGTGTCCCAGCTGTTGCAGGCCAAGATTCATAGTGTCCGCCAAAACATATATTTTGTTCTGGGGTGAAATTCAATTGCCAAAATAGCAATACCCTGAATCTGGTGTCCCAGCTGTTGCAGGCCAAGATTCATAGTGTCCGCCAAAACATATATTTTGTTCTGGGGTGAAATTCAATTGCCAAAATAGCAATACCTTAAATCAGTGGTGTTCCAGCTGTTGCAGGCCAAGTATTAATAGTGTCCGCCAAAACATATATTTTGTTCTGAGGTGAAATTCAATTGCCAAAATAGCAATACCATGAATCTGGTGGTTCCAGCTGTTGCAGGCCAAGATATAATAGTGTCCGCCAAAACATATATTTTGTTCTGGGGTGAAATTCAATTGCCAAAATAGCAATAACCTGAATCTGGTGTCCCAGCTGTTGCAGGCCAAGATTCATAGTGTCCGCCAAAACATATATTTTGTTCTGGGGTGAAATTCAATTGCCAAATTAGCAATACCATAAATCAGTGGTGTCCCAGCTGTGGCTGGCCAAGTATACATAGTGTCCGCCAAAACATATATATTGTTCTGGGGTGAAATTCAATTGCCAAAATAGCAATACCATAAATCAGTGGTTTCAGCTGTGGCTGGCAAGATATCATAGTGTCCGCCAAAACATATATTTTGTTCTGGGGTGAAATTCAATTGCCAAAATAGCAATACCCTGAATCTGGTGTCCCAGCTGTTGCAGGCCAAGATTCATAGTGTCCGCCAAAACATATATTTTGTTCTGGGGTGAAATTCAATTGCCAAAATAGCAATACCCTGAATCTGGTGTCCCAGCTGTTGCAGGCCAAGATTCATAGTGTCCGCCAAAACATATATTTTGTTCTGGGGTGAAATTCAATTGCCAAAATAGCAATATCCTGAATCTGGTGTCCCAGCTGTTGCAGGCCAAGATTTCATAGTGTCCGCCAAAACATATATTTTGTTCTGGGGTGAAATTCAATTGCCAAAATAGCAATACCCATAAATCAGTGGTGTTCCAGCTGTTGCTGGCAAAGATAGCATAGTGTCCGCTAAAACATATATTTTGTTCTGAGGTGAAATTCAATCTGCCAAAATAGACATACCCTGAATCTGATGTCCCAGCTGTTGCAGGCCAGATTCATAGTGTCCGCCAAAACATATTTTGTTCTGGGTGAAATTCAATCTGCCAAAATAGCAATACCCTGAATCTGGTGTCCCAGCTGTTGCAGGCCAAGATTCATAGTGTCCGCCAAAACATATATTTTGTTCTGGGGTGAAATTCAATTGCCAAAATAGCAATACCATAAATCAGTGGTTTCAGCTGTGGCTGGCAAAGTATAATAGTGTCCGCCAAAACATATATTTTGTTCTGGGGTGAAATTCAATTGCCAAAATAGCAATACCCTGAATCTGGTGTCCCAGCTGTTGCAGGCCAAGATTCATAGTGTCCGCCAAAACATATATTTTGTTCTGGGGTGAAATTCAATTGCCAAAATAGCAATACCATAAATCAGTGGTTTCAGCTGTGGCTGGCAAAGTATAATAGTGTCCTCCAAAACATATATTTTGTTCTGGGGTGAAATTCAATTGCCAAAATAGCAATACCCTAAATCTGGTGTCCCAGCTGTTGCAGGCCAAGATTCATAGTGTCCGCCAAAACATATATTTTGTTCTGGGGTGAAATTCAATTGCCAAAATAGCAATACCCTGAATCTGGTGTCCCAGCTGTTGCAGGCCAAGATTCATAGTGTCCGCCAAAACAAATATTTTGTTCTGGGGTGAAATTCAATTGCCAAAATAGCAATACCCTGAATCTGGTGTCCCAGCTGTTGCAGGCCAAGATTCATAGTGTCCGCCAAAACATATATTTTGTTCTGGGGTGAAATTCAATTGCCAAAATAGCAATACCATAAATCAGTGGTTTCAGCTGTGGCTGGCAAAGTATAATAGTGTCCGCCAAAACATATATTTTGTTCTGGGGTGAAATTCAATTGCCAAAATAGCAATACCCTGAATCTGGTGTCCCAGCTGTTGCAGGCCAAGATTCATAGTGTCCGCCAAAACATATATTTTGTTCTGGGGTGAAATTCAATTGCCAAAATAGCAATACCATAAATCAGTGGTTTCAGCTGTGGCTGGCAAAGTATAATAGTGTCCGCCAAAACATATATTTTGTTCTGGGGTGAAATTCAATTGCCAAAATAGCAATACCCTGAATCTGGTGTCCCAGCTGTTGCAGGCCAAGATTCATAGTGTCCGCCAAAACATATATTTTGTTCTGGGGTGAAATTCAATTGCCAAAATAGCAATACCCTGAATCTGGTGTCCCAGCTGTTGCAGGCCAAGATTCATAGTGTCCGCCAAAACATATATTTTGTTCTGGGGTGAAATTCAATTGCCAAAATAGCAATACCCTGAATCTGGTGTCCCAGCTGTTGCAGGCCAAGATTCATAGTGTCCGCCAAAACATATATTTTGTTCTGGGGTGAAATTCAATTGCCAAAATAGCAATACCCTGAATCTAGTGGTCCCAGCTGTTGCAGGCCAAGATTCATAGTGTCCGCCAAAACATATATTTTGTTCTGGGGTGAAATTCAATTGCCAAAATAGCAATACCCTGAATCTGGTGTCCCAGCTGTTGCAGGCCAAGATTCATAGTGTCCGCCAAAACATATATTTTGTTCTGGGGTGAAATTCAATTGCCAAAATAGCAATACCATGAATCTGGTGTCCCAGCTGTTGCAGGCCAAGATTCATAGTGTCCGCCAAAACATATATTTTGTTCTGGGGTGAAATTCAATTGCCAAAATAGCAATACCCTGAATTTGGTGTCCCAGCTGTTGCAGGCCAAGATTCATAGTGTCCGCCAAAACATATATTTTGTTCTGGGGTGAAATTCAATTGCCAAAATAGCAATACCCTGAATCTGGTGTCCCAGCTGTTGCAGGCCAAGATTCATAGTGTCCGCCAAAACATATATTTTGTTCTGGGGTGAAATTCAATTGCCAAAATAGCAATTCCCTGAATCTGGTGTCCCAGCTGTTGCAGGCCAAGATTCATAGTGTCCGCCAAAACATATATTTTGTTCTGGGGTGAAATTCAATTGCCAAAATAGCAATACCATGAATCTGGTGTCCCAGCTGTTGCAGGCCAAGATTCATAGTGTCCGCCAAAACATATATTTTGTTCTGGGGTGAAATTCAATTGCCAAAATAGCAATACCCTGAATTTGGTGTCCCAGCTGTTGCAGGCCAAGATTCATAGTGTCCGCCAAAACATATATTTTGTTCTGGGGTGAAATTCAATTGCCAAAATAGCAATACCCTGAATTTGGTGTCCCAGCTGTTGCAGGCCAAGATTCATAGTGTCCGCCAAAACATATATTTTGTTCTGGGGTGAAATTCAATTGCCAAAATAGCAATTCCCTGAATCTGGTGTCCCAGCTGTTGCAGGCCAAGATTCATAGTGTCCGCCAAAACATATATTTTGTTCTGGGGTGAAATTCAATTGCCAAAATAGCAATACCATAAATCAGTGGTTTCAGCTGTGGCTGGCAAAGTATAATAGTGTCCGCCAAAACATATATTTTGTTCTGGGGTGAAATTCAATTGCCAAAATAGCAATACCATAAATCAGTGGTTTCAGCTGTGGCTGGCAAAGTATAATAGTGTCCGCCAAAACATATATTTTGTTCTGGGGTGAAATTCAATTGCCAAAATAGCAATACCCTGAATCTGGTGTCCCAGCTGTTGCAGGCCAAGATTCATAGTGTCCGCCAAAACATATATTTTGTTCTGGGGTGAAATTCAATTGCCAAAATAGCAATACCATAAATCAGTGGTTTCAGCTGTGGCTGGCAAAGTATAATAGTGTCCGCCAAAACATATATTTTGTTCTGGGGTGAAATTCAATTGCCAAAATAGCAATACCATGAATCTAGTGGTTTCAGCTGTTGCAGGCCAAGTATTCATAGTGTCCGCCAAAACATATATTTTGTTCTGGGGTGAAATTCAATTGCCAAAATAGCAATACCATAAATCAGTGGTTTCAGCTGTGGCTGGCAAAGATATAATAGTGTCCGCCAAAACATATATTTTGTTCTGGGGTGAAATTCAATTGCCAAAATAGCAATACCCTGAATCTGGTGTCCCAGCTGTTGCAGGCCAAGATTCATAGTGTCCGCCAAAACATATATTTTGTTCTGGGGTGAAATTCAATTGCCAAAATAGCAATAACATAAATCAGTGGTGTTCCAGCTGTGGCTGGCCAAGATATAATAGTGTCCGCCAAAACATATATTTTGTTCTGGGGTGAAATTCAATTGCCAAAATAGCAATACCCTGAATCTGGTGTCCCAGCTGTTGCAGGCCAAGATTCATAGTGTCCGCCAAAACATATATTTTGTTCTGGGGTGAAATTCAATTGCCAAAATAGCAATACCCTGAATCTGGTGTCCCAGCTGTTGCAGGCCAAGATTCATAGTGTCCGCCAAAACATATATTTTGTTCTGGGGTGAAATTCAATTGCCAAAATAGCAATACCCTGAATCTGGTGTCCCAGCTGTTGCAGGCCAAGATTCATAGTGTCCGCCAAAACATATATTTTGTTCTGGGGTGAAATTCAATTGCCAAAATAGCAATACCCTGAATCTGGTGTCCCAGCTGTTGCAGACCAAGATTCATAGTGTCCGCCAAAACATATATTTTGTTCTGGGGTGAAATTCAATTGCCAAAATAGCAATACCCTGAATCTGGTGTCCCAGCTGTTGCAGGCCAAGATTCATAGTGTCCGCCAAAACATATATTTTGTTCTGGGGTGAAATTCAATTGCCAAAATAGCAATACCATGAATCTGGTGTCCCAGCTGTTGCAGGCCAAGATTCATAGTGTCCGCCAAAACATATATTTTGTTCTGGGGTGAAATTCAATTGCCAAAATAGCAATACCCTGAATCTGGTGTCCCAGCTGTTGCAGGCCAAGATTCATAGTGTCCGCCAAAACATATATTTTGTTCTGGGGTGAAATTCAATTGCCAAAATAGCAATACCCTGAATTTGGTGTCCCAGCTGTTGCAGGCCAAGATTCATAGTGTCCGCCAAAACATATATTTTGTTCTGGGGTGAAATTCAATTGCCAAAATAGCAATACCCTGAATCTGGTGTCCCAGCTGTTGCAGGCCAAGATTCATAGTGTCCGCCAAAACATATATTTTGTTCTGGGGTGAAATTCAATTTCCAAAATAGCAATACCATAAATCAGTGGTTTCAGCTGTGGCTGGCAAAGTATAATAGTGTCCGCCAAAACATATATTTTGTTCTGAGGTGAAATTCAATTGCCAAAATAGCAATACCATAAATCAGTGGTTTCAGCTGTGGCTGGCAAAGTATAATAGTGTCCGCCAAAACATATATTTTGTTCTGGGGTGAAATTCAATTGCCAAAATAGCAATAACCTGAATCTGGTGTCCCAGCTGTTGCAGGCCAAGATTCATAGTGTCCGCCAAAACATATATTTTGTTCTGGGGTGAAATTCAATTGCCAAAATAGCAATACCATAAATCAGTGGTTTCAGCTGTGGCTGGCAAAGTATAATAGTGTCCGCCAAAACATATATATTGTTCTGGGGTGAAATTCAATTGCCAAAATAGCAATACCATAAATCAGTGGTTTCAGCTGTGGCTGGCAAAATATAATAGTGTCCGCCAAAACATATATTTTGTTCTGGGGTGAAATTCAATTGCCAAAATAGCAATACCCTGAATCTGGTGTCCCAGTTGTTGAAGGCCAAGATTCATAGTGTCCGCCAAAACATATATTTTGTTCTGGGGTGAAATTCAATTGCCAAAATAGCAATACCCTGAATCTGGTGTCCCAGCTGTTGCAGGCCAAGATTCATAGTGTCCGCCAAAACAAATATTTTGTTCTGGGGTGAAATTCAATTGCCAAAATAGCAATATCCTGAATCTGGTGTCCCAGCTGTTGCAGGCCAGATTTCATAGTGTCCGCCAAAACATATATTTTGTTCTGAGGTGAAATTCAATTGCCAAAATAGCAATCCCATAAATCAGTGGTTTCAGCTGTGGCTGGCAAAATAGAAAAGTGTCCGCTTAAACATATATTTTGGTCTGGGGTGAAATTAATCTGCCAAAATAGACATACCCTGAATCTGATGTCCCAGCTGTTGCAGTTTGTTCTTGGGTGAAATTAATCTGCCAAAATACCAATACCCTGAATCTGGTGTCCCAGCTGTTGCAGGCCATGATTCATAGTGTCCGCCAAATCATATATTTTGTTCTGGGGTGAAATTCAATTGCCAAAATAGCAATACCATAAATCAGTGGTTTCAGCTGTGGCTGGCAAAGTATAATATTGTCCGCCAAAACATATATTTTGTTCTGGGGTAAAATTCAATTGCCAAAATAGCAATACCCTGAATCTGGTGTCCCAGCTGTTGCAGGCCAAGATTCATAGTGTCCGCCAAAACATATATTTTGTTCTGGGGTGAAATTCAATTGCCAAAATAGCAATACCATAAATCAGTGGTTTCATCTGTGGCTGGCAAAGTATAATAGTGTCCGCCAAAACATATATTTTGTTCTGAGGTGAAATTCAATTGCCAAAATAGCAATAACCTGAATCTGGTGTCCCAGCTGTTGCAGGCCAAGATTCATAGTGTCCGCCAAAACATATATTTTGTTCTGGGGTGAAATTCAATTGCCAAATTAGCAATAACATAAATCAGTGGTTTCAGCTGTGGCTGGCAAAGTATAATAGTGTCCGCCAAAACATATATTTTGTTCTGGGGTGAAATTCAATTGCCAAAATAGCAATACCCTGAATCTGGTGTCCCAGCTGTTGCAGGCCAAGATTCATAGTGTCCGCCAAAACATATATTTTGTTCTGGGGTGAAATTCAATTGCCAAAATAGCAATACCATGAATCTGGTGTCCCAGCTGTTGCAGGCCAGATTTCATAGTGTCCGCCAAAACATATATTTTGTTCTGGGGTGAAATTCAATTGACAAAATAGCAATCCCATAAATCAGTGTTTTCAGCTGTGGCTGGCAAAATAGAAAAGTGTCCGCCAAAACATATATTTTGTTCTGGGGTGAAATTAATCTGCCAAAATAGCAATATCCTGAATCTGGTGTCCCAGCTGTTGCAGTTTGTTCTTGGGTGAAATTAATCTGCCAAAATACCAATACCCTGAATCTGGTGTCCCAGCTGTTGCAGGCCATGATTCATAGTGTCCGCCAAAACATATATTTTGTTCTGGGGTGAAATTCAATTGCCAAAATAGCAATACCCTGAATTTGGCGTCCCAGCTGTTGCAGGCCAAGATTCATAGTGTCCGCCAAAACATATATTTTGTTCTGGGGTGAAATTCAATTGCCAAAATAGCAATACCCTGAATCTGGTGTCCCAGCTGTTGCAGGCCAAGATTCATAGTGTCCGCCAAAACATATATTTTGTTCTGGGGTGAAATTCAATTTCCAAAATAGCAATACCATAAATCAGTGGTTTCAGCTGTGGCTGGCAAAGTATAATAGTGTCCGCCAAAACATATATTTTGTTCTGGGGTGAAATTCAATTGCCAAAATAGCAATACCATAAATCAGTGGTTTCAGCTGTGGCTGGCAAAGTATAATAGTGTCCGCCAAAACATATATTTTGTTCTGGGGTGAAATTCAATTGCCAAAATAGCAATAACCTGAATCTGGTGTCCCAGCTGTTGCAGGCCAAGATTCATAGTGTCCGCCAAAACATATATTTTGTTCTGGGGTGAAATTCAATTGCCAAATTAGCAATACCATAAATCAGTGGTTTCAGCTGTGGCTGGCAAAGTATAATAGTGTCCGCCAAAACATATATATTGTTCTGGGGTGAAATTCAATTGCCAAAATAGCAATACCATAAATCAGTGGTTTCAGCTGTGGCTGGCCAAGATATAATAGTGTCCGCCAAAACATATATTTTGTTCTGGGGTGAAATTCAATTGCCAAAATAGCAATACCCTGAATCTGGTGTCCCAGCTGTTGCAGGCCAAGATTCATAGTGTCCGCCAAAACATATATTTTGTTCTGGGGTGAAATTCAATTGCCAAAATAGCAATATCCTGAATCTGGTGTCCCAGCTGTTGCAGGCCAGATTTCATAGTGTCCGCCAAAACATATATTTTGTTCTGAGGTGAAATTCAATTGCCAAAATAGCAATCCCATAAATCAGTGGTTTCAGCTGTGGCTGGCAAAATAGAAAAGTGTCCGCCAAAACATATATTTTGTTCTGGGGTGAAATTAATCTGCCAAATTAGACATACCCTGAATCTGGTGTCCCAGCTGTTGCAGTTTGTTCTTGGGTGAAATTAATCTGCCAAAATACCAATACCCTGAATCTGGTGTCCCAGCTGTTGCAGGCCATGATTCATAGTGTCCGCCAAAACATATATTTTGTTCTGGGGTGAAATTCAATTGCCAAAATAGCAATACCATAAATCAGTGGTTTCAGCTGTGGCTGGCAAAGTATAATATTGTCCGCCAAAACATATATTTTGTTCTGGGGTAAAATTCAATTGCCAAAATAGCAATACCCTGAATCTGGTGTCCCAGCTGTTGCAGGCCAAGATTCATAGTGTCCGCCAAAACATATATTTTGTTCTGGGGTGAAATTCAATTGCCAAAATAGCAATACCATAAATCAGTGGTTTCAGCTGTGGCTGGCAAAGTATAATAGTGTCCGCCAAAACATATATTTTGTTCTGGGGTGAAATTCAATTGCCAAAATAGCAATACCATAAATCAGTGGTTTCATCTGTGGCTGGCAAAGTATAATAGTGTCCGCCAAAACATATATTTTGTTCTGAGGTGAAATTCAATTGCCAAAATAGCTATAACCTGAATCTGGTGTCCCAGCTGTTGCAGGCCAAGATTCATAGTGTCCGCCAAAACATATATTTTGTTCTGGGGTGAAATTCAATTGCCAAATTAGCAATAACATAAATCAGTGGTTTCAGCTGTGGCTGGCAAAGTATAATAGTGTCCGCCAAAACATATATTTTGTTCTGGGGTGAAATTCAATTGCCAAAATAGCAATACCCTGAATCTGGTGTCCCAGCTGTTGCAGGCCAAGATTCATAGTGTCCGCCAAAACATATATTTTGTTCTGGGGTGAAATTCAATTGCCAAAATAGCAATACCATGAATCTGGTGTCGCAGCTGTTGCAGGCCAGATTTCATAGTGTCCGCCAAAACATATATTTTGTTCTGGGGTGAAATTCAATTGCCAAAATAGCAATCCCATAAATCAGTGTTTTCAGCTGTGGCTGGCAAAATAGAAAAGTGTCCGCCAAAACATATATTTTGTTCTGGGGTGAAATTAATCTGCCAAAATAGCAATACCCTGAATCTGGTGTCCCAGCTGTTGCAGTTTGTTCTTGGGTGAAATTAATCTGCCAAAATACCAATACCCTGAATCTGGTGTCCCAGCTGTTGCAGGCCATGATTCATAGTGTCCGCCAAAACATATATTTTGTTCTGGGGTGAAATTCAATTGCCAAAATAGCAATACCACTGAATCAGTGGTGTTCCAGCTGTGGCTGGCAAAGATATCATAGTGTCCGCCAAAACATATATTTTGTTCTGGGGTGAAATTCAATTGCCAAAATAGCAATACCCTGAATCTGGTGTCCCAGCTGTTGCAGGCCAAGATTCATAGTGTCCGCCAAAACATATATTTTGTTCTGGGGTGAAATTCAATTGCCAAAATAGCAATACCATAAATCAGTGGTTTCAGCTGTGGCTGGCAAAGTATAATAGTGTCCGCCAAAACATATATTTTGTTCTGGGGTGAAATTCAATTGCCAAAATAGCAATACCATAAATCAGTGGTTTCAGCTGTGGCTGGCAAAGTATAATAGTGTCCGCCAAAACATATATTTTGTTCTGGGGTGAAATTCAATTGCCAAAATAGCAATAACCTGAATCTGGTGTCCCAGCTGTTGCAGGCCAAGATTCATAGTGTCCGCCAAAACATATATTTTGTTCTGGGGTGAAATTCAATTGCCAAATTAGCAATACCATAAATCAGTGGTTTCAGCTGTGGCTGGCAAAGTATAATAGTGTCCGCCAAAACATATATTTTGTTCTGGGGTGAAATTCAATTGCCAAAATAGCAATACCCTGAATCTGGTGGTCCCAGCTGTTGCAGGCCAAGATATCATAGTGTCCGCCAAAACATATATTTTGTTCTGGGGTGAAATTCAATTGCCAAAATAGCAATACCCTGAATCTGGTGTCGCAGCTGTTGCAGGCCAAGATTTCATAGTGTCCGCCAAAACATATATTTTGTTCTGGGGTGAAATTCAATTGCCAAAATAGCAATCCCATAAATCAGTGTGTTTCAGCTGTGGCTGGCAAAATAGAAAAGTGTCCGCCAAAACATATATTTTGTTCTGGGGTGAAATTAATCTGCCAAAATAGCAATACCCTGAATCTGGTGTCCCAGCTGTTGCAGTTTGTTCTTGGGTGAAATTCAATCTGCCAAAATACCAATACCCTAAATCTGGTGTCCCAGCTGTTGCAGGCCAAGATTCATAGTGTCCGCCAAAACATATATTTTGTTCTGGGGTGAAATTCAATTGCCAAAATAGCACATACCATAAATCAGTGGTTTCAGCTGTGGCTGGCAAGGTATCATAGTGTCCGCCAAAACATATATTTTGTTCTGGGGTGAAATTCAATTGCCAAATAGCAATACCATAAATCAGTGGTTTCAGCTGTGGCTGGCAAAGTATAATAGTGTCCGCCAAAACATATATTTTGTTCTGGGGTAAAATTCAATTGCCAAAATAGCAATACCCTGAATCTGGTGTCCCAGCTGTTGCAGGCCAAGATTCATAGTGTCCGCCAAAACATATATTTTGTTCTGGGGTGAAATTCAATTGCCAAATTAGCAATAACATAAATCAGTGGTTTCAGCTGTGGCTGGCAAAGTGTAATAGTGTCCGCCAAAACATATATTTTGTTCTGGGGTGAAATTCAATTGCCAAAATAGCAATACCCTGAATCTGGTGTCCCAGCTGTTGCAGGCCAAGATTCATAGTGTCCGCCAAAACATATATTTTGTTCTGGGGTGAAATTCAATTGCCAAAATAGCAATACCCTGAATCTGGTGTCCCAGCTGTTGCAGGCCAGATTTCATAGTGTCCGCCAAAACATATATTTTGTTCTGGGGTGAAATTCAATTGCCAAAATAGCAATCCCATAAATCAGTGTTTTCAGCTGTGGCTGGCAAAATAGAAAAGTGTCCGCCAAAACATATATTTTGTTCTGGGGTGAAATTAATCTGCCAAAATAGCAATACCCTGAATCTGGTGTCCCAGCTGTTGCAGTTTGTTCTTGGGTGAAATTAATCTGCCAAAATACCAATACCCTGAATCTGGTGTCCCAGCTGTTGCAGGCCATGATTCATAGTGTCCGCCAAAACATATATTTTGTTCTGGGGTGAAATTCAATTGCCAAAATAGCAATACCATAAATCAGTGGTTTCAGCTGTGGCTAGCAAAGTATAATATTGTCCGCCAAAACATATATTTTGTTCTGGGGTAAAATTCAATTGCCAAAATAGCAATACCCTGAATCTGGTGTCCCAGCTGTTGCAGGCCAAGATTCATAGTGTCCGCCAAAACATATATTTTGTTCTGGGGTGAAATTCAATTGCCAAAATAGCAATACCATAAATCAGTGGTTTCAGCTGTGGCTAGCAAAGTATAATAGTGTCCGCCAAAACATATATTTTGTTCTGGGGTGAAATTCAATTGCCAAAATAGAAATACCCTGAATCTGGTGTCCCAGCTGTTGCAGGCCAAGATTCAAAGTGTCCGCCAAAACATATATTTTGTTCTGGGGTGAAATTCAATTGCCAAAATAGCAATACCATAAATCAGTGGTTTCATCTGTGGCTGGCAAAGTATAATAGTGTCCGCCAAAACATATATTTTGTTCTGGGGTGAAAGTCAATTGCCAAAATAGCAATACCCTGAATCTGGTGTCCCAGCTGTTGCAGGCCAAGATTCATAGTGTCCGCCAAAACATATATTTTGTTCTGGGGTGAAATTCAATTGCCAAAATAGCAATACCCTGAATTTGGTGTCCCAGCTGTTGCAGGCCAAGATTCATAGTGTCCGCCAAAACATATATTTTGTTCTGGGGTGAAATTCAATTGCCAAAATAGCAATACCCTGAATCTGGTGTCCCAGCTGTTGCAGGCCAAGATTCATAGTGTCCGCCAAAACATATATTTTGTTCTGGGGTGAAATTCAATTGCCAAAATAGCAATACCCTGAATCTGGTGTCCCAGCTGTTGCAGGCCAAGTTTCATAGTGTCCGCCAAAACATATATTTTGTTCTGGGGTTAAATTCAATTGCCAAAATAGCAATACCCTGAATCTGGTGTTCGAGCTGTTGCAGACCAATTGTAAATCTGTCCATAAAAGGATACCTTTCATCCAGGGCCTAAATACTAGAGAAATAAGAGATATTCCCCTAAATCAGTGGTTACTGCTTTGCCTGGATTAGTGTAATACGCTACATAAAGAAATAGGCAGATAGTGTTAGGTGCCTGTAAAAAAAGGCCTGAATTTGAAATCAATACATTGGGCCAAATATTTTTTTTCTTATTTTGGTACTTGGTGAACGGTAACAATGAGGAAAACATCTAGTAAGGGACACGGACGCGGTCGTGGTGGTGTTAGTGTACCCTCTTGTGCTGGGAGAGGACGTGGCCATTCTGCCACAGCCACACGTCCTAGTGAACCAACTACCTTAGGTTCCAATACCCACCAGAATTTACAGCGATATTTGGTGGGGCCCAATGCCGTTCTAAGGATGGTAAGGCCTGAGCAGGTACAGGCGCTAGTCAATTGGGTGGCCGACAGTGGATCCAGCATGTTCACAACATTATCTCCCACCCAGTCTTCTGCAGAAAGCGCACAGGTGGCACCTGAAAACCAAGCCCATCAGTTTGTCACATCACCCCCATGCATATCAGGGAAACTGTCTGAGCCTCAAGTTATGCAGCAGTCTCTTATGCTGTTTGAAGACTCTGCTGGCAGGGTTTCCCAAGGGAATCCACCTAGCCCTTTACCCAGTGGTGGAAGACATAGAATGCACTGATGCACAACCACTGATGTTTCCTGATGATGAGGACATGGGTATACCACCTCATCGGAGTCCGCACGTCTCTGATGATGACGAAACACAAGTGCCAACTGCTGCGTCTTTCTGCAGTGTGCAGACCGAACAGGAGGTCAGGAAGGAAGACTGTGTGGAAGACGATGCAGGGGACGATGAGGTCCTAGACCCCACATGGAATGAAGGTCGTGCCACTGACTTTCATAGTTCAGAGGAAGAGGCAGTGGTGAGACCGAGCCAACAGCGTAGCAAAAGAGAGTGCAGGGGGCAAAAGCAGAACAGCCGCCTCCAAGAGAGTTCGCCTGCTACTGGCCACCGCCACCAGGGACCGAGCACCCCAAAGGCAGCTTCAAGGAGTTCCCTGGCATGGCACTTGTTTAAACAATGTGCTGACGACAAGACCCGAGTGGTTTGCACGCTGTGCCATCAGAGCCTGAAGAGGCATTAACGTTCTGAACCTTAGCACAACCTGCATGACCAGGCATCTACATGCAAAGCATGAACTGCAGTGGAGTAAACACCTTAAAAGCAAGGAACTCACTCTGGCTCCCTGCTCTTCTGCTGCTGCCTCGCCTCTTCCTCCGCCTCGGGAGGAATGTTGGCACCTGCCGCCCCACCAAACAGAGGATGTGCCACCGACAACACCACCTGCGTCACCAAGCATCTCCACCATGTCACACGGCAGCGTTCAGCTCTCCATCTCACAAACCTTGGAGAGAAAGCGTAAATTCCCACCTAGCCACCCTCGAGCCTCTGGGCCTGAATGCCAGCATTTCTAAACTACTGGCCTTTGAAATGCTGTCATTCAGGCTGGTGGACACAGACAGCTTCAAACAGCTGATGTCCATGGCTGTCCCACAGTATGTTGTTCCCAGCCGCCACTACTTCTCCAAGACAGCCGTGCCTTCCCTGCACAACCAAGTATCCGATAAAATCCAGTGTGCACTGCGCAACGCCATCTGTGGCAAGGTCCACCTAACCACAGATACGTGGACCAGTAAGCACGGCCAGGGACGCTATATCTCCCTAACTGCACACTGGGTAAATGTAGTGGCGGCTGAGCCCCAGGCGGAGAGTTCCTTGGCGCACGTCCTTCTGCCGCCAAGGATCGCAATGCATCATTCTTTGCCTCCTGTAGCCTCCTCCTCCTACTCTGCTTCCTCCTCCTCTACTTCCACCAGCTCATCCAGTCAGCCACACACCTTCATCACCAACTTCAGCACAGCCCGGGTAAACGTCAGCAGGCCATTCTGAAACTCATATGTTTGGGGACAGGCCCCACACCGCACAGGAGATGTGGCAGGGTATTGAACAACAGACCGACGAGTGTTTTCTGCTGGTGGGCCTCAAGCCCGGCCTGGTGGTGTGCGATAATGGGCGAAATCTCGTCGCAGCTCTGGGACTAGCCATTTTGACGCACATCCCTTGCCTGGCGCATGTGCTGAATTTGGTGGTGCAGAAGTTCATTCACAACTACCCCGACATGTCAGAGCCGCTGCATAAAGTGCGGGCGGTCTGTGCGCGCTCCGGCGTTCACATCCTGCCGCTGCTCGCCTGTCTGCACTACAGCGGAACTCGGCCTTCCCGCTCACCGCCTCATATGCGACGTGCTAACCAGGTGGAACTCCACCTTGCACATGCTGGAGAGAGCAGGCCATAGTGGAGTTTCAGCTGCAGCAGGCACCCGTCAGTCGCACTGCGGAACAGCACCACTTTACCACCAATGATTGGGCCTCCATGTGAGACCTGTGTGCCCTGTTGCGCTGTTTCGAGTACTCCACCAACATGACCAGTGGCGATGACACCGTTATCAGCGTTACAATACCACTTTTATGTCTCCTTGAGAAAAGGCTTAGGGCGATGATGGAAGAGGAGGTGGCACAGGAGGAGGAGGAGGAGGATGAGGGGTCATTTTTGGCACTTTCAGGCCAGTCTGTTAGAAGTGGCTCAGAGGGACGTTTTTTGCAACAGCAGAGGCCAGGTACAAATGTGGCCAGCCAGGGCCCACTACTGGAGGACGAGGAGGATGAGGAGGAGGTGGAGGAGGATGAGGATGAAGCAGGTTCACAGCGGGGTGGCACCCGACACAGCTCAGGCCCATCACTGGTGCATGGCTGGGGGGATACGGAGGACGATGAAGATACGCCTCCCACAGAGGACAGCTTGTCCTTACCTCTGGGGAGCCTGGCACACATGAGCGACTACATGCTGCAGTGCCTGCGCAACGACAGCATTCCCAAATGTCACAGGGGAACAGGTGGAAGCCCAAGGCGAAGGCAGAGGAGGAGCAAGAGGTCGCCAACGCAGCTGTGTCACGGCCAGCTCCTCTGAGGGCAGGGTTAGCATGGCAGAAATGTGGAAAGTTTTGTCTCCACGCCACAGCTAACTGCACCACCACCTGATACGGAACATGTTAGCAGGAGGCAGCATTTCACTAACATGGCTGAACAGTACGCCTGCACACCCCTCCACGCACTGACTGATGGTTCGGCCCCATTCAACTTCTGGGTCTCCAAATTGTCCACGTGGCCAGAGTTAGCATTTTATGCCTTGGAGGTGCTAGCCTGCCCGGCGGCCAGCGCTTTGTCTGAACGTGTATTCAGCACGGCAGGGGGCGCCATTACTGACAAACGCAGCCGCCTGTCCACAGCCAACGTGGACAAGCTGACGTTCATAAAATGAACCAGGCATGGATCCCACAGGACCTGTGCCTCCCTTGTGCAGAATAGACATTTATAACTGCCTCCCCTCAACCATGTATTCTTGTACTCCGGGGCACTTCTTTATTGAATCCTCATTTTTTAACTTTACCATGATCTTGCGGTGCAACCCAAAGTTGAATGAACCTCTCCTCTGTCTGGGTGGTGGGGCCGAAATAACTGAGAGTGGCCTTCTCCGGTGGTGGTTGATATGACGCATGATTCCTTGCTGTGGGACCTCTCTCTCTGTCTGGGTGCTAGGCCGAAATAACTGAGAGTGACCTTCTCCGGTGGTGGGTGATATGACGCATGATTCCTTGCTGTGGGACCTCTCCCTGGTCTGGTGCTGGCCGAAATAATAGAGAGTGGCCTTCTCCGGTGGTGGGTGATATGACGCATGATTCCTTGCTGTGGGACCTCTCTCCTCTGTCTGGGTGCTAGGCCGAAATAACTGAGAGTGGCCTTCTGCGGTGGTGTGATATGACGCATGATTCCTTGCTGTGGGACCTCTCTCCTCTGTCTGGGTGCTAGCTGAAATAACTGAGAGTGGCCTTCTCCAGTGGTGGGTGATATGACGCATGATTCCTTGCTGTGGGACCTCTCCTCTGTCTGGGTGCTGGGCCGAAATAACTGAGAGTGGCCTTCTCCAGTGGTGGTGATATGACGCATGATTCCTTGCTGTGGACCTCTCTCTCTGTCTGGGTGCTGGGCCGAAATAACTGAGAGTGGCCTTCTCCGGTGGTGGCTGATATGACGCATGATTCCTTGCTGTGGGACCTCTCTCCTCTGTCTGGGTGCTGGGCCGAAATAACTGAGAGTGGCCTTCTCCGGTGGTGGTTGATATGACGATGACTCCTTGCTGTGGGACCTCTCTCCTCTGTCTAAAGAAATAGGCAGATAGTGTTAGGTGCCTGTAAAAAAGGCCTGAATTTGAAATCAATACATTGGGCCAAATATTTTTTTCTTATTTTGGTACTTGGTGAACGGTAACAATGAGGAAAACATCTAGTAAGGGACACGGACGCGGTCGTGGTGGTGTTAGTGTACCCTCTTGTGCTGGGAGAGGACGTGGCCATTCTGCCACAGCCACACGTCCTAGTGAACCAACTACCTTAGGTTCCAATACCCACCAGAATTTACAGCGATATTTGGTGGGGCCCAATGCCGTTCTAAGGATGGTAAGGCCTGAGCAGGTACAGGCGCTAGTCAATTGGGTGGCCGACAGTGGATCCAGCATGTTCACAACATTATCTCCCACCCAGTCTTCTGCAGAAAGCGCACAGGTGGCACCTGAAAACCAAGCCCATCAGTTTGTCACATCACCCCCATGCATATCAGGGAAACTGTCTGAGCCTCAAGTTATGCAGCAGTCTCTTATGCTGTTTGAAGACTCTGCTGGCAGGGTTTCCCAAGGGAATCCACCTAGCCCTTTACCCAGTGGTGGAAGACATAGAATGCACTGATGCACAACCACTGATGTTTCCTGATGATGAGGACATGGGTATACCACCTCATCGGAGTCCGCACGCCTCTGATGATGACGAAACACAAGTGCCAACTGCTGCGTCTTTTCTGCAGTGTGCAGACCGAACAGGAGGTCAGGAAGGAAGACTGTGTGGAAGACGATGCAGGGGACGATGAGGTCCTAGACCCCACATGGAATGAAGGTCGTGCCACTGACTTTCATAGTTCAGAGGAAGAGGCAGTGGTGAGACCGAGCCAACAGCGTAGCAAAAGAGAGTGCAGGGGGCAAAGCAGAACAGCCGCCTCCAAGAGAGTTCGCCTGCTACTGGCCACCGCCACCAGGGACCGAGCACCCCAAAGGCAGCTTCAAGGAGTTCCCTGGCATGGCACTTCTTTAAACAATGTGCTGACGACAAGACCCGAGTGGTTTGCACGCTGTGCCATCAGAGCCTGAAGAGGCATTAACGTTCTGAACCTTAGCACAACCTGCATGACCAGGCATCTACATGCAAAGCATGAACTGCAGTGGAGTAAACACCTTAAAAGCAAGGAACTCACTCTGGCCCCCTGCTCCTCTTCTGCTGCTGCCTCGCCTCTTCCTCCGCCTCGGGAGGAATGTTGGCACCTGCCGCCCACCAAACAGAGGATGTGCCACCGACAACACCACCTGCGTCACCAAGCATCTCCACCATGTCACACGGCAGCGCTTCAGCTCTCCATCTCACAAACCTTGAGAGAAAGCGTAAATTCCCACCTAGCCACCCTCGAGCTCTGGGCCTGAATGCCAGCATTTCTAAACTACTGGCCTTTGAAATGCTGTCATTCAGGCTGGTGGACACAGACAGCTTCAAACAGCTGATGTCCATGGCTGTCCCACAGTATGTTGTTCCCAGCCGCCACTACTTCTCCAAGACAGCCGTGCCTTCCCTGCACAACCAAGTATCCGTTAAAATCCAGTGTGCACCGCGCCACGCCATCTGTGGCAAGGTCCACCTAACCACAGATACGTGGACCAGTAAGCACGGCCAGGGACGCTATATCTCCCTAACTGCACACTGGGTAAATGTAGTGGCGGCTGGGCCCCAGGCGGAGAGTTCCTTGGCGCACGTCCTTCCGCCGCCAAGGATCGCAGTGCATCATTCTTTGCCTCCTGTAGCCTCCTCCTCCTACTCTGCTTCCTCCTCCTCTGCTTCCACCAGCTCATCCAGTCAGCCACACACCTTCATCACCAACTTCAGCACAGCCCGGGGTAAACGTCAGCAGGCCATTCTGAAACTCATATGTTTGGGGGACAGGCCCCACACCGCACAGGAGTTGTGGCAGGGTATTGAACAACAGACCGACGAGTGTTTTCTGCTGGTGGGCCTCAAGCCCGGCCTGGTGGTGTGCGATAATGGGCGAAATCTCGTCGCAGCTCTGGGACTAGCCATTTTAACGCACATCCCTTGCCTGGCGCATGTGCTGAATTTGGTGGTGCAGAAGTTCATTCACAACTACCCCGACATGTCAGAGCCGCTGCATAAAGTGCGGGCGGTCTGTGCGCGCTTCCGGCGTTCACATCCTGCCGCTGCTCGCCTGTCTGCACTACAGCGGAACTTCGGCCTTCCCGCTCACCGCCTCATATGCGACGTGCTAACCAGGTGGAACTCCACCTTGCACATGCTGGAGAGAGCAGGCCATAGTGGAGTTTCAGCTGCAGCAGGCACCCGTCAGTCGCACTGCGGAACAGCACCACTTTACCACCAATGATTGGGCCTCCATGCGAGACCTGTGTGCCCTGTTGCGCTGTTTCGAGTACTCCACCAACATGACCAGTGGCGATGACACCGTTATCAGCGTTACAATACCACTTTTATGTCTCCTTGAGAAAAGGCTTAGGGCGATGATGGAAGAGGAGGTGGCACAGGAGGAGGAGGAGGAGGATGAGGGGTCATTTTTGGCACTTTCAGGCCAGTCTGTTAGAAGTGGCTCAGAGGGACGTTTTTGCAACAGCAGAGGCCAGGTACAAATGTGGCCAGCCAGGGCCCACTACTGGAGGACGAGGAGGATGAGGAGGATGGGAGGATGAGAAGCAGGTTCACAGCGGGGTGGCACCCGACACAGCTCAGGCCCATCACTGGTGCATGGCTGGGGGGATACGGAGGACGATGAAGATACGCCTCCCACAGAGGACAGCTTGTCCTTACCTCTGGGGAGCCTGGCACACATGAGCGACTACATGCTGCAGTGCCTGCGCAACGACAGCATTCCCAAATGTCACAGGGGAACAGGTGGAAGCCCAAGGCGAAGGCAGAGGAGGAGCAAGAGGTCGCCAACGCAGCTGTGTCACGGCCAGCTCCTCTGAGTGCAGGGTTAGCATGGCAGAAATGTGGAAAAGTTTTGTCTCCACGCCACAGCTAACTGCACCACCACCTGATACGGAACATGTTAGCAGGAGGCAGCATTTCACTAACATGGTTGAACAGTACGTCTGCACACCCCTCCACGTACTGACTGATGGTTCGGCTCCTTTCAACTTCTGGGTCTCTAAATTGTCCACGTGGCCAGAGTTAGCATTTTATGCCTTGGAGGTGCTGGCCTGCCCGGCGGCCAGCGTTTTGTCTGAACGTGTATTCAGCACGGCAGGGGGCGTCATTACTGACAAACGCAGCCGCCTGTCCACAGCCAACGTGGACAAGCTGACGTTCATAAAAATGAACCAGGCATGGATCCCACAGGACCTGTGCCTCCCTTGTGCAGAATAGACATTTATAACTGCCTCCCACTCAACCATGTATTCTTGTACTCCGGGGCACTTCTTTATTGAATCCTCATTTTTTTAACTTTACCATGATCTTGCGGTTCAACCCAAAGTTGAATGAACCTCTCCTCGGTCTGGGTGGCGGGGCCGAAATAACTGAGAGTGGCCTTCTCCGGTGGTGGTTGATATGACGCATAATTCCTTGCTGTGGGACCTCTCTCCTCTGTCTGGGTGCTGGGCCGAAATAACTGAGAGTGACCTTCTCCGGTGATGGGTGATATGACGCATGATTCCTTGCTGTCGGACCTCTCTCCTTGGTCTGGTTGCTGGCCGAAATAATAGAGGGTGGCCTTCTCCGGTGGTGGGTGATATGACGCATGATTCCTTGCTGTGGGACCTCTCTCCTCTGTCTGGGTGCTGGGCCGAAATAACTGAGAGTGGCCTTCTCCAGTGGTGTGATATGACGCATGATTCCTTGCTGTGGGACCTCTCTCTCTGTCTGGGTGCTGGGCTGAAATAACTGAGAGTGGCCTTCTCAGTGGTGGGTGATATGACGCATGATTCCTTGCTGTGGGACCTCTCTCCTCTGTCTGGGTGCTGGGCCGAAATAACTGAGAGTGGCCTTCTCGGTGGTGGATATAACGCATGATTCCTTGCTGTGGGACCTCTCTCCTCTGTCTGGGTGCTGGGCCGAAATAACTGAGAGTGGCCTTCTCCGGTGGTGGTTGATATGACGCATGATTCCTTGCTGTGGGACCTCTCTCCTCTGTCTGGGTGCTGGGCCGAAATAACTGAGAGTGGCCTTCTCCGGTGGTGGTTGATATGACGCATGACTCCTTGCTGTGGGACCTCTCTCCTCTGTCTGGGTGCTGGGCCAAAATAACTGAAAGTGGCCTTCTCCAGTGTTGGGTGATATGACGCATGATTCCTTGCAGTGGGACCTCTTCCAATTGATATTGGTTAAATTTTTTTTTTTTTTTTTTTAATTCATTTCCCTACCCACATTTGTTTGCAGGGGATTTACTTACATTTTGCTGCCTTTGGCAGCCCTCTAGCCCGTTCCTGGACTATTTTACAGCCGTTTTAGTGCCTAAAGTTCGGGTCCCCATTGACTTCAATGGGGTTCGGGTTCGGGATAAAGTTCGGGTCGAGTTCGGATCCCGAACCCGAACATTTTAGGGAAGTTCGGCTGAACTTCCCGAACCCGAACTTCCAGGTGTTCGCTCATCTCTACTCTTAATGTCTGTTCAGCTTTCTGAGGAGAATCTACATCTTCTTAGCTAGGAGTTTATTGTTGGCATAAAAATTTTACCATCTGGATTTCTTTGCAGCATCTTGTAATACAATCTCTAGATTAAAAAGCTACTTGATTAACTCCTGGGTGTCTGATGCGTAAACTGTAAGTGTAGAATGTCTGATTCAACAAGTCACCTCCGTGCGCATTGAGGCTGCTCTCTCACAGATGCATGATTGTATAAAGAAAGTTTACAAGTGCCAAAAATATAAACTAAATGTTGCGCCCTATTGACTAACAATTCACTGAGAAAAAGACGGCGCTAAAAAGTAACTTTTATTGGTAACGCTAAAAAGTACACTCACATATATAATTGTGAGAACAGAGGTGGACTAACAATAGATAAGAGTGGACACAGGGATCCAATCATGCATACACCACGATGTGCGCAGCACAATGATAGTCGTGGAAATGGATCTCTGTGCCACCGCTACCAACTGGACAACGGCTGATAGATTAGATGTATCATAAATAGCTGGATATCTATGCAAAATGTCCCAATAAAAAAACGCACAAAGGGCTGGGGTTGCAATCACAAAACCCACGTATGGAGCTCATGTAAAGGTATTGTGATAATAAAGCCCAATAGAGCCCAATATTGTGCGGAATAAGGACAAACACAGGTCAAAAGGTCAGCTGCATGTAAGTCCCATGTATAATGCTACGCTTGACGTGTTTCGTTTGGATGCCCAAACTTCATCAGGAGCTGCGGGGACATGCATAAGAGAACCTGCCTAAGGTGCCGCCACGCTAGTGTAATCGCGGCGGCATCTGCCGGCGCTATGATGGCCGTAAAGCGGCCGCGCCATTCGCCGTGTTAAATAATGTCTGCCACTCCCAGAGGGAGGGAGAAAGGTTCACGCACCTCAATGGTCCGGGGTGGAGGAGGCGGCCAGCCGGCACGTACAGCCTCCAGTAACCATGGTCACAGGTAAAACAAACCTGCCTCTGTTTGTAATGATCATATATGGGATATAACATAGGCAGTATATCTTGGAATTGGAAAAACCGTGAGATATGCGGCACATAAGATGTATAGACGGATACGTAAAGGGATGCAAGAAGTGTGATTAATATAGTCCCGATGGCGCCGATCAGTGCTGGTATACGATAATATGAAACCATTCATGATAATAATGGAAAATAATGGTTGTCAAGTTAATGATGGCGTTGAAATGACCGCAGATGGCATACAAAGCCATACATGACGATGGTCATATGACACTGCCAAAAGACTATGGTGACGGCTGAATAAACCATATGATAAAAATAAGTTGGGAGTTGGAAAATCCTGTGATGGAAAAACCAAATAAAATTCCCATTGTAATATGGCATAAATTCAGCAGTCAACCAAATAACATATGTATATTGGCAGAAAAATGCACATACTGAAACAACAAAAGCGCAAAGTGTAAACAAGAACACAGGATTAATCACACTATGCAACCCTAATGAAAAAGGGAAGGATGGATAGCAGTGTTGGGAAGAAGTGGGAATCATCTGACGCTGTGGTAACCAGGGGCAACCTGGGATGAATTGGTGAAACACCTGCTTAAATATCACAAAAAGCTAATCAATGAAGCAGACATAGGAAATATGATCGTTATTTTTCACCTCTGAGATTCATAGGGACAAAATCACCTTTTTGGATCTCACCATCCTTAGGAATGACACGGGCCAGGTACAAACCAGCTTACATCATAAGGCCACGGCCACGAATTTCCTCCTACATTGGGATAGTTGCCATCCTGTGGCACTTAAAAGAGGTATTTTGAAAAGGGACCCGTTGTTAGCCCAGATCAGTTCAGAAAAACCGCTGGTCTCGTTTAGACGAACCCACACGATTAGGAACAAGGTAGTACGCAGTAGGTTCATTATGTCACGGAGTGAAGACTTGTTGTCTAGAAGTAAACCAGTAGGTCATTTTAAATGCGGTAATTGCAATATGTGCAAATATGGCCTGCAGAAGAAGGTTGTGTCATTTGCTGGTCAGTACCACAGAATAAAAGACTTTATTAATTGTAGAAGCACCTACGTCGTGTACGCTTTGATATGCGATTGTGGTTGCTTCTACATAGGGAAGACAAAACGGTGTCTGTATGAACGCATTAGAGAACATGTGTCCTCCATTTCCTCAGGGAAAGGTTGCCCGCGGGTAATAGAGCATGTCCGGACAGTACACTCCGGGATTTGAGACCGCTGCACTTTGTTGGTTTGGAGTTAGTCCGGCCTCCGCTAAGTGGAGGGGATAGACACCGCCTACTCCTGCAACGGGAAAGTAGGTGGATCCTCCGCACTCAGGCCACAGGACCTTTGGGACTCAACGAACGCGCTGATTTATCAGTTTTCTTATAACACTCGACTGATTTTTGTAAGTGTCTTGTTTTGGTGGAACGTATGTTTTGTATTAACAGCGGGATGTCCCGCAAGAGTTTATAAGCGAGTGGCGTCCATGGTATCTTAGTAACCCGGGACGCTAGCGCTTTAAATTGACGTCATCATTGGATGACGTGGTGTGCAGTCTGAAGAAGCGCGGATCGCGCGAAATAGCTATTGCTGCTGGTTTGTCTGCTCATGTATGATATCTCGTGTCTGCCCCTACCTTCGTAGTGCACCGGTGTGTGCCGAATAAAAGCTTGAACATTATCCATCGTGGGTGAGTGCCTCCGTTTCATTCTACTTTAGCCTATACTTAAGAGAGGTATTCCTCGTGGCCAGTACCTTCGTGTCCGTCGCAACTGTTCCGATCTAACTGACTTTGGCAGTAAGGCTGGTGACCTTAGAAATAGATTTATCAGCAGGGGTTATCCGCCTGCGGTATTATCCTCAGCCTATCAACATTCCTTAGCGTGGGGTACTAGTGGGGTACCTCAGGGGTCAGTATTGGGCCCTATTCTCTTCAATATATTTATTAATGATCTTGTAGAAGGCCTGCACAGTAAAATATCTATTTTTGCAGATGACACTAAACTGTGTAAAGTAATTAACACTGAAGAGGACAGTTTTCTGCTACAGAGGGATCTGGATAGATTGGAGGCTTGGGCAGAGAAATGGCAGATGAGGTTTAACACTGACAAATGTAAAGTTATGCACATCGGAAGGAATAATGCAAGTCACCCGTACATATTAAATGGTAAAACACTCGGTAACACTGACATGGAAAAGGATCTAGGAATTTTAATAAACAGCAAATTAAGCTGCAAAAACCAGTGTCAGGCAGCTACTGCCAAGGCCAATAAGATAATGGGTTGCATCAAAGGGGCATAGATGCCCGTGAGGAGAACATAGTCCTACCACTTTACACATCACTAGTCAGACCACACATGGAGTACAGTGTACAGTTCTGGGCTCCTGTGAACAAGACAGACATAGCAGAGCTGGAGAGGGTTCAGAGGAGGGCAACTAAAGTAATAACTGGAATGGGGCAACTACAGTACCCTGAAAGGTTATCAGAATTAGGGTTATTCACTTTAGAAAAAAGACGACTGAGGGGAGATCTAATAACTATGTATAAATATATCAGGGGTCAGTACAGAGATCTGTCCCATCATCTATTTATCCCCAGGACTGTGACTGTGACAAGGGGACATCCTCTGCGTCTGGAGGAAAGAAGGTTTGTACACAAACATAGAAAAGGATTCTTCACTGTAAGAGCAGTGAGACTATGGAACTCTCTGCCTGAGGAGGTGGTGATGGTGAGTACAATAAAGGAATTCAAGAGGGGACTGGATTTATTTCTGGAGTGTAATAATATTACAGGCTATAGCTACTAGAGAGGGGTCGTTGATCCAGGGAGTTATTCTGATTGCCTGATTGGAGTCGGGAAGGAATTTTTGTTTCCCCTTAAGTGAGGAAAATTGGCTTCTGCCTCACAGGGGTTTTTGCCTTCCTCTGGATCAACTTGTAGGAAACAGGCCGAACTGGATGGACAAATGTCTTTTTCGGTCTTATATACTATGTTACTATGTTACTATGTTACTATGTTAGCGTGCACCAGAATCTCCCTTCTGAACCCTAGGCCCAAAAAGGATAATGAGAATGTTATCCGTCTCATAGGGACATACGATGGAGTGAACACCCAGATCAGACAGATTCTTGAACGGCATTGGGGATCCTTCGCATGGACCCTGACATTGCTGAATGCGTTAGTGAGAGACCCTCGGTTACTTATTGTCTTGGGAGAAGCTTGGGCGACAGACTCGTCCATAGTTTTTCCAGACTTCCACCCCACAGACGTGGCTCTCCAATTGCAGCAATGGCACTTTTCGGTGCAAGGGCTGTGTCGCCTGTTCTTCCATTAAAACTGGCGACACCTTCATCAGTACTAAAACGTCAAGGAGCTATAAAATCAGGTGCTTTGTAAATTGCAGAACATCTGGCTTGGTATATCTAGCCACATGCATTTGTGGCTTACAGTATGTGGGCAAAACCATCAGGGAATTTCGTCGCAGAATTGGTGAACACCTTGCAGACATAAGGAAGAAGGCCGACACGCCCATAGCTAGACATGTCAATGTCTCCCACCCCCAGGTGGCATCCCCCATCAGCTTTCAAGGCATTGAGGTGGTGCGCCCTTCTCCTAGAGGGGGACTTTGACAGGAGATTACTTTGCAAAGAGGCCCAATGGACCTTCAGGCTGGGTACGGTCAAACCGGATGGCCTTAACGATCATATTTCCTGTCTGCTTCATTGATTAGCTTTTTGCGATATTTAAGCAGGTGTTTCACCAATTCATCCCAGGTTGCCCCTGGTTACCACAGCGTCAGATGATTCCCACTTCTTCCCAACACTGCTATCCATCCTTCCCTTTTTTCATTAGGGTTGCATAGTGTGATTAATCCTGTGTTCTTGTTTACACTTTGCGCTTTTGTTGTTTCAGTATGTGCATTTTTCTGCCAATATACATATGTTATTTGGTTGACTGCTGAATTTATGCCATATTACAATGGGAATTTTATTTGGTTTTTCCATCACAGGATTTTCCAACTCCCAACTTATTTTTATCATATGGTTTATTCAGCCGTCACCATAGTCTTTTGGCAGTGTCATATGACCATCGTCATGTATGGCTTTGTATGCCATCTGCGGTCATTTCAACGCCATCATTAACTTGACAACCATTATTTTCCATTATTATCATGAATGGTTTCATATTATCGTATGCCAGCACTGATCGGCGCCATCGGGACTATATTAATCACACTTCTTGCATCCCTTTACGTATCCGTCTATACATCTTATGTGCCGCATATCTCACGTTTTTTTCCAATTCCAAGATATACTGCCTATGTTATATCCCATATATGATCATTACAAACAGAGGCAGGTTTGTTTACCTGTGACCATGGTTACTGGAGGCTGTACGTGCCGGCTGGCCGCCTCCTCCACCCCGGACCATTGAGGTGCGTGAACCTTTCTCCCTCCCTCTGAGAGTGGCATACATTATTTAACACGGCGAATGTCGCGGCCGCTTTACGGCCATCATAGCGCCGGCAGATGCCGCCGCGATTACACTAGTGTGGCGGCACCTTAGGCAGGTTCTCTTACGCATGTCCCCGCAGCTCCTGATGAAGTTTGGGCATCCAAACGAAACGCGTTGAGCGTAGCATTATACATGGGACTTACATGCAGCTGACCTTTTGACCTGTGTTTGTCCTTATTCCGCACAATATTGGGCTCATGATAGGTGTTATACCTTTTTGCTCTATTGGGCTTTATTATCACAATACCTTTACATGAGCTCCATACGTGGGTTTTGTGATTGCAACCCCAGTCCTTTGTGCGGTTTTTATTGGGACATTTTGCATAGATATCCAGCTATCTATGATACATCTAATCTATCAGCCGTTGTCCAGTTGGTAGCGGTGGCACAGAGATCCATTTCCACGACTATCATTGTGCTGCGCACATCGTGGTGTATGCATGATTGGATCCCTGTGTCCACTCTTATCTATTGTTAGTCAACCCCTGTTCTCACAATTATATATGTGTGTGTACTTTTAGCGTTACCAATAAAAGTTACTTTTTAGCGCCGTCTTTTCTCAGTGAAATGATTGTATAAAGCTGACATTTTAAAACGCCACAGTAATTAGAATTGTCTTAGTACTCTCCTCTTGCTAAGAAAAGAATATTCTCCTCCTCCAAGTAATAAGCCATCATCATTAGTCTCCTGCTTGCTGCAGTGGAGGGTAATAGCACCGCTTGTGTAAGATTTTTTTTATCATATCCTGCTCTGTACTGCATTCACTGAGGATCGCAGAAGCTTCTAGCAATTGCAGCTTCATACAGGCTTAAAAGACTAAGCCAACCACTAGAGGTTGCTGCTGTGTTAAAAATGGAGATGCAAGACACAGCTAAAAGGATTTCTAAGCCCTCATTAAAAATGAAAGAGGCCCTTCTAACCGACAAAATGGAGATATGTAATAACTTATTCAGTTTGTGGGAAAAGATTAAACAATGTATGCCTGCAGCACATGGATCAGGCTATAATGAAGATCAATTAAAGGCCATGTGTACAAAATTGAATAAGACCTATACAAGTTATAAGAGACTGTCTGAAAAATATTCTTCTCTGTTATCAAGTCTTGACTCAGAGGAATTCCTCCTAGAATTAAATACCCACACTGCACGTAATGATGAAAAATATACCAGATTTGTGGCAGTCAAGTCAATGCTAGAGGACAAGATATCACAACAATAGGAAACTGTGTCCCGCCATTCTAACTTTTCAAGGCACTCCAAGGCTTCATCCGTTCCTTGAGATCTATTGCTCAGTCCTCATCACTAAGGTCTCGCTCACAGCACTCTTCGCTGAATACATCATTGGTGTTGGCACGAGCAAAAGCGGAAGCAGCAAAGGTACAAGCTCACTGCATTAGAAAGGAAGCAGCCATTAAGGCACAAGTCGCAGAGACACAAGCTCAAGCGCAAGTGACCGAAGCCAAGGCCGAAGCTGAGTTGGAGGTCCTTCAGAAGGAAAGGGAAGAAGCAGTAGCCATGGCTGAACTCAGAGTTCTTGAAGAAGCTGCTGAAGAAGAAGAAGCTTATCATCCTATGTCCAAGATATCTAATGACTCAGAAAGGCATACCCTGCAATTCGTCCTAAACCAAAGCAAAGTCAATGCATGTGCACCAGTAGATTCGGCCTCTGCAAGCCAGCCTGCTTAACTCATGCGAGTTGAAAAAGAGGCAGCCGATAACTATACAGTTGACCCCAGTCCAGTGGACATTTCTCTTTCTTTCAGACCTCTGGCACCTTACACAGTACTTCAGGCACCATTAGAGACCAAGCCACTTCAAGCTCATCAAATCACATTAAAACCTCCTGAGACTAGTTGCCAACAACACCAGCAAGGGAGAAGTTCCCGTCGCCATGATGCAGGAAAAAAATGACGCATCAGAAATCGCTAAGTACCTCACCCTCAGGGACCTCATCAGTACTAGCCTTATGAACTTTGATGATCGCCCAGAGAACTATAGAAGTTGGAAGGCCACTTTCAAGACAACAGTTCAAACCCTTGGTGTACCGCCTATGCAAGAACTTGATTTACTAATTAGATGGCTAGGTCCATGGTCGTCAAACTGTGTTAAGAGACTCAAAACCGTTCATATCTACGAACCAGTCAAAGGCCCTCATCTCGCATGGGAGAGATTAGAGCAGACATACGGCGGCTCGGAAGTAGTTGAACATGCCTTATTTAAACGACTATACAACTTTCCTGAATTATCCAATACAGACCGCCGAGGGTTCCAGGAATTAAGCGACCTTCTTTTTAAATTTAAAATCATCAAATTTAAGGGGGGACCCGCAGCTACCAGGTCTCAGCTTTCTTGATACCTTCCATGGTGTGGGCCTGATCATGGAGAAATTACCCCTCAATATTCAAGTCCAATGGGCAACAACAAGTTCAAAATACAAGGAGCAACATCGTGTTCCCTTTCCACCGTTTTCATTCTTCTGTGAGTTCATCAGGGACTTAGCTAGGGCTAAAAACGATCCGAGCTTCAACACCTTGGGGACCAACATCTTTGGCTCTACTAGACAGAAACACGAGACTTTCAGTCCCAGACAGAGAAACCCTAAAGGTCTAATTTCCGTAAAAAAGACAGGGGTTGTGCCCACTACTAATGCAGGCGCTTCCAATGGAAATGAAAGCCCTAAGGAACCCAATCATCATTGCCCTATCCATGATAAACCACATCCTTTAAGGAAATGCCGTTTTTCATAGCAAAGCCCTTTGAGGAACGTAAGGAGTTCCTAAGGAGTCATAATATCTGCTTCAGATGCAGTGCATCCACTGAGCATTTCGCCAGAGACTGTGAGGTTCCAGTCAAGTGTTCTGAATGTAATAGTGATGTACATGTGTCCGCTGTTCACCCGGGACCAATCAGGTGGAACCTAAAACCAGTTAGCTGGGCAAGCTCCATTCCGATCAAGGCAGGGAGAGTCATGGCGGGAGAGTGCCGACCGACCAATCACTCCCGTCATGCCCAGATGCACAAGGGTATGCGTAGAAGGATGCGTAGTAAGTCTTGTTCTAAGATTTGCCTCGCGAATGTGTTACCTACTAGCCCTAAGTTCTTTGATCTGTTCAGGATAGAAGGAGAAACTACACACTACACCCTACACCCTAGGAACATGCTCTGGTTTTGTGACAACCTCAGGAAGAAGAGCTAGTGGTTTCACCTTAAGGCCCATCAAAGGAGATAAGAAACTTTCTCTTCCAACCCTTATTGAGTGTGACAAATTGCCGGACGTAAGGGATGAGATTCCCACACCTGAAGCTGCACAGCATCACCGTCATCTCAGGAACATAGCCAGAGAGATTCCTTCACTTGATAGCCATGCCAAGATCTTACTCCTGCTAGGTAGAAACTTTCTTAAGGCTTATAAAGTCCTTGAACTTCACAAGGGCCCTTTCAACGCTCCATATTCCCAGAAACTTACAGTGGGTTGAGTCTTCGTGGTGGATGTATGTCTGGACAGAACCCGCAGACCCTGCCAAGTACACTCTTTCAGAACTGACATATTAAGAGGGTGACGAACTTCTTACTTTAGGCAATGTCTAAACCACTACTATGTGCTAGAGGTTCCTTGCCTAAATATTCTAAAAACTTGTATATTGGATAGCAGCTTAAATCCCAAGGAGTCAGCTGCAGAAGAATGTTCCTGGACAGAAGGGCAGCTTGTAGAAATGCCTTGAAGATCTCAATTCGAGCCCTCTTCAAGCCATTCCCAGCTTTGCAATCCTCACACACTTCATCATCATGATGAATCCTATATCATCACTGACAACAAGCCTTCTGATTCATGTAGTTCTGATGAGAGACCGCAGAAATGTAAGCTTTCCAGTCAACCGTTTGACAATGAATTTAATTCTGTAAAGTTAATGTAGTTCTGTAATTCTGAAATATCTTCTGAATGTTTTATAAAGGAGTTTCCTTTAACAGAGGAAGAGTTTATTTCAGATACTTTGCAAGAACCTTCAGTTCCATCTGCAGTTGTTGATTGCACCCAAGAGGATCATAGTTCTTCCCAGTCTTCAACAGATGAGCACCTTCATATTGCTCAGCCTTTTCTGGGAACCACAGGGAAAAGTTCGCCGCCAATGTCCATGACAAATACTGAATGTCAACAACCCAAGTCTGTATGTACAAAGACAGATCCCATTTCAGAAATGAAAAGCGAACATGAGCATTCGCGTTCACGATCCATAGACAGTAAACGATCTACAGGGTGGGCCATTTATATGGATACACCTTAATAAAATGGGAATGGTTGGTGATATTAACTTCCTGTTGTGGCACATTAGTATATGTGAGGGGAAACTTTTCAAGATGGGTGGTGACCATGGCGGCAATTTTGAAGTCGGCCATTTTGAATCCAACTTTTGTTTTTCAATAGGAAGAGGGTCATGTGACACATCAAACTTATTGGGAATTTCACAAGAAAAACAATGGTGTGCTAGGTTTTAACGTAACTTTATTCTTTCATGAGTTATTTACAAGTTTCTGACCACTTCTAAAATGTGTTCAATGTGCTGTCCATTGTGTTGGATTGTCAATGCAACCCTCTTCTCCCACTCTTCACACACTGATAGCAACACCGCAGGAGAAATGCTAGCACAGGCTTCCAGTATCCGTAGTTTCAGGTGCTGCACATCTCGTATCCTTAACAGCATAGACAATTGCCTTCAGATGACCCCAAAGATAAAAGTCTAAGGGGGTCAGATCGGGAGACCTTGGGGGCCATTCAACTGGCCCATGATGACCAATCCGCTTTCCAGGAAACTGTTCATCTAGGAATGCTCGGACCTGACACCCATAATGTGGTGGTGCACCATCTTGCTGGAAAAACTCAGGGAACGTGCCAGCTTCAGTGCATAAAGAGGGAAACACATCATCATGTAGCAATTTCGCATATCCAGTGGCCTTGAGGTTTCCATTGATGAAGAATGGCCCCACTATCTTTGTACCCCATATACCACACCATACCATCAATTTTTTTGTTCCAACAGTATTGGAGGGATCTATCCAATGTGGGTTAGTGTCAGACCAATAGCGGTGGTTTTGTTTGTTAACTTCACTATTCACATAAAAGTTTGCCTCATCACTGAACAAAATCTTCTGCGTAAACTGAGGGTCCTGTTCCAATTTTTGTTTTGCCCATTCTGCAAATTCAGTGCGCCGATCTGGGTCATCCTCGTTGAGATGCTGCAGTAGCTGGAGTTTGTAAGGGTGCCATTTGTGAGTAGCTAATATCCGCCGAAGGGATGTTCGACTAATGCCACTCTCCAGTGACATGCGGCGAGTGCTACGCTGTGGGCTCTTGCTGAATGAAGCTAGGACAGCCACTGATGTTTCTTCATTAGTGACAGATTTCATGCGTCCACATTTTGGCAAATCCAACACTGAACCAGTTTCACGAAACTTAGCAAGCAGTTTGCTAGCTGTAGCATGGGAGATGGGTGGTCTCGTAGGGTGTCTTGCATTGAAATCTGCTGCAATGACCCGGTTACTGCGTTCACCAGACATCAACACAATTTCTATCTGCTCCTCACGTGTTAACCTCGGCGACATGTCAATGGCTGTAAACAAAGAGAAACTTGTAAATAACTCATGAAAGAATAAAGTTACGTTAAAACCAAGCACACCATTGTTTTTCTTGTGAAATTCCCAATAAGTTTGATGTGTCACATGACCCTCTTCCTATTGAAAAAACAAAAGTTGGATTCAAAGTGGCCAACTTTAAAATGGCAGCCATAGTCACCACCCATCTTGAAAAGTTTCCCCCTCACATATACTAATGTGCCACAAACAGGAAGTTAATATCACCAACCATTCCCATTTTATTAAGGTGTATCCATATAAATGGCCCATCCTGTACATCTAAATCAGCCTCACAAAATAAGCGCTCTTGCTCTAAATCGGTGACACAGACAGAGAAGTCACAATTGAAATCTTTGGCAAGATCAAGGAGAACCATGTCTCGCTCAGCTTCTATTGAAAGCAACAGAAAATCTCCAATAGTAAAAAAAAAAGAAATCCACATCTGGGGTGCATAAAAGATCACTCAAGAATAAACCAGAAAAAATAGGAAATATTTATAAGTTTCGGTGGAAGCAGGTACAACATCTCGCCAGTTAGTTCTGGAAAAGGTGAAGCAGAAAGTACCTCTGCCTGTTGCAAGAACACAGAAGGTGGCAAGAACCAAAGCCTAATTTAAAGGAAGGAGATTTTGTTCAGTTAAGAGACAAAAAAGTTGATTGTCTCGACTGGCCTACTGGACTTATTACTAAAGTTGTTTCCAGTTCGGATGGGAAGGTTCGCAAGGTGGAAGTAAGAACCGCGAGAGGTGGAGTAATCAAGACCTTCTTCCGCCCGTTACAGAAGTTGTGTTACTCATGCCTTTAGAACTTCCAGGTTGAGATCCCTTCTACCAAAGATGCTCATCATCTTCTAAGACTGTTTCCAGTACCAGCTCTATGGCCTAAACTGAATACATATCCTTTTTTGGTTTAAATAAATGTTCATTGCAATTTTATGGACATTATTCATCTGTTTATTCATCTGGTTTATGGACATTATTCATTGTTATTTTATACAATTCCATTGTATGCATATATATATATAGTGATATCTACTGATACCAGACGGGAAGTGTTCTGTTTCAGTATCTTGCATTGTGTATTGGTATGCTCCTCTCTTCCCCTTCCCCCCCTCCCTCTGTTTCAGCTTCTAGTTAGTTCAGCCCAGCCACTCCCTGTTTCCCAGTCATGCTTTGCTCTTAATGTGTGTTCAGCTTTCTGAGGAGAATCTCCATCTTCTTAGCTAGAAATTTATTGT
The DNA here is from genome assembly GCA_033119425.1 of Bufotes viridis. Taxonomy (NCBI): domain Eukaryota; kingdom Metazoa; phylum Chordata; class Amphibia; order Anura; family Bufonidae; genus Bufotes; species Bufotes viridis. The sequence goes on along the minus strand of CM065592.1, from coordinate 19,870,430 downwards.
TGGCATAATTCTTTTACCATCTGGATTTCCTGCAACATCTTGTAATACAATCTTCGGATTAAAAAGCCACTTGATTAACTCCTGGGTGTCTGATGCGTAAACTGTAAGTGGAGAATGTCTGATTCAACAAGTCACCTCCGTGCGCATAGAGGTTGCTCTCTCACAGATGCGTGATTGTATAAAGCTGACATTTTGAAACGCCACAGTAATTAGTTGGTGAAGTGACAGGGAGCGGCGATTGTACCCCTCAGATGCCGTGTTCATGCATGATCACGGCATCTGATTGTAAAAATGCAGTGTAAAAACAAATATATATATATATATATCTTACCTGATTCATTTGCTCTCGACGGGCTGCCCACCGCCATCTTGATTGAAGGTCTGGAGTAAAATCTTGCACAGGCCACGATGGCGTCATCACGCCGGCCGAAGCAATGATCTGAATCTTGATTTGCTCAACACTACTTTTGACCTACCCTCTCGATAGCTCATCAGTATGTGGTCGGTCGGGGCCACTGCCTTCTCTCAGCTCAACAAGCACAGCAATTTTCATTTTTCCGCAGCTGTGCTTGATATTGCAGCTTAGCCCTATTCACTTCAATAGGGATAAGCTGCACCTAGACTAAGCTTTGAAAAGACTGCAAGGGCCAGTGTCTTCTTAAACAGCTGATTGGCGGAGTCCTGAACTTCGGACCCCCACTGATCAGATGCTGGTGACCTAATCAGAGGATAAGTCATCAGCATAAAAGTCTTGGAAAACCCTTGTAATATATGAAAAGAGAAAACATCTAGGAAATAGCTGTTAATCAGTTTCCCTCCCAAAATGAAAAGAAAACTAAGCATCTCACAACACCTGATGTAATGAAACTCAACCTTTTAAACAGGCCTTCAAACATAACCCAGATAAAAGCTAAGCCAGTATCTTACCTGCAGCTAATTTCAGGGTGATTGTTCTTTATAAGAACAAAGCATAGAGAATTGGTTTAGCAAGCTGAGAGGCCATGCTCAGGGTCCAGGGGGTACTACTTTTACTTATGGAGAGAGCCTACTAGGCAGGAATAGTATTATAGGCCAGTCGAGATCCTCTGGGTGTGTGGGAAAAATATATTCAAATAAACATCTTTTTCTCTCTCTCTCTTCATGCAGGCAAGGTCATCATAATTGTCATGCCTTCAGCAAGTTTATTGTTAATTTATTCATAGTTTTCATACATAGTCGATTTGCTTTCTGTATAATTCTCTGTTGATTGTGTAACAGCACCCTACAGTGGCCGTTTTACATACAATTGCAGCTATTCATACTAGAAGTTTGGTCTACTCCAGCTTCCATACCTCAGTGGCCTTATCAGCCCTGCACATAGCAGTCACTTCCTCAGTTATAGCCATCTTTCCAGAGGTAGCACATGGTTTGGAAGACTCTGGAGTCATCCTCTACATCTAAGCTAACGGTAGCATCGCTGGTATGTCACATAGCCACATTACAGCCTGTTTGCATCTGTTTGCATATATATTTTGCATATCTTTTTCCTCTCTTTCATAGCATCTTAAAGTTAGCAGCTAGTGACCATGCTTGATAGGCAGATAGAATAACTTGCTCTGGTTAGATATGTATCTGTGTTTGTATGTGCATTGCTATGCACAGAAATGTATTATATGCATTGCTATATGTCAGACCCCATCTTAAGTGCATTGTTTTTCTGTTCCCCAGTTTTACCACGTATCTATCCTTGCAATAAAGACAAGTTGGATGTTGCTCAGTTGTCAATCCATTGCCGGGAAAGGTCTAGCTGTCTGTCAAGCTATGTACCTTCACACATAAGGAGGACAGAACAATAATAACTACTATGGGTGGAGGTAAGAAATGTTAAGGTAGCGACCTTGTTGCACTAATAAGTATGGCTTTTAGTTATATTTATGAGTTTTCCAAATGATTTTACTGATGACATATCCTCTGGATAGGTCTTTAGTAGTAATGACCCAATCACGAAGAGTGAGTAAATTTGGCTTTGGGGTGAATCAAATTTTTCATAAACTTCAGATTGAATTCCGCTTCCTATGCTTTGATTCGCTCAATACTTGTCATCAGTATCTGATCGTTGATAGTCCATCACCCAGGACCCTCTCCAATCAGCTGCTTGAGAAAGCACCAGCACTCGCAGTAGCTCCGCAGCCTTCTACAGCTTTTCCTAGGCCATGTAAAATCACATTCATCAGTCACGTGGCCTAGGCACAGCTTATGAATGATGAAGGGAAGGAGAGTTCCTGAAACGTGTCTGGGCTGGATTGCACACCTGATTGGAAATACCTCCGCAACATTAAGCATGGCCATGTTATACAATTGAATGAAATTAATGCCTTAACGATCATAATCAATACTAAGAAATGAGACAGATACTCTCTTTTTCTATTACGTTGGACGAAAGTCACGTGATCCAGTTAAATCTGAGACACCACTCCAACTCTCGGGAGATCTCGGGTAAGTTAGCTTGAGGAGTATGTAGCGAGACGCCGGCTCTGTCCCGCGCCGCCCGACCCTCGCCAAACCGAATAGAGGCACCAAAGAATAAAAGGAAGGTAAGAGGAACCAGTTTATGTGAGACTGTAATTACTGGTACAAGAGTGACTTCAGTTGAAAAACGCAACATATGATTCGCCATAACATCCACTGACAGCTACCATATAGAAAGTAAGGAACTTAACTATATATGCAATACCTCATGGAGTGAAAATTTACCTTTTGGCGGCTGCTAGTAACCCAGCGATTAGACTGGATATATATAACCCAACCGCAAACCACCATAAAGTACTGACTTTCCTGCTTTGCTACTCTGTTGGAACACAGAATTCCCTACAACGTATTTGTTGTCGGACACAAGAGACTATCTATATCTGTGATCTCTATACACATTTTATTTTTATTTTTGTTTTTATGATACAAGATTTGATTTTATGATATTTGATTAAACTGTTTATTATTGAGACCAAATGTAGAGTGCTCACTCATTACTCTGGTCCTTTTTTATGATATTTACAATTAGAGGGTGGGTGTCCCTCCATTTTGGGTTTGCAGCACTACAACCATAATTTTTCCAGAGTGAGCCACCATTTCCAAGCTATAACTCTCTACCATTTGTTCCCTCCAAGACCCAGATACTGCCTCCACCCTATATAATACCAGAGTAAGTACAGCTCTGCACATTGTTGCCCCCCTCACACACAGAAAAACCCAAAAAGTCAACAGACAACCCAGGCACACCAACCTGACCAAAAAACTCAGACAAGCTTCCAGGGCTGCTGAGCGGCGATGGAAGGCATTCTATTCTAAGGATCACTTCACTGCATACATGCAATCCCTCCTCATTTTCAAATCCTCACTCGCTGATGCAAAACAGGCCTACTTCTCATCTCTCAGATCTTCCCTGTCCCACAGTTCTAAACAACTTTTTAACACTTTTAACTCCTTTCTCTGTCCCCCAGCACCCTCACCCTCACCTCTCAGCTGAGGACGTTGCCAAATACTTCAAACAGACCCTCTACACAACTTCTCAGTCCTCTTCTCCCAAAACCCGCTTCTCCACCATTACAGGAGAAAAAAATCTCCACTCTACTCTCCAGATCACATCTCACCACCTGTGCTCTTGACCCAATCCCATCCCACCTCATCCCTAACCTCACCACAGTGTTTATCCCAGCCCTAACTCATCTCTTAAACCTATTACTAACCTCTGGTGTCTTTCCCTCTGGTTTTAAACATGCTACCATTACACCCATCCTCAAAAAGCCTTCACGTGACTAATCTTCTTTGTCCTGTTATCACCCCATATCACTTCTTCCATATGCCTCAAAGCTATTTGAGCAACATGTCCATTTTGAACTGTCCTCTCACCTCTCTTCCTGCTCGGTCTTTGACCGGCTACAATCTGGCTTTCGACCCCACCACTCAACTGAGACTGCCCTCACCAAAGTCACCAATGACCTACTAACAGCCAATGCCAAAAAACATTACTCTTTCCTCCTTCTCCTTGACCTGTCCTCTGCCTTTGACACAGTCGACCACTCTCTCATCTCTTGGCATCATTGACCTGGCCCTCTCCTGGATGACATCATACCTCACAGAGTGGACATTTAGCATCTCCCACTCTCATATCACCTCCTCGTCTCATTCCCTCTCTTTTGGTGACCCGCAAGGCTCTGTCCTAGGACCCCTACTCTTCTCTATCTACACTTTCGGCCTGGGACAGCTCATAGAGTCCCATGGCTTTCAGTATCACTTTTATGCTGACGAGACATAAATCTACCTCTCTGGTCCAGACATCACCACCTTACTATCCAGAATCCCACAATGCCTATCTTCTATATCCGCCTTCTTCTCCTCTCGCTTTCTAAAACTTAACATGGAAAGAAATGAACTTATAATCTTTCCCCATCTTGCTCAACCCCCAACAGACCTATCTATCACGATCAATGGCTGCACACTCTCCCCGGTCTACCAAGTCTGCTGCCTTGGAGTAACCTTGGATTCTGCCCTCTCCTTCCGACCACACATCGAAGCCCTTTCCACCACCTGCCGCCTCCAACTCAAAAACATCTCCCGCATCCGCCCTTTCCTCAACTTTGAGTCTGTGAAAATGCTTGTACATGCCCTAATCATCTTCCGCCTAGACTACTGCAACATCCTCCTCTGTGGCTTTCCATCTAGCACTCTTGCACCCCTTCAATCTATCCTCAACTCTGCTGCATGACTAATCCATCTCTCACCCTGTTACTCCTCTGCCTCTCCCCTCTGCCAATCCCTTCACTGGCTCCCTATTGCCCAGCGAATTCAATTCAAAATACTAACAAATACAGTACATACAAGGCTGTCCCCTTCATACATCTCTGAACTACTTTCCCAATACATCTCCACACGCAATCTCCGATCCTCACAAGACCTCCTTCTCTCCTCTGCTCTTATCACCTCTTCCCACAATTACCTCCAAGATTTCTCTCCAATGCAACTCCCACACTATGGAACTCGCTACCCCAACATATCAGACTCTCACCTACAGTGGAATCCTTAAAAGAAACCTAAAAACCCACCTCTTCAGACAAGCATACAACCAGTGACCCTGCTGCCTCTATACCGCCATGACCAACTTTACCCTCTCCTACTATGTCCTTCTCCCATACCATGTAGACTGTAAGTCCTCACAGGCAGGGCGCTCTCTCCTTCTGTACCAGTTTGTAACTCGTCTTGTTCATGCTTAGTGCAATTGTCTGTATTATGTATGTATACCCCTTTTCATATGTATGGCGCTTTAAGAATAAATAATAATAATAATACTTACCTCATCCATTTGATTGTGACGAGACTCCATCTTGATTGAAGATCCAGCGCTATTTTGCACGGCCCGTGATAATGTCACCCAGCCAGCTTGGTGACATCATGCATCACCACGCATAGGATTTCACGAGGATCCTCAATCAAGATGGTGGCAGCCAGCTCATCGCTCTCAAAGGTTAGTATGATTTCTTTTTTTTTTACCGCCATTTCAGGAAATCGATTCATTACCACGAACCACAAGGAAATTCGGCTTCATGGTGAATCAAAGTATCAAAGTCGATTTGCTCAACACTACTGATGATCTATCCTGAGGATAGGTCATCAGTAAGAGGTTGGTTCTACTGCCTTTTCCTTGGAGGTTTTACATGCCCTGAGATGGTCCTCCTTTCTCTGCCTGCATTATTTGGCATCCAGACAGTTGATAAGATTCCAGGTTCTAAAGATTGTTAGAATAGCATGGAAGCTATGGAAGTTTTTCAGTGGTTGTTATCATGACACCTGTGAGGGGTAAGCTCGCTTTCGTGGGTCACACTAACAAATTTCTTTCCCAGACACCAAGTTAAAGGTCCAAACACTGTACTTCATTGTGGCACATCTGCGTAAACATAAACAATTATACAAAATAAACACCTTGCCCATCTGGGCTCTACCTAAACAAAATAATATCCCTGACTAACATAACGCAGTTCACACTTTTTAGCCAGTCACTGAGCAACCTCCAGGCTGCAGCAAAACATTATGTCTGGGGAACTAGGGCCCAGAAGTCCGCCTGACTCTGGCCGTGCAACCCTCTCACTGCAGATGTTGCATGGTCCCCCAAACTCCAGGCTATTCAAAGCCTTCTGGCCCCTCTGTCCTCCTGACTGAGACCACACACTGAGCCTCTGCAGGCCCCTGCTTCACAAAACACTCTCTCTAACTGACACCCTGGGAGGATCTTTATCCCAGTCTGATTATCGCAGATGTCACCTGTGATCCTCTCTGGTTCAAGGGAACACCCATGCTGGAGTGGTGTGGATTGGTAGATCCCACTTCCAATCCTATCGGCCAATCCAAATAAAATCCGGCCCAGACTACACCAACAAGAACCTTGTCTCAACAACCTATATGCTGCTGAGAGTATTACATACCGGACTTTAGCTATCCCACCCAGCTAAGCTATTGAGTGGGATATACACCTCTTCCCACACTGTCCACCCTATCACACACCATATAGAGCTTGCATGTGTGGTTGGACATATGTCCACATGCTCCTGTTGTAACTCAGAGCAGCCTCCATCTCACCTTGTTGGTCCTGTTCTTCCATATGATCTTCTCCACTGTGATATTAAATGTAGGAAGACTTTGTACTGTTTTTGCAGATCCAACATGATAATTTAAGGCAAGGGATCTATTCTTTAAACTGAGCCTATTCACTAGGGTGAATTGAGTTATGAAATCTCCATTTTCATAGAAGAGACGATTTCCGGCATTATCCTTCTGGTTTCCCAGGAACCGGTGAAGCTGGAAGAGTAAAAAACTGAAATGTGTCTGGTTATTTCCAGGAAACGAGTCACATATGTGCAATGTCTACTGAAGAAGCGCAAAGAGTCACCAGAAAACTAGAGGAGATCTGCTCGTGTCCTGAGGGACTGGCATACCGCCCATATAGGCAGACTAGGCAGTTGCTATGGGGCCCGTGAGTGTGAAGGGCCCGGCCAGGCAGAAATGGCCCTCCCCTTTCCGACCTAAATGCACAGCTTCTTTCCTCCCGGCCTCTGCAGCTGCTGCCATCTGCCCAAGATACCGAGCTGGTCAATAAGCCAGGAGATGCTGTGTTTCCTGCTTATTGACTAGCTGAATTTTCGGCACCCTGACTTGACCTGTCCTCCTATCTTCACTCTGCTGCTTCACTGCCTGATACGTCTAGCATCATTACAGCAGCAGCACTCCATTACAGAGAGGGGCCCGGCAACTTCATTAGCTTCACTGCTCTGACCTCCTCCTGACCAGGTGAGGAATTAACCCTTTCAGGGACCAAACTGAGGCGGTACAGAGGCAGCAGACAGTGAGCTCACTACAATAATCCTAGGTGACTGCTGTGTCTGCCGGCTGAGGTTAGGGGTGTCATATATGTGTAGCAGGGACAGGGTTAGTAGGAGTGCTGCTGTGTGTTTATATACTGTATATATATTATATACACACACACACACTGCTTACACAGCAGCCTCCATATGCTTCCTACCACTCACAGACACATGTCTGTGAGTGGTAGAAATAATTTCAGGGAATTCAGTCTTTGCCCCTCATTGCCCTATTACGAAGAACGTATTTCTAATCGGGCGATAAGAGACAGAGACTGAACCCTCTATGTATATTTTTATAGATAGATAGATATATAAAGAGAGAAAAAATTAGATCTATTTATCTCTCTCTCTCTCTCCCTCTCTCTCTCTCTCTCTCTCTCTCTCTCTCTATATATATATATATATATATATATATATATATATTTATCAAACTGGTGTGAAGTAGAACTGGCTTAGTTGCCCATAGCAACCAATTAAATTCCACCTTTCATTCTGGAGAGCTCCTTTGGAAAATGAAAGGAGGAAGCCAGAAGCCAGTACTACTTTACACCAGTTTTTTTTCCCGTTTCCTGCTCTGCAATGTAGATGTGTAGCACAGTGATCACCTTTGCTGTCAGCTATATAGCTGATACATTGCTCAAACTGACAGGTGTGAACTAGCTCCAGTTCTGCCATTTTAACCCTTTGGGGGGCCCATTTCTGAGTTTTGCTATGGGGCCCCATGATTACTATGTACACCCCTGTCCTGAGGGGCTTATGTAGAGATTCATGGCCCTGGTGCAGATACATGCCCATCAGTCATAAACTAAACCCCTTAAAGGGGTTGTGTCACCTGAGCAAAGGCATTTATCATGTAGACAGAAAGGATCTGAAGATCCGAATACAATGTATTTGAAATTACAGGATGCGATTGGTGGAGGTGAATGCCGCTAAAGGGTTTCAACAGCTTGTAAAATTCTAAGGTTCACTTACTTTCTCTCCCTCCCTGTGCTGTGGATGTTTACTCAATGTACCCAATAAAATTTACATGAGCGGTACAATTGTCTGTGTGCTATCAATTCAGTCAGATTGTGTTTGTCTATAATAATCAGACAATAATAATCAATCAATGCAGACATCCAGGTAATTCCAAAGGGTTCACTTACTTTTTCTTGCTGCCCTATTTGAATAAACTTATTGATTATTCTCCTGATACAGGTTAAATAACAAGAAATTTTTATAGTTTGTATGTGGTAATATGAGCTACTGCATGAAAAACTTTTTTATTTTTTCATTTTATTCTTATAATGAGTGTTGAATGAATCAAAGTTAATGAGTGCAATCCGATCCAAAGTTTAGATAAAATTCAATTTGCCACAAATCTGAAATTCCTTACACTTCCTTGCATGGTAACGAAACAGATTTTTTGTAAAATGGCTCCTGCACATATTACAAAGTTAAAGTAAAAAGCCCGGCAAAGCGAGATCTCCCAAAATGCCGTGCAGATAGCCAATCAGCAGCTAGCCAGCCCCTGTGATGTCACAGCCCTATAGAAAGCCTCATTCAGCTCGGTCATGCCATTTAGGGACAGAATTGACAAGTGCTAGGGAAAATGTTCAAGAAGTCTTTAATTGTGGAATATTAGATAGGGAGTGTGAGGAATGTGAAAATTATGATTTAATGTGAGCCATGATTTTGATTTGATTCAACTTTATCGTCAGTGCACAGGTATAAATACAGGGTAAGGAGATGCAACCATCTGCTGTCAGATAGCAGAGAACTCAGCAGGGGGTCCTGGCTCAAGCAGGCCACTTGCGTACATTTCACACCTTCACCCAGCCAGCCAGGAACCCGGATAATTTCACAGGAAAAATCTCTCTGTAGGGGGTATCAACCATTGCCCAGATCAGTCAGATCCCTCAGACCTCATGGAACCAATGATTCATAAGAAATTATGAATCGCCCGTCCATCACAGTCATAAGTCCGTTATATATCTGCGACCCTGGGGCCACTACGGACATGCCCCTGGTTGTAGGTAGTGTTGAGCGTGAATTTTCGAATTGCGAATTTTTATCGCGAATATTGCAACTTCGATAATTCGCGAATATTGCAATTTCGAATATTCGTTTTTTTGTTTTTTTAGTTATTAATTCTTGTTGCTCTCTGGTTGTCTTCCCACTTCCCAAAAGCTGTTCTTACCTGTCCGGAGGATTCCTGGCTCCCTGCCCGCTTCAGTCAATGCCCGTTGCCGCTTCTGCCGACTTCCCTATGGGAACGCCTCCATGCTAAAATGTACTGTCGGATGTGAGAATCACGATCGCACAAATTTGACTAAGTTGTAATCGCAATGCGATTAATATAACCTGAATTATTCGCATTGCGATATTCGTTATATTCTAGCAATACAACCATTAGGAACTTAGCTCTAAGATCAATTCGCAATGAGAGTATATGTTCGCCTCGCAAATGAAACTTAGAGCTGAGTTGCTAATGGTTGTTGCTAGAATATAACGAAGATTGAGAATATAGTGCTATATTCGTGAATTCGAGATATTCTCAATCTTCGTTATATTCTAGCAATACAACCATTAAAAACTTAGCTCTAAGATCAATTCGCAATGCGAGTAAATGTTACGCCTCGCGAATGGAACTTAGAGCTGAGCTCCTAATGGTTGTTGCTAGAATATAACTATATTCTCAATCTTCGTTACATTCTAGCAAAAACCATTAGCAACTCAGCGCTAAGTTTCATTCGCGAGGTGAACATATACTCGTATTGCGAATTGATCTTAGAGCTAAGTTCCTAATGGTTGTATTGTTAGAATATAATGAAGATTGAGAATATAGTGCTATATTCGTGAATTTGAGATATTCTCAGTCTTCGGTATATTCTAGCAATACAACCATTAGGAGCTCAGCTCTAAGTTTCATTCGCGAGGCGAACATATACTTGCATTGCAAATTGATCTTAGAGCTAAGTTCCTAATGGTTGTATTGTTAGAATATAACGAAGATTGAGAATATAGTGCTATATTCGTGTGATATTCGTTATCTTCGTCAATTCTAGCAATACAAGGTACAACCATTAGGAACTCAGCTCTAAGTTTCATTCGTGATGCGAATATAAATTCGCGTAACATTCGCAATATATAAAATAATGACGAATATTCGATTTCAACGAATATATGACGAATATTCAATCGAATATTCGCGAAATATCGCGAAATCTAATATGGCACCTGCCTCTCATCACTAGTTGTAGGTTTGTAGTAGAGTGCCAGGAAGTGGAGATACACAGATCTCCCCACAGAAACCTAGTAATGGTACCATGGTTTGGGCTGTACCTGTAGCCGGAACCCAGGTGGTTCCGTTGGTCCCAGAACCATCTCCCTGTGACCTTCTGGGCTGGAGCTTTAAGGGGCTTTGTGGGTCGTTGGGCTGCCAGGACCAGCAGGGAGGGGGGACCCTTCCCAGAGGCAGGGAGGGGCCGACTAATGTTGAAAATGGCCAGGCAAGCAGAGTCCAGCGTCTTTCTCTGGAAGGGGGGTCACGTCGTATAACGTGTTTGGAGGGACCGTGGACAAACTGCTGATATCATTGTCCCCATGTGACTACAGCCAAGCCTTACAGCAATCCAGAACTCATCTTAACCTGAAGGACTCATCTAGCTGGTAACTGACTTTTGTTCTGCTTAACCCTGTTTGTACCACATCATCTGTATTTGCAACCTCAGAGCACTCTATATATTCTCTGTGTGTATTGTGTTATACCTAGTATACCCTTAAGGCTATTAAATATATAATTTAATCTTGTGCTGTTCTGGTATCTCGATCGATGAATTCCCATGTCCGTGTTTCGCCATAGTTATACGCTACTGGGAGTTGGTTTCTCACCCTATATAATCCCGTTAGCGGAACGGGCTTATATCAAATGAGAAACTGGTGGCAGTCTACCCGGGCTGAAAAAGCACTTTTTCACTGGGGCAGTGAAAAGGCTCTCTCAGCTTGTGGCTTCTCTGTGCCCACATGGACAAGCGGCGTCTGTGTAAACTGTACCAAGCGGACCTTACGTACTCCCAGGAGGGCGAAACATCACGTATTGGTAACCAGTGACTATACTGTATCTCGTGAGCTTGATATGGTTGACGTCAGGCGGGGCCACGAGGTGCAGTATTTGTCACCGGGAGTCTGCAGGGACAATGTACAGTGGTATCATCGTTACGCTCTGTTTTTTCCGTTAAAACCGAAACGCGATTTTATCTCCTTCAGTGTATTCTCCCCTAAACTTAGTGTCCCCCCTCTGTATGTGTACAGTAAGCACCTACAGTATATCATTATCTACAGTACTTGCGGCTGCGTTAAGCCGTATGGTCTGTCGGGTAGCCGACTTCATCATCCTCCTGTTCCCTATACTCTGTTGGACGCTGTACTGTAAAAGAAGAAATCAGGTGTCAGGGGTGGCGGGGTGGGGGGGGAGTTCACTAGACAGCTACACTGTACAGTACAGTACTGTACAGTAGCTCCGGCTCACGATGTTGCGCCTAGGACTAAGTTGAAATCACAATGCGATTCATAGAACTTGAATTAATCGCGTTGCGATTTCAACTTTCTCAAATCCGACAGTACATTCTAGCATGGAGCCGTTGCCATGGTGATGGGGATGCTCCATGAGCACGGAAGTCGGCAGAAGCTCTAAGTTGAAATCGCAATGCAATTCATAGAACTTGAATTAATCGCATTGCGATTTCAACTTTAACGACTTTAACTTTAACAGTACTGTACAGTAGCTCCAGCTCACGATGTTGCGCCTAGGACTGTGCAGTACAGTATGTGATAGGGCTTGAAGGAAGTGATTTTAGTAAAAGAAAAAAAATCGAATATCCGAACATTATTACCTAAAAAAATCGCAGTACCGTACAATTAATAGACCCGAGGTCATTGTTGCGGTCCGAAAAAAACTTAAAAAAAGGGTTCGATTTAGTAATAATATTTTTAGAAAAATGGCGACATTAGTGGTAACCACTCCCTAGCCACTTTAACAAACATCTGTGCAGTTCAGTATGTGATAGGGCTTGAAGGAAGTGATTTTAGTAAAAGAAAAAAATACGAATATCCGAACATTATTACCTAAAACAATTCGTAGTACCGTTCAGTTTATAGACTCGAGGTCATTTTGCGGTCCGAAAAAAAAAAAAAAGGGTTCGATTTATTAATAATATAAAAAAAATGGCGACATTCTGGTACAATTACTCAAATGAACTGCCATTTTCTTTTCCCTAATATTTTATATATCCCTAGGTGTGCTCTCATTGGCTCTTGGAGCCACGTAGTTTACTTTGGCCAATCACATTTCATTCAAAAATGCTCTGTTCAAAGAATATGGTATTTTCACCCAATGATATTAACGTTCCCACTTTAAGGTGAACCAATCATCATAAAGTTCCCACGCTTTTAAGGTTAATTGGTTATGACAGGTAATCAAAACAAATAATTAACCTCAATAGCATGGGAACCTTTGGTTCATTGGTTCACATGACCGTGGGAACATTCACATCATTGGATGAATATGCAATATTTTTTGAATGGCGCATTTTTTTCTTCTATGCGAATGGCCAAAGTGGGTCACGTGTCTCCAAGAACCAATAGGAAGACATCTTGTCCTGTAAAAAGATCTGACTGGAAATAAAATGACAGTTCCTATAAGTGATTGGGCCAGAATGCTGCCATTATTTTTTTATTATTTTTTGGACTTTCGATTTATTAAATACATTTAAACCGATTTTTGTGGTGGGCGCCCGACTGATCTCCTGTCCACTAATCTTTTCCTCTACCGGCTCACAGGCTACATGGTGATATACTGTAGTGTGTCCTATACTGTATGACAGTACTGTACATTCGTAGCAGTCCTCTGATTTTTTTTTTATATATAAAATTTTTTACAATCTTTGTCATTATCTACTGTACAGTACTTGTGGCTGCGTTAAGCCGTATGGTCTGTCGGGTAGCCGACTTCATCATCCTCCTGTTCCCTATACTCTGTTGGATGCTGTACTGTAAAAGAAGAAATCGGGTGTCGGGGTGTCGGGGTGGGGAAAGTTCACCAGACAGCTACACTGTACAGTACAGTACTAGTAGCTCCGGCTCACGATGTTGCGCCTAGGACTAAGTTGAAATCGCAATGCGATTCATAGAACTTGAATTAATTGCATTGCGATATCAACTTTCTCAAATCCGACAGTACATTCTAGCATGGAGCCGTTCCCGTGGTGATGGGGACGCTCCATCATGAGCACGGAAGTTGGCAGAAGCTCTAAGTTGAAATCACAATGCGATTTATAGAACTTGAATTAATCGCATTGCGATTTCAACTTTCTCAAATCCGACAGTACATTCTAGCATGGAGCCGTTCCTATGGTGATGGGGACACTCCATGAACACGGAAGTCGGCAGAAGCTCTAAGTTGAAATCGCAATGCGATTCATAGAACTTGAATTAATCGCATTGCGATTTCAACTTTCTCAAATCCGACAGTACATTCTAGCATGGAGCCGTTCCCATGGTGATGGGTATGCTCCATCATGAGCACGGAAGTTGGCAGAAGCTCTAAGTTGAAATCACAATGCGATTCATAGAACTTGAATTAATCGCATTGCGATTTGAACTTTCTCAAATCCGACAGTACATTCTAGCATGGAGCCGTTCCCATGGTGATGGGGACACTCCATGAGCACGGAAGTCGGCAGAAGCTCTAAGTTGAAATCGCAATGCGATTCATAGAACTTGAATTAATCACATTGCGATTTCAACTTTAACGACTTTGACTTTAACAGTACTGTACAGTAGCTCCGGCTCACGATGTTGCGCCTAGGACTGTGCAGTACAGTATGTGATAGGGCTTGAAGGAAGTGATTTTAGTAAAAAGAAAAAATCGAATATCTGAACATTATTACCTAAAAAATCGCAGTACCATACAATTAATAGACCCGAGGTCATTGTTGCGGTCCGAAAAAAAACTTGAAAAAAAGGGTTCGATTTAGTAATAATATTTTTAGAAAAATGGCGACATTCCAGTAACCACTCCCTAGCCACTTTAACAAACATCGGAGAGAATGTGCTCAGATTTAATGTCCATAGAGGGAAGGGTATACCGAGCCTTTATTTGGTAGAGACGTGCATGGAAACAAAAGCTTTTCTAAAACTACTCTACTAGCCATTAATTTACATTCTCCACCGCCTAGCTAATTTGTGGAGTCTGAACAATGCAAGTTGCAGCGCTGGACTTCAGTATATTTATATTTTTATTATATATAGTGCATAAAGATTATATAATATATATATATATATATATATATATATATATATATATATACATATATATATATATATTTTTTTATAATAAAATAATTATATATATATATATATATATATATATATATTTCTATATATATATATAATTTATATGAGAAAAATAGTAGAAACACATGAAACGTTTAGAAATTAACATACAATATAAAGAATGAAATTATATATTTTTATTTAATAACATAACAATAATTACACACACAACATTAAATTTATTTTATAACTTTCAATATATAAAATATAAACCATAAAGTCTAATAAACAGTATTTAGAATTGTAAATTGTATTTAATATAGTGCTTTTTTATTTGTATATAATTTATATGTGTTAGGGTATAGTAAATGAACATCAAATGGAAATAATTTTTATATATACTGTAGTACACTGTATACTACACTGTACAGTACATCACAATTACAGTTGTACTGTATAAGAACAGTAATGAACTTCACATGATTTACCACGGAGTTCCTCTTGGCATTCGCAATAGTCCATTCAGAGTATCTTTAATTCTTTTGGCCACTTCTTTAGTTACAACATATCGACTTTCTGTTTCACTGGCAATATATTTTCTTAAATTTTCGGGTAACGCATTTTTACCTCTTGCCCCTTCATAATTTACGGTATGTGTCCACGTTTTGTATACGTCAACGGGAACTAGTTCTTGAAACAGTAATTGTGCAAATCTATGTGCTTCGTTTTTTGCAGTTTTTTGAATATAGTTCACTTTGGCTGTGTCCAGGATACGAAGTTGGAAATCCGTGATTGTATTCTGCACATGAAGTGGTGAAACATTCAATGTGGAATGGCTTATAGAACTGTTTGTCATTATGGCGTTGTGAGTAGACAAGTGGCTACTAGGTGATTGGCAAACATCAATCAAACTGATTTTATGGCCTTTGCTGCAGTTACCCATTGCAGTGATATTCTCACTGCAACTGTTTGTTATTTCGCTGTATGTACATATGGGCATTGTATTGTTAATCCCGTTTTTACTATTTTGCGTTGATTCCTCCAATCTTTTTTGTATTTGTTGCATTCCACTTTCATTATTGTCCGCAACTGATGAAGATAAAACACAATTTTGATTTATAGTACTTGGCTGATTGGAAGAAGATATAGAATAAGGAATATTTTTTAAAATATCAGCAGTCACTTTTGAAACTGATTTCTGTACTTCTTCTTCAATACTTCTTGTTATAATACATAGTCCATTATTCAGTCCACGCTCCAAATGAAGGTTTATGTTAGCAAAAGCCTGGTTTACTCCTTCTTCTAAAGCATTTGTCAAGACAGACATTGTAAATAGAGATGAGCGAACACCTGGATGTTCAGGTTCGAGAAGTTCAGCCGAACTTCCGAAAATGTTCGGGTTCGGGATCCTAACTCAACCCGAACTTTATCCCGAACCCGAACCCCATTGAAGTCAATGGGGACCCGAACTTTAGGCACTAAAAAGGCTGTAAAATAGTCCAGGAACGGGCTAGAGGGCTGCCAAAGGCAGCAAAATGTAGGTAAATCCCCTGCAAACAAATATGGATAGGGAAATGAATTAAAATAAATAAAATAAAATAAATACAATTTAACCAATATCAATTGGAGACAGGTCCTACTGCAAGGAATCATGCGTCATATCACTCAACACTGGAGAAGGCCACTTTCAGTTATTTCGGCCCCAGCACCCAGACAGAGAATAGAGGTCCCACAGCAAGGAATCATGCGTCATATCAACCACCACCGGAGAAGGCCACTCTCAGTTATTTCGGCCCAGCACCCAGACAGAGGAGAGAGGTCCCACAGCAAGGAATCATGCGTCATATCAATCACCAACGGAGAAGGCCACTCTCAGTTATTTCGGCCAGCACCCAGACCGAGGAGACAGGTTCACACAGCAAGGAATCATGCGTCATATCACCCACCACTGGAGAAGGCCACTTTCAGTTACTTCGGCCCAGCACCCAGACCGAGGATACAGGTCCCACAGCAAGGAATCATGCGTCATATCAACCACCACCGGAGAAGGCCACTCTCAGTTATTTCGGCCCAGCACCCAGACCGAGGATACAGGTTCCATAGCAAGGAATCATGCGTCATATCACCCACCACTGGAGAAGGCCACTTTCAGTTATTTCGGCCCAGCACCCAGACCGAGGATACAGGTTCCACAGCAAAGAATCATGCGTCATATCAACCAACACCGGAGAAGGTCACTCTCAGTTATTTCGGCGCAGCACCCAGAAAGAGGAGAGAGGTCCCACAGCAAGGAATCATGCGTCTCTCCAGCATGTGCAAGGTGGAGTTCCACCTGGTGGGCACGTCGCATATGAGGCGGTGAGCAGGAAGGCCGAAGTTCCGCTGTAGCGCAGAAAGGCGAGCAGCGGCAGGATGTGAACGCCGGAAGCGCGCACAGATGGCCCGCACTTTATGCAGCAGCTCTGACATGTCGGGGTAGTTGTGAATGAACTTCTGTACCACCAAATTCAGCACATGCGCCAGGCAAGGGATGTGCGTCAAACCGGCTAGTCCCAGAGCTGCGTCGAGATTTCGCCCATTATTGCACACCACCAAGCCGGGCTTGAGGCCCACCGGCAGAAAACACTCGTCAGTCTGTTGTTCAATACCCTGCCACAACTCCTGTGTGGTGTGGGGCCTGTCCCCCAAACATATGAGTTTCAGAATGGCCTGCTGACGTTTACCCCGGGCTGTGCTGAAGTTGGTGGTGAAGGTGTGTGGCTGACTGGATGAGCTGGTGGAAGCAGAGGAGGAGGAAGCCGAGTAGGAGGAGGAGTCTACAGGAGGCAAAGAATGATGCCCTGCAATCCTTGGCGGCGGAAGGACGTGCGCCAAGGAACTCTCCGCTTGGGGCCCAGCCACCACTACATTTACCCAGTGTGCAGTTAGGGAGATATAGCGTCCCTGGCCGTGCTTACTGGTCCACGTATCTGTGGTTAGGTGGACCTTGTCACAGATGACGATGCGTAGTGCACACTTGATTTTATCGGATACTTGGTTGTGCAGGGAAGGCACGGCTGTCTTGGAGAAGTAGTGGCGGCTGGGAACAACATACTGTGGGACAGCCATGGACATCTGCTGTTTGAAGCTGTCTGTGTCCACCAGCCTGAATGACAGCATTTCAAAGGCCAGTAGTTTAGAAATGCTGGCATTCAGGCCCAGGGCTCGAGGGTGGCTAGGTGGGAATTTACGCTTTCTCTCAAGGTTTGTGAGATGGAGAGCTGAGCGCTGCCGTGTGACATGGTGGAGATGCTTGGTGGCGCAGGTGGTGTTGTCGGTGGCACATCCTCTGTTTGGTGGGCGGCAGGTGCCAACATTCCTCCCGAGGCGGAGGAAGAGGCCGAGGCAGCAGCAGAAGAGGGAGCAGGGGAGCCAGAGTGAGTTCCTTGCTTTTAAGGTGTTTACTCCACTGCAGTTCATGCTTTGCATGTAGATGCCTGGTCATGCAGGTTGTGCTAAGGTTCAGAACGTTAATGCCTCGCTTCAGGATCTGATGGCACAGCGTGCAAACCACTCGGGTCTTGTCGTCAGCACATTGTTTGAAGAAGTGCCATGCCAGGGAACTCCTTGAAGCTGCCTTTGGGGTGCTCGGTCCCTGGTGGCGGTGGCCAGTAGCAGGCGAACTCTCTTGGCGGCGGCTGGTCTGCTTTTGCCCCCTGCTCCCTCTTTTGCTACGCTGTTGGCTCGGTCTCACCACTGCCTCTTCCTCTGAACTATGAAAGTCAGTGGCACGACCTTCATTCCATGTGGGGTCTAGGACCTCATGGTCCCCTGCATCGTCTTCCACACAGTCTTCCTCCCTGACCTCCTGTTCGGTCTGCACACTGCAGAAAGACGCAGCAGTTGGCACCTGTGTTTTGTCATCATCAGAGACATGCGGACTCCGATGAGGTGGTATTCCCATGTCCTCATCATCAGGAAACATCAGTGGTTGTGCATCAGTGCATTCTATGTCTTCCACCACTGGGGAAGGCTAGATGGATTCCCTTGGGAAACCCTGCCAGCAGAGTCTTCAAACAGCATAAGAGACTGCTGCATAACTTGAGGCTCAGACAGTTTCCTGATATGCATGGGGTGATGTGACAGACTGATGGGCTTGGTTTTCAGGTGCCACCTGTGCGCTTTCTGCAGAAGACTGGGTGGGAGATAATGTTGTGAACGTGCTGGATCCACTGTCGGCCACCCAATTGACTAGCGCCTGTACCTGCTCAGGCCTTACCATCCTTAGACGGCATTGGGCCCCACCAAATATCGCTGTAAATTCTGGCGGGTACTGGAACCTGAGGTAGTTGGTTCACTAGGGCGTGTGGCTGTGGCAGAATGGCCACGTCCTCTCCCAGCACCAGAGGGTACACTAACACCACCACGACCGCGTCGCGTCCTTACTAGATGTTTTCCTCATTGTTACCGTTCACCAAGCACCACAATAAGGAAAACAATATTTGGCCCAATGTATTGATTTCAAATTCAGGCCTTTTTACAGGCACCTAACACTATCTGCCTATTTGTTTATGTAGCGTATTACACTAATCCAGGCACAGCAGTAACCACTGATTTAGGGAATATCTCTTTTAGGGCTAGTATTTAGGCCCTGGATGAAAGGTATCCTTTTTATGGACAGATTTACAATTGGCCTGCAACAGCTGGGACACCAGATTCAGGGTATTGCTATTTTGGCAGATTCAATTTCACCCCAGAACAAAATATATGTTTTGGCGGACACTATGAAACTCTGGCCTGCAACAGCTGGGACACCACTGATTTATGGTATTGCTATTTTGGCAAGTGAATTTCACCCCAGAACAAAATATATGTTTTGGCGGACACTATGAAATCTGGCCTGCAACAGCTGGGACACCAGATTCAGGGTATTGCTATTTTGGTAGATTAATTTCACCCCAGAACAAAATATATGTTTTGGCGGACACTATTCTATTTTGCCAGCCACAGCTAAAACCACTGATTTATGGTTTTGCTATTTTTGCAATTGAATTTCACCCCAGAACAAAATATATGTTTTGGCGGACACTATAAAATCTGGCCTGCAACAGCTGGGACACCAGATTCAGGGTATTGCTATTTTGGCAGATTAATTTCACCCCAGAACAAAATATATGTTTTGGCGGACACTATTCTATTTTGCCAGCCACAGCTGAAACCACTGATTTATGGTATTGCCATTTTGGCAATTGAATTTAACCCCAGAACAAAATATATGTTTTGGCGGACACTATGAAATCTGGCCTGCAACAGCTGGGACACCAGATTCAGGGTATTGGTATTTTGGCAGATTAATTTCACCCAAGAACAAACTGCAACAGCTGGGACACCAGATTCAGGGTATTGCTATTTTGGCAGATTAATTTCACCCCAGAACAAAATATATGTTTTGGCGGAAACTTTTCTATTTTGCCAGCCACAGCTGAAACCACTGATTTATGGGATTGCTATTTTGGCAATTGAATTTCACCCCAGAACAAAATATATGTTTTGGCGGACACTATGAAATCTGGCCTGCAACATCTGGGACACCAGATTCAGGGTATTGCTATTTTGGCAGATTAATTTCACCCCAGAAAAAAATATATGTTTTGGCGGACACTATGAAATCTGGCCTGCAACAGCTGGGACACCAGATTCAGGGTATCGCTATTTTGGCAGATTAATTTCACCCCAGAACAAAATATATGTTTTGGCGGACACTATGAAATCTGGCCTGCAACAGCTGGGACACCAGATTCAGGGTATTGCTATTTTGGCAGATTCATTTCACCCCAGAACAAAATATATGTTTTGGCGGACACTATTCTATTTTGCCAGCCACAGCTGAAACCACTGATTTATGGTATTGCTATTTTGGCAATTGAATTTCACCCCAGAACAAAATATATGTTTTGGCGGACACTATGAAATCTGGCCTGCAACAGCTGGGACACCAGATTCAGGGTATTGCTATTTTGGCAGATTAATTTCACCCCAGAACAAAATATATGTTTTAGCGGACACTATTCAATTTTGCCAGCCACAGCTGAAACCACAGATTTATGGTATTGCTATTTTGGCAATTGAATTTCACCCCAGAACAAAATATATGTTTTGGCGGACACTATGAAATCTGGCCTGCAACAGCTGGGACACCAGATTCAGGGTATTGCTATTTTGGCAGATTAATTTCACCCCAGAACAAAATATATGTTTTGGCGGACACTATGCTATTTTGCCAGCCACAGCTGAAACCACTAGATTTATGGTATTGCTATTTTGGCAATTGAATTTCACCCCAGAACAAAATATATGTTTTTGTGGACACTATGAAATCTGGCCTGCAACAGCTGGGACACCAGATTCAGGGTATTGCTATTTTGGCAGATTAATTTCACCCCAGAACAAAATATATGTTTTGGCGGACACTATTCTATTTTGCCAGCCACAGCTGAAACCACTGATTCATGGTATTGCTATTTTGGCAATTGAATTTCACCACAGAAAATAATCTATCCTTTGCCAGACAGCAGACAGTATTATACTTGTCTAGCCAAAGCTGGAACACCAGATTTAGGGGATTGGTATTTGGGCAATTGTATTTTAACCCCTTAATAAAATATAGAAATTGCTATCCTGAGTTTCTAGGGGTGACAATTAGCACAGCCAAGCCCCTGATGTAGGATATAGCAAAAAAAACTAGTATTGATGGATTGATGGACTTGGTGGCAGCTTCTTCTGGTGCACCACAAGTCACAAAATGGCCGCCGATCAACCCAGAAAATAAGTGACAGAAAAACGCTCTGTGCAGCCTAAAAACCAGTGAGCAAGTAACTAGCAGAAGTTCAATCATTCACAGCTGTAGATCGATCCGTTCATTAGGTGCTGTTGCTGACTTTACCCTGCCTAATCTCGCCCTGACAGAAGCTGCGTCCTCTCCCTACACTAATCAGAGCAGTGTGACGTGCGGCGCTACGTGACTCCAGCTTAAATAGAGGCTGGGTCACATGCTGCACTGGCCAATCACAGCCATGCCATTAGTAGGCATGGCTGTGATGGGCTCTTAGAGCAAGAAGTAAAACGCTAGCTGATTGGCTGCTGTGCAGCCCTTCAGAAAGCGGGAAGAAATCGCCGAACAACGAACCCGAACCCGAACTTTTTGAAAATGTCGGGTTCGGGTCCGTGTCCCGGACACCCCAAAGTCGATGCTGAACCCGAGCGATGCTCGAACTGTTCGCTCAACACTAGTGTAAATGAATGTCCAGTGATTTGAGAAAAAGCTTTTGTTTCCCTGCACGTCTCTAACAAAGCAAACCTAAAGGTGTACCCCATCCCTCCCTTCCCATCCCAATATCATAGTGCCACCCTCTCCCCCTGCCCCCTAATGTGTGTGCCAATAAGAAGTGCCTATCTCTCCCCCCATTTGCCAATATCATAGTGCCAATAGCCCCTCCTCCCCTGTGGCAGTAAAAGTAACAGTCCAGTATTCAAAAAAAAAAAAAAACACATATACTTACCTCCATGTTAGGCAAGCCTCATTTATCCTGTCTTTCAGGAAGAAGTTTGTGAGGGGAATCGAACCGTGACCATTAGGATGAAAGGCAAGACACTTCAACCACAGGCTATATCAGCTGCATAGCCAGGTAGCTAAAAAAGAATAAGACCTTCTAGATAAGGAGAACTTTGATAGTGTATCCATACACATTACAGCTGCTAACACACCAAGCTCTGCTACATCCATATACAATGTGCTGGTGCAGCTGTAGTATGTATGGATACATATCAAGATTCTCCATCAGAGGTCATTTTTTTTTTTTTTTATTTTTTTAGCTATCTGGCTATGCAGCTGATCTAGTGCTTGTGGTTAAGTGTCTTGCTTTTGAACCTAATGGTCGCATGGTTACCATCCCAGGGCAAGACTTTTCTGAAAGAAAGAATGAATACGTTTTAAATAGACAAGGAGCGAGAGGACAGTGCGATTCACTGTGTGATTAGCGATCGGGAGAGGAGTGAGGACACGTGCTGATTACCAGGAGGAAGAGGAATGGGACAACACGTGCTTGCTGGGCCCCTCCCTGTAAGCCCGGGCCCCAAAGCAGCTGCTTCCCCTGCTTCCCGGTAGTTACGCCCCTGGTGAGGATGAGGAGCTGAAAACAATAGGCTTGTTAATACGCTTGTTACCAACCCAATACACCGACAGCATAGCCCCTTTCAGCAACAGCAGTGTACTGTATAAGTTACTATGTGTGACACTGTAATATGTGTGTAAAGTATATGTGTGGATAATAACATAAATAAATACTGTACTATATATACAGACACTAATAACACTTATAGTGAGTTAGACGTGTATTATACTGTACCCTCCCCTTTTTACTTATCTATTCTGAGCTGTCATTATGTTTAAATTACAAGTGAGTTATACCTCATAAGGGAAGATAAAATCTTCCAACCTATGGCTAGAGTTCTTAGTGTCGTCATTTAGGTCCCTAACCTGTCAATTTGCTTACCAACGCTTGCCTGCCAGACTTAGTCTCGGAGGTTAAAACCTTCAAGCCCATAGCGCATGTCCCCAGTCTTAGTGATTTTTCACTGCGCTTCTCTTCCACACATATCTTTACACTGAGGCTATTTCAGAATGATCTTCCTTTAAAAATAGAGGAATTTACCCATATACTTCCACTAACCATTATACAGCGATCCTACTTCTGCACCTACTTCATTAACCAGCGATCCTCCTTTTATAACATATTATTAACTAATAATCAAATTTATTAATAATTAATAATATATTAAAATAACTAGATAATTGTTTAGGGTGGGTATCGTTTAAGTATACATTATTAAAAAATATACATAGATAAACAAGATCAAAGTAATTGGAATGGACATTATGAAAATATTACCAAAATAAATATGATTATAATACAAAATAGTAAATGTTCAATCTAAAAATGGAAAATCATAAATGACTAGACTTGATAGGATGAGTTTATGAGCTACATTTAATGATCATGTTCTGATAAATAAATAATACAAATTATAATTGGAACAATCATGATTAGAATATAGAATACACAACTATGATTTTAAAATAGAAAAAATATGATAAAGGAAAACTAATGCCCCGCTATAACCCCTATAAAAAAAACTGAACTGGGAACAGCTTGATGCTAGAATGTACTGTCGGATTTGAGAAAGTTGAATCGCAATGCGATTAATTCAAGTTCCTATGAATCGCATTGCGATTTCAACTTAGTCAGGCGCAACATCGCGAGCGGAGCTGCTGTACAGTACTGTACTGTACAGTTTATCCAAGGCTTCATCCGTTCCTTGAGATCTATTGCTCAGTCCTCATCACTAAGGTCTCGCTCACAGCACTCTTCGCTGAATACATCATTGGTGTTGGCACGAGCAAAAGCGGAAGCAGCAAAGGTACAAGCTCACTGCATTAGAAAGGAAGCAGCCATTAAGGCACAAGTCGCAGAGACACAAGCTCTAGCGCAAGTGACCGAAGCCAAGGCCGAAGCTGAGTTGGAGGTCCTTCAGAAGGAAAGGGAAGAAGCAGTAGCCATGGCTGAACTCAGAGTTCTTGAAGAAGCTGCTGAAGAAGAAGAAGCTTATCATCCTATGTCCAAGATATCTAATGACTCAGAAAGGCATACCCTGCAATTCGTCCTAAACCAAAGCAAAGTCAATGCATGTGCACCAGTAGATTCGGCCTCTGCAAGCCAGCCTGCTTAACTCATGCGAGTTGAAAAAGAGGCAGCCGATAACTATACAGTTGACCCCAGTCCAGTGGACATTTCTCTTTCTTTCAGACCTCTGGCACCTTACACAGTACTTCAGGCACCATTAGAGACCAAGCCACTTCAAGCTCATCAAATCACATTAAAACCTCCTGAGACTAGTTGCCAACAACACCAGCAAGGGAGAAGTTCCCGTCGCCATGATGCAGAAAAAAATGACGCATCAGAAATCGCTAAGTACCTCACCCTCAGGGACCTCATCAGTACTAGCCTTATGAACTTTGATGATCACCCAGAGAACTATAGAAGTTGGAAGGCCACTTTCAAGACAACAGTTCAAACCCTTGGTGTACCGCCTATGCAAGAACTTGATTTACTAATTAGATGGCTAGGTCCATGGTCGTCAAACTGTGTTAAGAGACTCAAAACCGTTCATATCTATGAACCAGTCAAAGGCCCTCATCTCGCATGGGAGAGATTAGAGCAGACATACGGCGGCTCGGAAGTAGTGGAACGTGCCTTATTTAAACGACTATACAACTTTCCTGAATTATCCAATACAGACCGCCGAGGGTTCCAGGAATTAAGCGACCTTCTTTTAAATTTAAAATCATCAAATTTAAGGGGGACCCGCAGCTACCAGGTCTCAGCTTTCTTAATACCTTCCATGGTGTGGGCCTGATCATGGAGAAATTACCCCTCAATATTCAAGTCCAATGGGCAACAACAAGTTCAAAATACAAGGAACAACATCGTGTTCCCTTTCCACCGTTTTCATTCTTCTGTGAGTTCATCAGGGACTTAGCTAGGGCTAAAAACGATCCGAGCTTCAACACCTTGGGGACCAACATCTTTGGCTCTACTAGACAGAAACACGAGACTTTCAGTCCCAGACAGAGAAACCCTAAAGGTCTAATTTCCGTAAAAAGACAGGGTTGTGCCCACTACTAATGCAGGCGCTTCCAATGGAAATGAAAGCCCTAAGGAACCCAATCATCATTGCCCTATCCATGATAAACCACATCCTTTAAGGAAATGCCGTTTTTTCATAGCAAAGCCCTTTGAGGAACGTAAGGAGTTCCTAAGGAGTCATAATATCTGCTTCAGATGCAGTGCATCCACTGAGCATTTCGCCAGAGACTGTGAGGTTCCAGTCAAGTGTTCTGAATGTAATAGTGATGTACATGTGTCCGCTGTTCACCCGGGACCAATCAGGTGGAACCTAAAACCAGTTAGCTGGGCAAGCTCCATTCCGATCAAGGCAGGGAGAGTCATGGCGGGAGAGTGCCGACCGACCAATCACTCCCGTCATGCCCAGATGCACAAGGGTATGCGTAGAAGGATGCGTAGTAAGTCTTGTTCTAAGATTTGCCTCGCGAATGTGTTACCTACTAGCCCTAAGTTCTTTGATCTGTTCAGGATAGAAGGAGAAACTACACACTACACCCTACACCCTAGGAACATGCTCTGGTTTTGTGACAACCTCAGGAAGAAGAGCTAGTGGTTTCACCTTAAGGCCCATCAAAGGAGATAAGAAACTTTCTCTTCCAACCCTTATTGAGTGTGACAAATTGCCGGACGTAAGGGATGAGATTCCCACACCTGAAGCTGCACAGCATCACCGTCATCTCAGGAACATAGCCAGAGAGATTCCTTCACTTGATAGCCATGCCAAGATCTTACTCCTGCTAGGTAGAAACTTTCTTAAGGCTTATAAAGTCCTTGAACTTCACAAGGGCCCTTTCAACGCTCCATATTCCCAGAAACTTACAGTGGGTTGAGTCTTCGTGGTGGATGTATGTCTGGACAGAACCCGCAGACCCTGCCAAGTACACTCTTTCAGAACTGACATATTAAGAGGGTGACGAACTTCTTACTTTAGGCAATGTCTAAACCACTACTATGTGCTAGAGGTTCCTTGCCTAAATATTCTAAAAACTTGTATATTGGATAGCAGCTTAAATCCCAAGGAGTCAGCTGCAGAAGAATGTTCCTGGACAGAAGGGCAGCTTGTAGAAATGCCTTGAAGATCTCAATTCGAGCCCTCTTCAAGCCATTCCCAGCTTTGCAATCCTCACACACTTCATCATCATGATGAATCCTATATCATCACTGACAACAAGCCTTCTGATTCATGTAGTTCTGATGAGAGACCGAAATGTAAGCTTTCCAGTCAACCGTTTGACAATGAATTTAATTCTGTAAAGTTAATGTAGTTCTGTAATTCTGAAATATCTTCTGAATGTTTTATAAAGGAGTTTCCTTTAACAGAGGAAGAGTTTATTTCAGATACTTTGCAAGAACCTTCAGTTCCATCTGCAGTTGTTGATTGCACCCAAGAGGATCATAGTTCTTCCCAGTCTTCAACAGATGAGCACCTTCATATTGCTCAGCCTTTTCTGGGAACCACAGGGAAAAGTTCGCCGCCAATGTCCATGACAAATACTGAATGTCAACAACCCAAGTCTGTATGTACAAAGACAGATCCCATTTCAGAAATGAAAAGCGAACATGAGCATTCGCGTTCACGATCCATAGACAGTAAACGATCTACAGGGTGGGCCATTTATATGGATACACCTTAATAAAATGGGAATGGTTGGTGATATTAACTTCCTGTTGTGGCACATTAGTATATGTGAGGGGAAACTTTTCAAGATGGGTGGTGACCATGGCGGCAATTTTGAAGTCGGCCATTTTGAATCCAACTTTTGTTTTTCAATAGGAAGAGGGTCATGTGACACATCAAACTTATTGGGAATTTCACAAGAAAAACAATGGTGTGCTAGGTTTTAACGTAACTTTATTCTTTCATGAGTTATTTACAAGTTTCTGACCACTTCTAAAATGTGTTCAATGTGCTGTCCATTGTGTTGGATTGTCAATGCAACCCTCTTCTCCCACTCTTCACACACTGATAGCAACACCGCAGGAGAAATGCTAGCACAGGCTTCCAGTATCCGTAGTTTCAGGTGCTGCACATCTCGTATCCTTAACAGCATAGACAATTGCCTTCAGATGACCCCAAAGATAAAAGTCTAAGGGGGTCAGATCGGGAGACCTTGGGGGCCATTCAACTGGCCCATGATGACCAATCCGCTTTCCAGGAAACTGTTCATCTAGGAATGCTCGGACCTGACACCCATAATGTGGTGGTGCACCATCTTGCTGGAAAAACTCAGGGAACGTGCCAGCTTCAGTGCATAAAGAGGGAAACACATCATCATGTAGCAATTTCGCATATCCAGTGGCCTTGAGGTTTCCATTGATGAAGAATGGCCCCACTATCTTTGTACCCCATATACCACACCATACCATCAATTTTTTTGTTCCAACAGTATTGGAGGGATCTATCCAATGTGGGTTAGTGTCAGACCAATAGCGGTGGTTTTGTTTGTTAACTTCACTATTCACATAAAAGTTTGCCTCATCACTGAACAAAATCTTCTGCGTAAACTGAGGGTCCTGTTCCAATTTTTGTTTTGCCCATTCTGCAAATTCAGTGCGCCGATCTGGGTCATCCTCGTTGAGATGCTGCAGTAGCTGGAGTTTGTAAGGGTGCCATTTGTGAGTAGCTAATATCCGCCGAAGGGATGTTCGACTAATGCCACTCTCCAGTGACATGCGGCGAGTGCTACGCTGTGGGCTCTTGCTGAATGAAGCTAGGACAGCCACTGATGTTTCTTCATTAGTGACAGATTTCATGCGTCCACATTTTGGCAAATCCAACACTGAACCAGTTTCACGAAACTTAGCAAGCAGTTTGCTAGCTGTAGCATGGGAGATGGGTGGTCTCGTAGGGTGTCTTGCATTGAAATCTGCTGCAATGACCCGGTTACTGCGTTCACCAGACATCAACACAATTTCTATCTGCTCCTCACGTGTTAACCTCGGCGACATGTCAATGGCTGTAAACAAAGAGAAACTTGTAAATAACTCATGAAAGAATAAAGTTACGTTAAAACCAAGCACACCATTGTTTTTCTTGTGAAATTCCCAATAAGTTTGATGTGTCACATGACCCTCTTCCTATTGAAAAAACAAAAGTTGGATTCAAAGTGGCCAACTTTAAAATAGCAGCCATAGTCACCACCCATCTTTAAAAGTTTCCCCCCTCACATATACTAATGTGCCACAAACAGGAAGTTAATATCACCAACCATTCCCATTTTATTAAGGTGTATCCATATAAATGGCCCACCCTGTACATCTAAATCAGCCTCACAAAATAAGCGCTCTTGCTCTAAATCGGTGACACAGACAGAGAAGTCACAATTGAAATCTTTGGCAAGATCAAGGAGAACCATGTCTCGCTCAGCTTCTATTGAAAGCAACAGAAAATCTCCAATAGTAAAAAAAAAAGAAATCCACATCTGGGGTGCATAAAAGATCACTCAAGAATAAACCAGAAAAAATAGGAAATATTTATAAGTTTCGGTGGAAGCAGGTACAACATCTCGCCAGTTAGTTCTGGAAAAGGTGAAGCAGAAAGTACCTCTGCCTGTTGCAAGAACACAGAAGGTGGCAAGAACCAAAGCCTAATTTAAAGGAAGGAGATTTTGTTCAGTTAAGAGACAAAAAGTTGATTGTCTCGACTGGCCTACTGGACTTATTACTAAAGTTGTTTCCAGTTCGGATGGGAAGGTTCGCAAGGTGGAAGTAAGAACCGCGAGAGGTGGAGTAATCAAGACCTTCTTCCGCCCGTTACAGAAGTTGTGTTACTCATGCCTTTAGAACTTCCAGGTTGAGATCCCTTCTACCAAAGATGCTCATCATCTTCTAAGACTGTTTCCAGTACCAGCTCTATGGCCTAAACTGAATACATATCCTTTTTGGTTTGAATAAATGTTCATTGCATGTTTATGGACATTATTCATCTGTTTATTCATCTGGTTTATGGACATTATTCATTGTTATTTTATACAATTCCATTGTATGCATATATATATAGTGATATCTACTGATACCAGACGGGAAGTGTTCTGTTTCAGTATCTTGCATTGTGTATTGGTATGCTCCTCTCTTCCCCTTCCCCCTCCCTCTGTTTCAGCTTCTACTTAGTTCAGCCCAGCCACTCCCTGTTTCCCAGTCATGCTTTGCTCTTAATGTGTGTTCAGCTTTCTGAGGAGAATCTCCATCTTCTTAGCTAGAAATTTATTGTTGGCATAATTCTTTTACCATCTGGATTTCCTGCAACATCTTGTAATACAATCTTCGGATTAAAAAGCCACTTGATTAACTCCTGGGTGTCTGATGCGTAAACTGTAAGTGGAGAATGTCTGATTCAACAAGTCACCTCCGTGCGCATAGAGGTTGCTCTCTCACAGATGCGTGATTGTATAAAGCTGACATTTTGAAACGCCACAGTAATTAGTTGGTGAAGTGACAGGGAGCGGCGATTGTACCCCTCAGATGCCGTGTTCATGCATGATCACGGCATCTGATTGTAAAAATGCAGTGTAAAAACAAATATATATATATATATATCTTACCTGATTCATTTGCTCTCGACGGGCTGCCCACCGCCATCTTGATTGAAGGTCTGGAGTAAAATCTTGCACAGGCCACGATGGCGTCATCACGCCGGCCGAAGCAATGATCTGAATCTTGATTTGCTCAACACTACTTTTGACCTACCCTCTCGATAGCTCATCAGTATGTGGTCGGTCGGGGCCACTGCCTTCTCTCAGCTCAACAAGCACAGCAATTTTCATTTTTCCGCAGCTGTGCTTGATATTGCAGCTTAGCCCTATTCACTTCAATAGGGATAAGCTGCACCTAAACTAAGCTTTGAAAAGACTGCAAGGGCCAGTGTCTTCTTAAACAGCTGATTGGCGGAGTCCTGAACTTCGGACCCCCACTGATCAGATGCTGGTGACCTAATCAGAGGATAAGTCATCAGCATAAAAGTCTTGGAAAACCCTTGTAATATATGAAAAGAGAAAACATCTAGGAAATAGCTGTTAATCAGTTTCCCTCCCAAAATGAAAAGAAAACTAAGCATCTCACAACACCTGATGTAATGAAACTCAACCTTTTAAACAGGCCTTCAAACATAACCCAGATAAAAGCTAAGCCAGTATCTTACCTGCAGCTAATTTCAGGGTGATTGCGCTTTATAAGAACAAAGCATAGAGAATTGGTTTAGCAAGCTGAGAGGCCATGCTCAGGGTCCAGGGGTACTACTTTTACTTATGGAGAGAGCCTACTAGGCAGGAAAAGTATTATAGGCCAGTCGAGATCCTCTGGGTGTGTGGGAAAAATATATTCAAATAAACATCTTTTTCTCTCTCTCTTCATGCAGGCAAGGTCATCATAATTGTCATGCCTTCAGCAAGTTTATTGTTAATTTATTCATAGTTTTCATGCATAGTCGATTTGCTTTCTGTATAATTCTCTGTTGATTGTGTAACAGCACCCTACAGTGGCCGTTTTACATACAATTGCAGCTATTCATACTAGAAGTTTGGTCTACTCCAGCTTCCATACCTCAGTGGCCTTATCAGCCCTGCACATAGCAGTCACTTCCTCAGTTATAGCCATCTTTCCAGAGGTAGCACATGGTTTGGAAGACTCTGGAGTCATCCTCTACATCTAAGCTAACGGTAGCATCGCTGGTATGTCACATAGCCACATTACAGCCTGTTTGCATCTGTTTGCATATATATTTTGCATATCTTTTCCTCTCTTTCATAGCATCTTAAAGTTAGCAGCTAGTAACCATGCTTGATAGGCAGATAGAATAACTTGCTCTGGTTAGATATGTATCTGTGTTTGTATGTACATTGCTATGCACAGAAATGTATTATATGCATTGCTATATGTCAGACCCCATCTTAAGTGCATTGTTTTTCTGTTCCCCAGTTTTACCACGTATCTATCCTTGCAATAAAGACAAGTTGGATGTTGCTCAGTTGTCAATCCATTGCCGGGAAAGGTCTAGCTGTCTGTCAAGCTATGTACCTTCACACATAAGGAGGACAGAACAATAATAACTACTATGGGTGGAGGTAAGAAATGTTAAGGTAGCGACCTTGTTGCACTAATAAGTATGGCTTTTAGTTATATTTATGAGTTTTCCAAATGATTTTACTGATGACATATCCTCTGGATAGGTCTTTAGTAGTAATGACCCAATCACGAAGAGTGAGTAAATTTGGCTTTGGGGTGAATCAAATTTTTCATAAACTTCAGATTGAATTCCGCTTCCTATGCTTTGATTCGCTCAATACTTGTCATCAGTATCTGATCGTTGATAGTCCATCACCCAGGACCCTCTCCAATCAGCTGCTTGAGAAAGCACCAGCACTCGCAGTAGCTCCGCAGCCTTCTACAGCTTTTCCTAGGCCATGTAAAATCACATTCATCAGTCACGTGGCCTAGGCACAGCTTATGAATGATGAAGGGAAGGAGAGTTCCTGAAACGTGTCTGGGCTGGATTGCACACCTGATTGGAAATACCTCCGCAACATTAAGCATGGCCATGTTATACAATTGAATGAAATTAATGCCTTAACGATCATAATCAATACTAAGAAATGAGACAGATACTCTCTTTTTCTATTACGTTGGACGAAAGTCACGTGATCCAGTTAAATCTGAGACACCACTCCAACTCTCGGGAGATCTCGGGTAAGTTAGCTTGAGGAGTATGTAGCGAGACGCCGGCTCTGTCCCGCGCCGCCCGACCCTCGCCAAACCGAATAGAGGCACCAAAGAATAAAAGGAAGGTAAGAGGAACCAGTTTATGTGAGACTGTAATTACTGGTACAAGAGTGACTACAGTTGAAAAACGCAACATATGATTCGCCATAACATCCACTGACAGCTACCATATAGAAACGTAAGGAACTTAACTATATGTGCAATACCACATGGAGTGAAAATTTACCTTTTGGCGGCTGCTAGTAAACCAGCGATTAGACTGGATATATATAACCCAACCGCAAACCACCATAAAGTACTGACTTTCCTGCTTTGCTACTCTGTTGGAACACAGAATTCCTTACAACGTATTTGTTGTCGGACACAAGAGACTATCTATATCTGTGATCTCTATACACATTTTATTTTTTATTTTTGTTTTTATGATACAAGATTTGATTTTATGATATTTGATTAAACTGTTTATTATTGAGACCAAATGTAGAGTGCTCACTCATTACTCTGGTCCTTTTTTATGATATTTACAATTAGAGGGTGGGTGTCCCTCCATTTTGGGTTTGCAGCACTACAACCATAATTTTTCCAGAGTGAGCCACCATTTCCAAGCTATAACTCTCTACCATTTGTTCCCTCCAAGACCCAGATACTGCCTCCACCCTATATAATACCAGAGTAAGTACAGCTCTGCACATTGTTGCCCCCTCACACACAGAAAAACCCAAAAAGTCAACAGACAACCCAGGCACACCAACCTGACCAAAAACTCAGACAAGCTTCCAGGGCTGCTGAGCGGCGATGGAAGGCATTCTATTCTAAGGATCACTTCACTGCATACATGCAATCCCTCCTCATTTTCAAATCCTTACTCGCTGATGCAAAACAGGCCTACTTCTCATCTCTCAGATCTTCCCTGTCCCACAGTTCTAAACAACTTTTTAACTCTTTTAACTCCTTTCTCTGTTCCCCAGCACCCTCACCCTCACCTCTCAGCTGAGGACGTTGCCAAATACTTCAAACAGACCCTCTACACAACTTCTCAGTCCTCTTCTCCCAAAACCCGCTTCTCCACCATTACAGGAGAAAAAATCTCCACTCTACTCTCCAGATCACATCTCACCACCTGTGCTCTTGACCCAATCCCATCCCACCTCATCCCTAACCTCACCACAATGTTTATCCCAGCCCTAACTCATCTCTTAAACCTATTACTAACCTCTGGTGTCTTTCCTCTGGTTTTAAACATGCTACCATTACACCCATCCTACACCAAAAGCCTTCACGTGACTAATCTTCTTTGTCCTGTTATCACCCCATATCACTTCTTCCATATGCCTCAAAGCTATTTGAGCAACATGTCCATTTTGAACTGTCCTCTCACCTCTCTTCCTGCTCGGTCTTTGACCGGCTACAATCTGGCTTTCGACCCCACCACTCAACTGAGACTGCCCTCACCAAAGTCACCAATGACCTACTAACAGCCAATACCAAAAACATTACTCTTTCCTCCTTCTCCTTGACCTGTCCTCTGCCTTTGACACAGTCGACCACTCTCTCATCTCTTGGCATCATTGACCTGGCCCTCTCCTGGATGACATCATACCTCACAGAGTGGACATTTAGCATCTCCCACTCTCATATCACCTCCTCGTCTCATTCCCTCTCTTTTGGTGACCCGCAAGGCTCTGTCCTAGGACCCCTACTCTTCTCTATCTACACTTTCGGCCTGGGACAGCTCATAGAGTCCCATGGCTTTCAGTATCACTTTTATGCTGACGAGACATAAATCTACCTCTCTGGTCCAGACATCACCACCTTACTATCCAGAATCCCACAATGCCTATCTTCTATATCCGCCTTCTTCTCCTCTCGCTTTCTAAAACTTAACATGGAAAGAAATGAACTTATAATCTTTCCCCCATCTTGCTCAACCCCCAACAGACCTATCTATCACGATCAATGGCTGCACACTCTCCCCGGTCTACCAAGTCTGCTGCCTTGGAGTAACCTTGGATTCTGCCCTCTCCTTCCGACCACACATCGAAGCCCTTTCCACCACCTGCCGCCTCCAACTCAAAAACATCTCCCGCATCCGCCCTTTCCTCAACTTTGAGTCTGTGAAAATGCTTGTACATGCCCTAATCATCTTCCGCCTAGACTACTGCAACATCCTCCTCTGTGGCTTTCCATCTAGCACTCTTGCACCCCTTCAATCTATCCTCAACTCTGCTGCATGACTAATCCATCTCTCACCCTGTTACTCCTCTGCCTCTCCCCTCTGCCAATCCCTTCACTGGCTCCCTATTGCCCAGCGAATTCAATTCAAAATACTAACAAATACAGTACATACAAGGCTGTCCCCTTCATACATCTCTGAACTACTTTCCCAATACATCTCCACACGCAATCTCCGATCCTCACAAGACCTCCTTCTCTCCTCTGCTCTTATCACCTCTTCCCACAATTACCTCCAAGATTTCTCTCCAATGCAACTCCCACACTATGGAACTCGCTACCCCAACATATCAGACTCTCACCTACAGTGGAATCCTTAAAAGAAACCTAAAAACCCACCTCTTCAGACAAGCATACAACCAGTGACCCTGCTGCCTCTATACCGCCATGACCAACTTTACCCTCTCCTACTATGTCCTTCTCCCATACCATGTAGACTGTAAGTCCTCACAGGCAGGGCGCTCTCTCCTTCTGTACCAGTTTGTAACTCGTCTTGTTCATGCTTAGTGCAATTGTCTGTATTATGTATGTATACCCCTTTTCATATGTAATGAATGGCGCTTTAAGAATAAATAATAATAATAATACTTACCTCATCCATTTGATTGTGACGAGACTCCATCTTGATTGAAGATCCAGCGCTATTTTGCACGGCCCGTGATAATGTCACCCATGTCCAGCTTGGTGACATCATGCATCACCACGCATAGGATTTCACGAGGATCCTCAATCAAGATGGTGGCAGCCAGCTCATCGCTCTCAAAGGTTAGTATGATTTCTTTTTTTTTTACCGCCATTTCAGGAAATCGATTCATTACCACGAACCACAAGGAAATTCGGCTTCATGGTGAATCAAAGTATCAAAGTCGATTTGCTCAACACTACTGATGATCTATCCTGAGGATAGGTCATCAGTAAGAGGTTGGTTCTACTGCCTTTTCCTTGGAGGTTTTACATGCCCTGAGATGGTCCTCCTTTCTCTGCCTGCATTATTTGGCATCCAGACAGTTGATAAGATTCCAGGTTCTAAAGATTGTTAGAATAGCATGGAAGCTATGGAAGTTTTTCAGTGGTTGTTATCATGACACCTGTGAGGGGTAAGCTCGCTTTCGTGGGTCACACTAACAAATTTCTTTCCCAGACACCAAGTTAAAGGTCCAAACACTGTACTTCATTGTGGCACATCTGCGTAAACATAAACAATTATACAAAATAAACACCTTGCCCATCTGGGCTCTACCTAAACAAAATAATATCCCTGACTAACATAACGCAGTTCACACTTTTTAGCCAGTCACTGAGCAACCTCCAGGCTGCAGCAAAACATTATGTCTGGGGAACTAGGGCCCAGAAGTCCGCCTGACTCTGGCCGTGCAACCCTCTCACTGCAGATGTTGCATGGTCCCCCAAACTCCAGGCTATTCAAAGCCTTCTGGCCCCTCTGTCCTCCTGACTGAGACCACACACTGAGCCTCTGCAGGCCCCTGCTTCACAAAACACTCTCTCTAACTGACACCCTGGGAGGATCTTTATCCCAGTCTGATTATCGCAGATGTCACCTGTGATCCTCTCTGGTTCAAGGGAACACCCATGCTGGAGTGGTGTGGATTGGTAGATCCCACTTCCAATCCTATCGGCCAATCCAAATAAAATCCGGCCCAGACTACACCAACAAGAACCTTGTCTCAACAACCTATATGCTGCTGAGAGTATTACATACCGGACTTTAGCTATCCCACCCAGCTAAGCTATTGAGTGGGATATACACCTCTTCCCACACTGTCCACCCTATCACACACCATATAGAGCTTGCATGTGTGGTTGGACATATGTCCACATGCTCCTGTTGTAACTCAGAGCAGCCTCCATCTCACCTTGTTGGTCCTGTTCTTCCATATGATCTTCTCCACTGTGATATTAAATGTAGGAAGACTTTGTACTGTTTTTGCAGATCCAACATGATAATTTAAGGCAAGGGATCTATTCTTTAAACTGAGCCTATTCACTAGGGTGAATTGAGTTATGAAATCTCCATTTTCATAGAAGAGACGATTTCCGGCATTATCCTTCTGGTTTCCCAGGAACCGGTGAAGCTGGAAGAGTAAAAAAACTGAAATGTGTCTGGTTATTTCCAGGAAACGAGTCACATATGTGCAATGTCTACTGAAGAAGCGCAAAGAGTCACCAGAAAACTAGAGGAGATCTGCTCGTGTCCTGAGGGACTGGCATACCGCCCATATAGGCAGACTAGGCAGTTGCTATGGGGCCCGTGAGTGTGAAGGGCCCGGCCAGGCAGAAATGCCCCTCCCCCTTTCCGACCTAAATGCACAGCTTCTTTCCTCCCGGCCTCTGCAGCTGCTGCCATCTGCCCAAGATACCGAGCTGGTCAATAAGCCAGGAGATGCTGTGTTTCCTGCTTATTGACTAGCTGAATTTTCGGCACCCTGACTTGACCTGTCCTCCTATCTTCACTCTGCTGCTTCACTGCCTGATACGTCTAGCATCATTACAGCAGCAGCACTCCATTACAGAGAGGGGCCCGGCAACTTCATTAGCTTCACTGCTCTGACCTCCTCCTGACCAGGTGGGAATTAACCCTTTCAGGGACCAAACTGAGGCGGTACAGAGGCAGCAGACAGTGAGCTCACTACAATAATCCTAGGTGACTGCTGTGTCTGCCGGCTGAGGTTAGGGGTGTCATATATGTGTAGCAGGGACAGGGTTAGTAGGAGTGCTGCTGTGTGTTTATATACTGTATATATATTATATACACACACACACTGCTTACACAGCAGCCTCCATATGCTTCCTACCACTCACAGACACATGTCTGTGAGTGGTAGAAATAATTTCAGGGAATTCAGTCTTTGCCCCTCATTGCCCTATTACGAAGAACGTATTTCTAATCGGGCAATAAGAGACAGAGACTGAACCCTCTATGTATATTTTTATAGATAGATAGATATATAAAGAGAGAAAAAAATGAGATCTATTTATCTCTCCTCTCTCCCTCTCTCTCTCTCTCTCTCTCTCTCTCTCTCTCTCTATATATATATATATATATATATATATATATATATTTATCAAACTGGTGTGAAGTAGAACTGGCTTAGTTGCCCATAGCAACCAATTAAATTCCACCTTTCATTCTGGAGAGCTCCTTTGGAAAATGAAAGGAGGAAGCCAGAAGCCAGTACTACTTTACACCAGTTTTTTTCCCGTTTCCTGCTCTGCAATGTAGATGTGTAGCACAGTGATCACCTTTGCTGTCAGCTATATAGCTGATACATTGCTCAAACTGACAGGTGTGAACTAGCTCCAGTTCTGCCATTTTAACCCTTTGGGGGCCCATTTCTGAGTTTTGCTATGGGGCCCCATGATTACTATGTACACCCCTGTCCTGAGGGGCTTATGTAGAGATTCATGGCCCTGGTGCAGATACATGCCCATCAGTCATAAACTAAACCCCTTAAAGGGGTTGTGTCACCTGAGCAAAGGCATTTATCATGTAGACAGAAAGGATCTGAAGATCCGAATACAATGTATTTGAAATTACAGGATGCGATTGGTGGAGGTGAATGCCGCTAAAGGGTTTCAACAGCTTGTAAAATTCTAAGGTTCACTTACTTTCTCTCCCTCCCTGTGCTGTGGATGTTTACTCAATGTACCCAATAAAATTTACATGAGCGGTACAATTGTCTGTGTGCTATCAATTCAGTCAGATTGTGTTTGTCTATAATAATCAGACAATAATAATCAATCAATGCAGACATCCAGGTAATTCCAAAGGGTTCACTTACTTTTTCTTGCTGCCCTATTTGAATAAACTTATTGATTATTCTCCTGATACAGGTTAAATAACAATAAATTTTTATAGTTTGTATGTGGTAATATGAGCTACTGCATGAAAACCTTTTTATTTTTTATTTTATTCTTATAATGAGTGTTGAATGAATCAAAGTTAATGAGTGCAATCCGATCCAAAGTTTAGATAAAATTCAATTTGCCACAAATCTGAAATTCCTTACACTTCCTTGCATGGTAACGAAACAGATTTTTGTAAAATGGCTTCTGCACATATTACAAAGTTAAAGTAAAAAGCCCGGCAAGCGAGATCTCCCAAAATGCCATGCAGATAGCCAATCAGCAGCTAGCCAGCCCCTGTGATGTCACAGCCCTATAGAAAGCCTCATTCAGCTCGGTCATGCCATTTAGGGACAGAATTGACAAGTGCTAGGGAAAATGTTCAAGAAGTCTTTAATTGTGGAATATTAGATAGGGAGTGTGAGGAATGTGAAAATTATGATTTAATGTGAGCCATGATTTTGATTTGATTCAACTTTATCGTCAGTGCACAGGTATAAATACAGGGTAAGGAGATGCAACCATCTGCTGTCAGATAGCAGAGAACTCAGCAGGGGGTCCTGGCTCAAGCAGGCCACTTGCATACATTTCACACCTTCACCCAGCCAGCCAGGAACCCGGATAATTTCACAGGAAAAATCTCTCTGTAGGGGTATCAACCATTGCCCAGATCAGTCAGATCCCTCAGACCTCATGGAACCAATGATTCATAAGAAATTATGAATCGCCCGTCCATCACAGTCATAAGTCCGTTATATATCTGCGACCCTGGGGCCACTACGGACATGCCCCTGGTTGTAGGTAGTGTTGAGCGTGAATTTTCGAATTGCGAATTTTTATCGCGAATATTGCAACTTCGATAATTCGCGAATATTGCAATTTCGAATATTCGTTTTTTTGTTTTTTTAGTTATTAATTCTTGTTGCTCTCTGGTTGTCTTCCCACTTCCCAAAAGCTGTTCTTACCTGTCCGGAGGATTCCTGGCTCCCTGCCCGCTTCAGTCAATGCCCGTTGCCGCTTCTGCCGACTTCCCTATGGGAACGCCTCCATGCTAAAATGTACTGTCGGATGTGAGAATCACGATCGCACAAATTTGACTAAGTTGTAATCGCAATGCGATTAATATAACCTGAATTATTCGCATTGCGATATTCGTTATATTCTAGCAATACAACCATTAGGAACTTAGCTCTAAGATCAATTCGCAATGAGAGTATATGTTCGCCTCGCAAATGAAACTTAGAGCTGAGTTGCTAATGGTTGTTGCTAGAATATAACGAAGATTGAGAATATAGTGCTATATTCGTGAATTCGAGATATTCTCAATCTTCGTTATATTCTAGCAATACAACCATTAAAAACTTAGCTCTAAGATCAATTCGCAATGCGAGTAAATGTTACGCCTCGCGAATGGAACTTAGAGCTGAGCTCCTAATGGTTGTTGCTAGAATATAACTATATTCTCAATCTTCGTTACATTCTAGCAAAAACCATTAGCAACTCAGCGCTAAGTTTCATTCGCGAGGTGAACATATACTCGTATTGCGAATTGATCTTAGAGCTAAGTTCCTAATGGTTGTATTGTTAGAATATAATGAAGATTGAGAATATAGTGCTATATTCGTGAATTTGAGATATTCTCAGTCTTCGGTATATTCTAGCAATACAACCATTAGGAGCTCAGCTCTAAGTTTCATTCGCGAGGCGAACATATACTTGCATTGCAAATTGATCTTAGAGCTAAGTTCCTAATGGTTGTATTGTTAGAATATAACGAAGATTGAGAATAT
This sequence comes from Bufotes viridis, assembly GCA_033119425.1. NCBI lineage: Eukaryota > Metazoa > Chordata > Amphibia > Anura > Bufonidae > Bufotes > Bufotes viridis. Next base: position 19,830,407 of record CM065592.1, on the reverse strand, counting down.
AGTGCTATATTCGTGTGATATTCGTTATCTTCGTCAATTCTAGCAATACAAGGTACAACCATTAGGAACTCAGCTCTAAGTTTCATTCGCGATGCGAATATAAATTCGCGTAACATTCGCAATATATAAAATAATGACGAATATTCGATTTCAACGAATATATGACGAATATTCAATCGAATATTCGCGAAATATCGCGAAATCTAATATGGCACCTGCCTCTCATCACTAGTTGTAGGTTGGTAGTAGAGTGCCAGGAAGTGGAGATACACAGATCTCCCCACAGAAACCTAGTAATGGTACCATGGTTTGGGCTCTACCTGTAGCCGGAACCCAGGTGGTTCCGTTGGTCCCAGAACCATCTCCCTGTGACCTTCTGGGCTGGAGCTTTAAGGGGCTTTGTGGGTCGTTGGGCTGCCAGGACCAGCAGGGAGGGGACCCTTCCCAGAGGCAGGGAGGGGCCGACTAATGTTGAAAATGGCCAGGCAAGCAGAGTCCAGCGTCTTTCTCTGGAAGGGGGTCACGTCGTATAACGTGTTTGGAGGGACCGTGGACAAACTGCTGATATCATTGTCCCCATGTGACTACAGCCAAGCCTTACAGCAATCCAGAACTCATCTTAACCTGAAGGACTCATCTAGCTGGTAACTGACTTTTGTTCTGCTTAACCCTGTTTGTACCACATCATCTGTATTTGCAACCTCAGAGCACTCTATATATTCTCTGTGTGTATTGTGTTATATCTAGTATACCCTTAAGGCTATTAAATATATAACTTAATCTTGTGCTGTTCTGGTATCTCGATCGATGAATTCCCATGTCCGTGTTTCGGCATAGTTATACGCTACTGGGGGTTGGTTTCTCACCCTATATAATCCCGTTAGCGGACCGGGCTTATATCAAATGAGAAACTGGTGGCAGTCTACCCGGGCTGAAAAAGCACTTTTTCACTGGGGCAGTGAAAAGGCTCCCTCAGCTTGTGGCTTCTCTGTGCCCACATGGACAAGCGGCGTCTGTGTAAACTGTACCAAGCGGACCTTACGTACTCCCAGGAGGGCGAAACATCACGTATTGGTAACCAGTGACTATACTGTATCTCGTGAGCTTGATATGGTTGACGTCAGGCGGGGCCACGAGGTGCAGTATTTGTCACCGGAGTCTGCAGGGACAATGTACAGTGGTATCATCGTTACGCTCTGTTTTTCCGTTAAAACCGAAACAGCGATTTTATCTCCTTCAGTGTATTCTCCCTAAACTTAGTGTCCCCCTCTGTATGTGTACAGTAAGCACCTACAGTATATCATTATCTACAGTACTTGCGGCTGCGTTAAGCCGTATGGTCTGTCGGGTAGCCGACTTCATCATCCTCCTGTTCCCTATACTCTGTTGGACGCTGTACTGTAAAAGAAGAAATCAGGTGTCAGGGGTGGCGGGGTGGGGGAGTTCACCAGACAGCTACACTGTACAGTACAGTACTGTACAGTAGCTCCGGCTCACGATGTTGCGCCTAGGACTAAGTTGAAATCACAATGCGATTCATAGAACTTGAATTAATCGCATTGCGATTTCAACTTTCTCAAATCCGACAGTACATTCTAGCATGGAGCCGTTGCCATGGTGATGGGGATGCTCCATGAGCACGGAAAGTCGGCAGAAGCTCTAAGTTGAAATCGCAATGCAATTCATAGAACTTGAATTAATCGCATTGCGATTTCAACTTTAACGACTTTAACTTTAACAGTACTGTACAGTAGCTCCAGCTCACGATGTTGCGCCTAGGACTGTGCAGTACAGTATGTGATAGGGCTTGAAGGAAGTGATTTTAGTAAAAGAAAAAAAATCGAATATCCGAACATTATTACCTAAAAAAATCGCAGTACCGTACAATTAATAGACCCGAGGTCATTGTTGCGGTCCGAAAAAAACTTAAAAAAAGGGTTCGATTTAGTAATAATATTTTTAGAAAAATGGCGACATTAGTGGTAACCACTCCCTAGCCACTTTAACAAACATCTGTGCAGTTCAGTATGTGATAGGGCTTGAAGGAAGTGATTTTAGTAAAAAGAAAAAAATACGAATATCCGAACATTATTACCTAAAACAATTCGTAGTACCGTTCAGTTTATAGACTCGAGGTCATTTTGCGGCCGAAAAAAAAAAAAAAGGGTTCGATTTATTAATAATATAAAAAAAATGGCGACATTCTGGTACAATTACTCAAATGAACTGCCATTTTCTTTTCCCTAATATTTTATATATCCCTAGGTGTGCTCTCATTGGCTCTTGGAGCCACGTAGTTCCTTTTGGCCAATCACATTTCATTCAAAAATGCTCTGTTCAAAGAATATGGTATTTTCACCCAATGATATTAACGTTCCCACGGTCAGGTGAACCAATCATCATAAAGTTCCCACGCTTTTAAGGTTAATTGGTTATGACAGGTAATCAAAACAAATAATTAACCTCAATAGCATGGGAACCTTTGGTTCATTGGTTCACATGACCGTGGGAACGTTCACATCATTGGATGAATATGCAATATTTTTTGAATGGCGCAATTTTTTCTTCTATGCGAATGGCCAAAGTGGGTCACGTGTCTCCAAGAACCAAAAGGAAGACATCTTGTCCTGTAAAAAGATCTGACTGGAAATAAAATGACAGTTCCTATAAGTGATTGGGACAGAATGCTGCCATTATTTTTTTTTATTATTTTTTTGGACTTTCGATTTATTAAATACATTTAAACCGATTTTTGTGGTGGGCGCCCGACTGATCTCCTGTCCACTAATCTTTTCCTCTACCGGCTCACAGGCTACATGGTGATATACTGTAGTGTGTCCTATACTGTATGACAGTACTGTACATTCGTAGCAGTCCTCTGATTTTTTTTTTTTATATAAAAAATTTTTTACAATCTTTGTCATTATCTACTGTACAGTACTTGTGGCTGCGTTAAGCCGTATGGTCTGTCGGGTAGCCGACTTCATCATCCTCCTGTTCCCTATACTCTGTTGGACGCTGTACTGTAAAAGAAGAAATCGGGTGTCGGGGTGTCGGGGTGGGGGGAAAGTTCACCAGACAGCTACACTGTACAGTACAGTACAGTAGCTCCGGCTCACGATGTTGCGCCTAGGACTAAGTTGAAATCGCAATGCGATTCATAGAACTTGAATTAATTGCATTGCGATATCAACTTTCTCAAATCCGACAGTACATTCTAGCATGGAGCCGTTCCCGTGGTGATGGGGACGCTCCATCATGAGCACGGAAGTTGGCAGAAGCTCTAAGTTGAAATCACAATGCGATTTATAGAACTTGAATTAATCGCATTGCGATTTCAACTTTCTCAAATCCGACAGTACATTCTAGCATGGAGCCGTTCCCATGGTGATGGGGACACTCCATGAACACGGAAGTCGGCAGAAGCTCTAAGTTGAAATCGCAATGCGATTCATAGAACTTGAATTAATCTCATTGCGATTTCAACTTTCTCAAATCCGACAGTACATTCTAGCATGGAGCCGTTCCCATGGTGATGGGTATGCTCCATCATGAGCACGGAAGTTGGCAGAAGCTCTAAGTTGAAATCACAATGCGATTCATAGAACTTGAATTAATCGCATTGCGATTTGAACTTTCTCAAATCCGACAGTACATTCTAGCATGGAGCCGTTCCCATGGTGATGGGGACACTCCATGAGCACGGAAGTCGGCAGAAGCTCTAAGTTGAAATCGCAATGCGATTCATAGAACTTGAATTAATCGCATTGCGATTTCAACTTTAACGACTTTGACTTTAACAGTACTGTACAGTAGCTCCGGCTCACGATGTTGCGCCTAGGACTGTGCAGTACAGTATGTGATAGGGCTTGAAGGAAGTGATTTTAGTAAAAAGAAAAAAAATCGAATATCTGAACATTATTACCTAAAAAATCGCAGTACCATACAATTAATAGACCCGAGGTCATTGTTGCGGTCCGAAAAAAAACTTGAAAAAAAGGGTTCGATTTAGTAATAATATTTTTAGAAAAATGGCGACATTCCAGTAACCACTCCCTAGCCACTTTAACAAACATCGGAGAGAATGTGCTCAGATTTAATGTCCATAGGGGGAAGGGTAGACCGAGCCTTTATTTGGTAGAGACGTGCATGGAAACAAAAGCTTTTTCTAAAACTACTCTACTAGCCATTAATTTACATTCTCCACCGCCTAGCTAATTTGTGGAGTCTGAACAATGCAAGTTGCAGCGCTGGACTTCAGTATATTAATATTTTTATTATATATAGTGCATAAAGATTATATAAATATATATATATATATATATATATATATATATATATATACATATATATATATATATATATATATTTTTATATATAAAAATAATTAATAAAATTAATATATATATATATATATATATATATATATTTCTATATATATATATAATTTATATGAGAAAAATAGTAGAAACACATGAAACGTTTAGAAATTAACATACAATATAAAGAATGAAATTATATATTTTTATTTAATAACATAACAATAATTACACACACAACATTACATTTATTTTATAACTTTCAATATATAAAATATAAACCATAAAGTCTAATAAACAGTATTTAGAATTGTAAATTGTATTTAATATAGTGCTTTTTTATTTGTATATAATTTATATGTGTTAGGGTATAGTAAATGAACATCAAATGGAAATAATTTTTATATATACTGTAGTACACTGTATACTACACTGTACAGTACATCACAATTACAGTTGTACTGTATAAGAACAGTAATGAACTTCACATGATTTACCACGGAGTTCCTCTTGGCATTCGCAATAGTCCATTCAGAGTATCTTTAATTCTTTTGGCCACTTCTTTAGTTAAAACATATCAACTTTCTGTTTCACTGGCAATATACTTTCTTAAATTTTCGGGTAACGCCTTTTTACCTCTTGCCCCTTCATCCTTTACGGTATGTGTCCACGTTTTGTATACGTCAAAGGGAACTAGTTCTTGAAACAGTAATTGTGCAAATCTATGTGCTTCGTTTTTTGCAGTTTTTTTTGCATATAGTTCACTTTGGCTGTGTCCAGGATACATGAAGTGGTGAAACAGTCAATGTGGAATGGCTTACAGAACTGTTTGTCGTTATGGCGTTGTGAGTAGACAAATGGCTACTAGGTGGTTGGCATACATCAGTCAAATTAATGTTATTGCCTTGGCTACAGTTAACCATTGCAGTGATATGATATTCTCACTGCAACTGTTTGTTATTTCACTGTATGTACATATGGGCATTGTATTGTTAATCCCGTTTTTACTATTTTGCGTTGATTCCTCCAATCTTTTTTGTATTTGTTGCATTCCACTTCATTATTGTCCGCAACTGATGAAGATAAAACACAATTTTGATTTATAGTACTTGGCTGATTGGAAGAAGATATAGAATAAGGAATATTTTTTAAAATATCAGCAGTCACTTTTGAAACTGATTTCTGTACTTCTTCTTCAATACTTCTTGTTATAATACATAGTCCATTATTCAGTCCACGCTCCAAATGAAGGTTTATGTTAGCAAAAGCCTGGTTTACTCCTTCTTCTAAAGCATTTGTCAAGACAGACATTGTAAATAGAGATGAGCGAACACCTGGATGTTCAGGTTCGAGAAGTTCGGCCGAACTTCCCGAAAATGTTCGGGTTCGGGATCCGAACTCAACCCGAACTTTATCCCGAACCCGAACCCCATTGAAGTCAATGGGGACCCGAACTTTTAGGCACTAAAAAGGCTGTAAAATAGTCCAGGAACGGGCTAGAGTGCTGCCAAAGGCAGCAAAATGTAGGTAAATCCCCTGCAAACAAATATGGATAGGGAAATAAATTAAAATAAAATAAAATAAAATAAATACAATTTAACCAATATCAATTGGAGACAGGTCCTACTGCAAGGAATCATGCGTCATATCACTCAACACTGGAGAAGGCCACTTTCAGTTATTTCGGCCCCAGCACCCAGACAGAGAATAGAGGTCCCACAGCAAGGAATCATGCGTCATATCAACCACCACCGGAGAAGGCCACTCTCAGTTATTTCGGCCCAACACCCAGACAGAGGAGAGAGGTCCCACAGCAAGGAATCATGCGTCATATCAATCACCACCGGAGAAGGCCACTCTCAGTTATTTCGGCCCAGCACCCAGACCGAGGATACAGGTTCCATAGCAAGGAATCATGCGTCATATCACCCACCACTGGAGAAGGCCACTTTCAGTTATTTCGGCCCAGCACCCAGACCGAGGATACAGGTTCCACAGCAAGGAATCATGCGTCATATCAACCACCACCGGAGAAGGCCACTCTCAGTTATTTCGGCCCAGCACCCAGACAGAGGAGAGAGGTCCCACAGCAAGGAATCATGCGTCATATCAACCACCACCGGAGAAGGCCACTCTCAGTTATTTCGGCGCAGCACCCAGACAGAGGAGAGAGGTCCCACAGCAAGGAATCATGCGTCATATCAACCACCACCGGAGAAGGCCACTCTCAGTTATTTCGGCCCAGCACCCAGACAGAGGAGAGAGGTCCCACAGCAAGGAAGCATGCGTCATATCAACCACCACCGGAGAAGGCCACTCTCAGTTATTTCAGCCCAGCACCCAGACAGAGGAGAGAGGTCCCACAGCAAGGAATCATGCGTCATATCAACCACCACCGGAGAAGGCCACTCTCAGTTATTTCGGCCCAGCACCCAGACAGAGGAGAGAGGTCCCACAGCAAGGAATCATGCGTCATATTAACGACCACCGGAGAAGGCCACTCTCAGTTATTTCGGCCCCACCACCCAGACAGAGGAGAGGTTCATTCAACTTTGGGTTGCACCGCAAGATCATGGTAAAGTTAAAAAAATGAGGATTCAATAAAGAAGTGCCCCGGAGTACAAGAATACATGGTTGATGGGGAGGCAGTTATAAATGTCTATTCTGCACAAGGGAGGCACAGGTCCTGTGGGATCCATGCCTGGTTCATTTTTATGAACGTCAGCTTGTCCACGTTGGCTGTGGACAGGCCGCTGCGTTTGTCAGTAATGACGCCCTCTGCTGTGCTGAATACACGTTCAGACAAAAAGCTGGCCGCCGGGCAGGCCAGCACCTCCAAGGCATAAAATGCTAACTCTGGCCATTTGGAGACCCAGAAGTTGAATGGGGTCGAACCATCAGTCAGTACGTGGAGGGTTGAGCAGACGTACTGTTCAACCATGTTAGTGAAATGCTGCCTCCTGCTAACACGTTCCGTATCAGGTGGTGGTGCAGTTAGCTGTGGCGTGGAGACAAAACTTTTCCACATTTCTGCCATGCTAACCCTGCCCTCAGAGGAGCTGGCCGTGACACAGCTGCGTTGGCTACCTCTTGCTCCTCCTCTGCCTTCGCCTTGGGCTTCCACCTGTTCCCCTGTGACATTTGGGAATGCTGTCGTTGCGCAGGCACTGCAGCATGTAGTCGCTCATGTGTGCCAGGCTCCCCAGAGGTAAGAACAAGCTGTCCTCTGCGGGAGGCGTATCGTCATCGTCCTCCGTATCCCCCCAGACACGCACCAGTGATGGGCCTGAGCTGTGTCAGGTGCCATCCCGCTGTGAACCTGCTTCATCCTCATCCTCCTCCACCTCCTCCTCATCCTCCTCGTCCTCCAGTAGTGGGCCCTGGCTGGCCACATTTGTACCTGGCCTCTGCTGTTGCAAAAAACCTCCCTCTGAGCCACTTCTAACAGACTGGCCTGAAAGTGCTAAAAATGACCCCTCATCCTCCTCCTCCTCCTCCTCCTGTGCCACCTCCTCTTCCATCATCGCCCTAAGCGTTTTCTCAAGGAGACATAGAAGTGGTATTGTAACGCTGATAACGGTGTCATCGCCACTGGTCATGTTGGTGGAGAACTCGAAACAGCGCAACAGGGCACACAGGTCTCGCATGGAGGCCCAATCATTGGTGGTGAAGTGGTGCTGTTCCGCAGTGCGACTGACGCGTGGGTGCTGCAGCTGAAACTCCACTATGGCCTGCTGCTGCTCGCACAGTCTCTCCAGCATGTGCAAGGTGGAGTTCCACCTGGTGGGCACGTCGCATATGAGGCGGTGAGCGGGAAGGCCGAAGTTACGCTGTAGCGCAGACAGGCGAGCAGCGGCAGGATGTGAACGCCGGAAGCGCGCACAGACGGCCCGCACTTTATGCAGCAGCTCTGACATGTCGGGGTAGTTGTGAATGAACTTCTGTACCACCAAATTCAGCACATGCGCCAGGCAAGGGATGTGCGTCAAACTGGCTAGTCCCAGAGCTGCGACGAGATTTCGCCCATTATTGCACACCACCAGGCCGGGCTTGAGGCCCACCGGCAGAAAATACTCGTCGGTCTGTTGTTCAATACCCTGCCACAACTCCTGTGCGGTGTGGGGCCTGTCCCCCAAACATATGAGTTTCAGAATGGCCTGCTGACGTTTACCCCGGGCTGTGCTGAAGTTGGTGGTGAAGGTGTGTGGCTGACTGGATGAGCTGGTGGAAGCAGAGGAGGAGGAAGCCGAGTAAGAGGAGGAGGCTACAGGAGGCAAAGAATGATGCCCTGCAATCCTTGGCGGCGGAAGGACGTGCGAACTCTATGAAATCTGTCCTGCAACAGCTGGGACACCAGATTCAGGGTATTGCTATTTTGGCAGATTAATTTCACCCCAGAACAAAATATATGTTTTGGCGGACACTATTCTATTTTGCCAGCCACAGCTGAAACCACTGATTTATGGTTTTGCTATTTTTGCAATTGAATTTCACCCCAGAACAAAATATATGTTTTGGCGGACACTATGAAATCTGGCCTGCAACAGCTGGGACACCAGATTCAGGGTATTACTATTTTGGCAGATTAATTTCACCCCAGAAAAAAATATATGTTTTGGTGGACACTATTCTATTTTGCCAGCCACAGCTGAAACCACTGATTTATGGTATTGCTATTTTGGCAATTGAATTTCACCCCAGAACAAAATATATGTTTTGGCGGACACTATTCTATTTTGCCAGCCACAGCTGAAACCACTGATTTATGGTATTGCTATTTTGGCAATTGAATTTCACCCCAGAACAAAATATATGTTTTGGCGGACACTATGAAATCTGGCCTGCAACAGCTGGGACACCAGATTCAGGGTATTGCTATTTTGGCAGATTAATTTCACCCCAGAAAAAATATATGTTTTGGCGGACACTATGAAATCTGGCCTGCAACAGCTGGGACACCAGATTCAGGGTATCGCAATTTTGGCAGATTAATTTCACCCCAGAACAAAATATATGTTTTGGCGGACACCATGAAATCTGCCCTGCAACAGCTGGGACACCAGATTCAGGGTATTGCTATTTTGGCAGATTAATTTCACCCCAGAAAAAAATATATGTTTTGGCGGACACTATGAAATCTGGCCTGCAACAGTTGGGACACCAGATTCAGGGTATCGCTATTTTGGCAGATTAATTTCACCCCAGAACAAAATATATGTTTTGGCGGACACTATGAAATCTGGCCTGCAACAGCTGGGACACAAGATTCAGGGTATTACTATTTTGGCAGATTAATTTCACCCCAGAACAAAATATATGTTTTGGCGGACAGTATTCTATTTTGCCAGCCACAGCTGAAACCACTGATTTATGGTATTGCTATTTTGGCAATTGAATTTCACCCCAGAACAAAATATATGTTTTTGGCGGACACTATTCTATTTTGCCAGCCACAGCTGAAACCACTGATTTATGGTATTGCTATTTTGGCAATTGAATTTCACCCCAGAACAAAATATATGTTTTGGCGGACACTATGAAATCTGGCCGGCAACAGCTGGGACACCAGATTCAGGGTATTGCTATTTTGGCAGATTAATTTCACCCAAGAACAAAATATATGTTTTGGCGGACACTATTCTATTTTGCCAGCCACAGCTGAAACCACTGATTTATGGTATTGCTATTTTGGCAATTGAATTTCACCACAGAAAATAATCTATCCTTTGCCAGACAGCTGACAGTATTATACTTGTCTAGCCAAAGCTGGAACACCAGATTTAGGGGATTGGTATTTGGGCAATTGTATTTAACCCCTTAATAAAATATAGAAATTGCTATCCTGAGTTTCTAGGGGTGACAATTAGCACAGCCAAGCCCCTGATGTAGGATATAGCAAAAAACAAACTAGTATTGATGGATTGATGGACTTGGTGGCAGCTTCTTCTGGTGCACCACAAGTCACAATATGGCCGCCGATCAACCCAGAAAATAAGTGACAGAAAAACGCTCTGTGCAGCCTAAAAACCAGTGAGCAAGTAACTAGCAGAAGTTCAATCATTCACAGCTGTAGATCGATCCGTTTATTAAGTGCTGTTGCTAACTTTACCCTGCCTAATCTCGCCCTGACAGAAGCTGCGTCCTCTCCCTACACTAATCAGAGCAGTGTGACGTGCGGCGCTACGTGACTCCAGCTTAAATAGAGGCTGGGTCACATGCTGCACTTGGCCAATCACAGCCATGCCATTAATAGGCATGGCTGTGATGGGCTCTTAGGGCAAGAAGTAAAACGCTAGCTGATTGGATGCTGTGCAGCCCTTCAGAAAGCGGGAAGAAATCGCCGAACAACGAACCCGAACCTGAACTTTTTTGAAAATGTCCGGGTTCGGGTCCGTGTCCCGAACACCCCAAAATTCGGTACGAACCCGAACGATGCTCGAACTGTTCGCTCAACACTAATTGTAAATGAATGTCCAGTGATTTGAGAAAAAGCTTTTGTTTCCCTGCACGTCTCTAACAAAGCAAACCTAAAGGTGTACCCATCCCCTCCCTTTGGACAGTAAAGCTGTGCAAATTCTGTCCAACAGTAGCAGAACATCACGGTAGATGTTGAATGAAGTGGCGGGGGGATTTGGTATTAAGTGGTTATGCAGTAAGAAAACCACACTTGTCATAAGCTACAGTTCTATGATACAAAAATTGCACTTTGAAATTTGCCTATACACAGCTATTGCAATGCAAGTAAATAGAAAATGTATGCAAGTAATATTATCGCATTACGATTAAAAACTTAGCTTGCTAAAAGACAGCGCGCATCCCTGAGTGACTTGAATAGCATCACACAACCCTCTACAACTAAGCAACCTTATTAATGTCATTATTACTTAATGACTAATATTACTAATAAATATTAATGAATGAAAAAAAGAAGAAGAAGCATCCCTGCACCCAAAATAATTTGGACTGCCATTTTCTTTTCTGGCTTATATATATACAGGTTTCCCACAATTAATTATTGGTTATTTACATGAAATGTAGTATAAAATGTGACATGAATCTATTAGGAATATTTAATATTGTAATGCACTAAGGGTGAGCATACCATATGACATTGCCATGCATGGTTTGCTAGTGATCCCCATTTATTCGCTATATAATCATGCATTGTAATCAATAATGAATTATGTATTTAGCTAATTTTTATTTATATTTTTATAGTTTTTGCAAGTATATATATATATATATATATATATATATAGAAATCCAAAGAATTGAAGCAGCACTCCAGGTATGGTGAAACAAATGGTTGACCGACTTTATTCCCCTTGCAACGTTTCAACTGCACAATGCAGTCTTTCTCAAGCATACAAATGGTGCATGTAAGGGGTACTAAATACCCATACAAATTAGTGACATGATTAAGCCTCATTAGTGAAAAAAACAACAAAATTGTATACATAATAATAAATATTCAATATAAAATTCAAAATACCGTGCATAAAAGACTCCATGAAATGTGTTCATGTATTCATATGATCAAAAAGACATAGTGACATGATAATAATCATAAAGTGCATAAGTGCCAATAAAATCTATCACATGTGTGTATATCATAATTAATGAAAAAGTGAATTACTACAACAGAGATCACCTGTGCATACTTCAAATATAAATCTTACTCACACAGAGGTGTATAACCATCGTGGTCATAATTGGCGTCCCTGTAGACCTACTGCGCATGCTTAGGCAGACAAGGAAGTCGGCGCATCGTCGGCCTGCGTTCGGCGTCATCAGCAGGTCACGTGAGCCATCACATGACCCACCTTGACGACGGAGGACGCTAAGCACCGACGAAGACCCGGAAGACGCAATCAGAAGGAGGCGGGGGAAGCACCAGACTCGGTAACACATGACAAAGTCACGTGTGCCGTAGCCCGGGCAACCCGTCACCAACCAAAAGGCGCATCATCCCGGACCTGCCGATACCTGCCGCAAAGAAAGGCAGAGGAAATGGGGATCAAAAATGGAGCAAACAAAAAAGAACAAAATAAAAAGAATAGGACAATTTCTAAAAGATAATAATTTTTTTTTTTTATTTAGTTATCATTAGTGTCGACCACTCACAGGGACACCACACTGTTCAGTAAAAAGAGAAAAAGGAAGGCATCTGCAGCAGTACCATGCATATTGGTAATGACAGCTGAGATAATTGTGGGGACTACGCACCGGGGCGAAACTGCCTCAGGAGCCAAGACCCCCAAAAAAAAAAACTCTCACCTTCCATTACTAGTGTGGCCATTCCCAATGGTCTATAATAGTAAATGCAATCTTATAAAATATATGATAGTTGTAAAGTCCCATGTTCTGCTCCACAGAATCAATGTGTATCGTGTAGACCACTGATGGGATACACCTCTGGATAAACTTCTGGTTGAGTAACTATAAAAGAAAAAAGAAAAATAGTATAAATACAATTATACACTATCAAGATTCATGAGATTAAAAATTACACCATCTGCAGTTACGTATCCAATACTGAATGAGTACTCCAACTCTACAAGAACGGGAGTGTCACCCTAGATAAGATTCCATCTGAATTCAACATTCAATCCTTGTGGTTTAAGTGATTGCAGACGATATATCCATCTAAGTTCACATTGTTTAAGAGCCAACGCTCGATCACCTCCTCTGGATGATATGGAGATCTGGTCCAGAATGGTGAAACGCAGATCACGTTCACTGTGTCCCAACTGCACAAAGTGGCTGGGGACAGGTAAGTCCTTCCTTTTCTGTCTGATGGAAAATCTGTGGTTATTCAAACGTGTTTTCATGTCACAAGTAGTCTCCCCCACATAAAGGAGACCACAGGGACACTGCAACACGTAAACCACATATGAGCTGTCACAAGTGAGGAACTTCCTAATATCATATTCAGTACCTGTAATGGGATGTCTGAAATGCTCACCTTTCATCATGTACTTACAATTGACACACCGTAGGCAAGGAAAACTTCCTGTCCTTCTAGTGCCAATGTAAGTTTGTACCAATTTATAGGTTCGGCGGACGTCTATACGACATAAGTGGCGGGACAGAGAAATCATCCAACCCAGGATAGTAACTCCGCAAAATATGCCAATGTTTGTTAATGACCTGTGTTATAGATCTACTCTGTTCACTAAAAGTGGACACAAACGGGATACGCTTGTGTGCAGATTTAGACCTCCTGTCAGGTAAATGGGGTTCCCTAACTTTACATAGATGTTTGGAGATGACCTGGGACGGGTAACCTCTTTGTTTAAACCTATACATCATTTCCTGGTAACGGCGTGGCAATACCTCCTCATCCTGTACTATTCTCTTTACCCGAAGTAGTTGACTATAGGGCAAGGAGGAGACAGTGGATCTAGGATGACAGCTGTCAAACCTCAACAACGAGTTACAATCAGTTTTCTTGATAAAGATGTCGGTCTCCAACCTATCACCCTTGATGGTGACCATCATATCAAGGAATTGCACTTGTACCTCGGAGTAGGTCAAAGTGAACTTGATATCCGGATCAAGATGGTTTAGAAATTCATGAAAATGTACCAATGATTGTCCATCACCCCTCCAGACCAGGAAGACATCGTCTATGTATCGCCACCACCCCAGCACATGGCTGAAGTGGTGGGACACATAGACGTGGTCCTCCTCGAGGGCCGCCATGAAGATGTTTGCATACGTGGGCGCCACATTGGACCCCATGGCGGTCCCTCGAGTCTGGAGGTAAAACAATCCATAAACTTAAAGTAATTATGTCTCAAAATTAACTCAAGCAGAGTCAATATGAGGCAACAACATTCCCGAGTGTATTGACTCTGAGTGAGGCATCGTTGTACTGCCGCAATGCCACGCTCATGGTCAATTGATGTATAAAGGCTAGTGACATCAAAGGATGCCACTAGACAATCATCTTGCAATCTCATGTCCCTAATCCTGCCCAAGAAATCATCAGTGTCCCTAACATATGATCTGGTGTTGATAGCGTATTGCCGCAATACACAATCTAAAAAGATTGCTATATTTGAGAAGATGGAACTAGTGCCAGATACAATAGGTCGACCTGGCGGACTGTTGAGACACTTGTGTATCTTTGGCAAGATATACAGGACAGGTGTTCGAGGATATTCCACTGTTAAGAACTTTTTGATCTCCTCATCAATAATGCCCTTGGTGAGGGCCTCACACAGGGTATCAGCAATAGACCTTGCAATGTCAAATCTGGGGTCCTTGTGCAGGACCCTATACACATCCCTATCTGCAAGCTGTCTATCAATTTCTTTAATATACATCTCAGTGTCCATAACAACAACCGCACCACCCTTATCAGCAGGTTTAATAGTGAGGCTGTTGTTATGGCATAATTCCTCCAATGCTCTGAGATCACTCCCTGTCATATTGGGGTGTACAAGACGGGTATCATTAAGCTTAGTATGCAATACATTAATTTCATTTTCAATGGCTTTAACAAAGGTGTCCAGTGCTGGTGAGTTGACAATCGGGGTGAAGTCACTCCTATTGTATAACTCAAATTGTCTAAGAGTGAGTTCAGGCCGATTGTCACCAGTGGGGTCAACTCTAGGAGGCAGATCCGCTTTCCAAATCCCCAATTTGATGTTTCTATAGAATTTTTGCAGATCAATCTCCAGTTGGAACCAATCCACTTTAGTACTAGGACAGAAAGGAAAGTCCTTTAGCTAATAAGCATTGTTGTGCATGTGTCAACTGGATTGAAGAGATATTTACCACTGTACGGTTAGTTGAACTAGAGTCCATATTCATGGTAGATTGCCCTTCTTGCGGAGAGTCATCTGTTTCTTGTGTCTCTGTCCTTTGGAATTTTCTCCACTTATGTTGTCTCCGTCCTCCCCGTCTGGTTCTTTTACCATCGGTGCCGACTCTAAAAAAGACTGCGGTGGGGATTGAGATGATGAATGCATCGCTGTAGTATCCCGATTCATTTGCCCAGGTCTTCTCATATTGGAACGTGAATGCGACCATGGTCTCTGAGATGAATCACCCTGCCAGGTGTAGACCTTTCCTTTCTGGTAGTCATCCAAATCTCTGAGCCATTTTTTCCGTTTAGTGACTTCCTGCTCTTTGATTATTTGTTAAGGAAGGTGGTACAGTTAATATCATACCGTTCCCATTCCTCTGTTGTCATCATCGATAATAAGGTGGACTTAGTTTCAGACAGTCTGCTTTTGGTCTCAGCTAGTTCGTATTGTAACGATTCCAGGTTCAAAAGTAGAATTTCAAAAGCATATTTATTAGAAATCTGTATAAATTTCTGTGCAAAAACGGTATCTGTAGGAAACAGGTTAGGTTTTAGTTGAGAGCGCATTCCTCTAGGGATTCTATGCTCCTTGAAGTATTGTCCCAGGGTAATAAGATGTAGATCCATGGAGGCAATCTTCTTGTTATCCGCTTCATACCGTTTTTTCAAATCAGTAATAGTGGGTGTAGATAAGAAAGTGGGGACACTCACCAAACCCTGTAAAATTCTTTCCTCATCCGTTTTGGAATACGTAAATACATCGGGGAGGTCCATGCTGGAGAAACCAAATGCAGGTAATAAAAAGGTGCTGAGCTGTAATAGTCCAATAAAACAAACAAAGAGATGGTTGAGACCAAACTGGTTGAGACCAAAAGCAGACTGTCTGAGACTAAGTCTATCTTATTATCGATGATGACAACAGATGAATGGGAACTGTATGATACTAACTGTACCACTTTCCTTAATAAATTCATCAAAGAGCAGGAAGTTACTAAACGGAAAAAATGGCTCAGAGATATGGATGATTACCAGAAAGGAAGGGTTTACATCTGGCAGGGTGAATCATCTCAGAAACCATGGCCGCATTCATGTCCCAATATGAGAAGACCTGGGCAAATGAATCGGGATACTACAGTGATGCATTCATCATCCCAATCCCCATCGCAGTCTTTTTTAGAGGCGGCACCGGTGGTAAAAGAACCAGATGGGGAGGGCGGAGACAACATAAGTGGAGAAAACTTCAAGGGACAGAGACACAAGAAACAGATGACTCTCCGCAAGAAGGGCAATCTGCCATGATTATGGACTCTAGTTCCACTAATCCTACAGTGGTAAATATCTCTTCAATTCAATTGACAAATGCACAACAATGCTTATTAGCTAAAGGACTTTCCTTTTGTCCTAGTACTAAAGTGGATTGGTTCCAACTGGAGATTGATCTGCAAAAATTCTATAGAAACATCAATTTGGAATTTGGAAAGCGGATCTACCTCCGAGAGTTGGCCCCACTGGTGACAATCGGCCTGAACTCACTCTTAGACAATTTGAGTTATACAATAGGAGTGACTTCACCCCGATTGTCAATTCACCAGCACTGGACACCTTTTTTAAAGCTATTGAAAATTAAATCAATGTATTGCAAACCAATCTCAATGATACCCGTCTTGTACACCCCAATATGACAGGGAGTGATCTCAGAGCATTGGAGGAATTGTGCCATAACAACAGCCTCACCATTAAACCTGCCGATAAGGGTGGTGCAGTTGTTGTTATGGACACTGAGATGTATATAAAAGAAATTGACAGACAGCTGGCAGACAGAGATGTTTATAGGGTTTTACACAAGGACCCTAGATTTGACATTGCAAGGTCAATTGCTGATATCTTGTGTGAGGCCCTTACCAAGGGCATCATTAATGAGGAAATTAAAAGATTTCTAACAGTGGATTATCCTCGAACACCTGTCCTGTATATCTTGCCAAAGATACACAAGTGTCTCAACAGTCCGCCAGGTCGACCAATTGTATCTGGCACTAATTCCATTTTTTCAAATATAGCGGTCTTTTTAGACTGTCTATTGCGTCAATATGCTACCAACACTAGATCATATGTTAAAGACACTGATGACTTTTTGGGCAAGATTAGGGACTTGAGATTGCAAGATGATTGTCTAGTGGCATCTTTTGATGTCACTAGCCTTTATACATCAATTGACCATGAGCGTGGCATTGCGGCAGTACAACGATGCCTCACTCGGAGTCAATACACTCGGGAATGTTGTTGCCTCATACTGACTCTGCTTGAGCTGGTTTTGAGACATAATTATTTCAAGTTTATGGACTGTTTCTACCTCCAGACTCGAGGGACCGCCATGGGGTCCAATGTGGCGCCACGTATGCAAACATCTTCATGGTGGCCCTCAAGGAGGACCACGTCTATGTGTCCCACCACTTCAGCCATGTGCTGGGGTGGTGGCGATACATAGACGATGTCTTCCTGGTCTGGAGAGGTGATAGACAGTCATTGGTGCATTTTCATGACTTTTTAAATCATCTAGATCCGGATATTAAATTCACTTTGACCTATTCCAATGTACAAGTACAATTTCTCGATATGATGGTCACCATCAAGGGGATAGGTTGGTGACTGACATTTTTATCAAGAAAACTGATTGTAACTCTTTGTTGAGGTTTGACAGCTGTCACCCTAGATCTACTGTTTCCTCCTTGCCCTATAGCCAGCTACTTCGGGTAAAGAGAGTAGTGCAGGATGAGGAGGTATTGCCACGCCGTTACCAGGAAATGGTGAATAGGTTTAGACAAAGAGGTTACCCGTCCCAGGTTATCTCTAGACATCTATGCAAAGTTAGGGAACCCCATTTACCTGTTAGGAGGCCTAAATCTGTACACAAACGTATTCCGTTTGTGTCCACTTTTAGTGAACAGAGTAGACCAATAACACAGGTCATTAATAAACATTGGAATATCTTGCGCAGTTACTATCCTGGGTTGGATGAGTTCTCTGTCCCGCCACTTATGTCGTACAGACGTCCGCCGAACCTATGTGACAAGCTGGTACGGGCAGAGGTTTCTCCGGCTCAAATGGTACAATCTTACATTGGCACTAGAAGGACAGGAAGTTTTCCTTGCCTACGGTGTGTCAATTGTAAGTACATGATGAAAGGTGAGCATTTCAGACACCCCAATACAGGTATTGAATATGACATTAGGAAGTTTCTCACTTGTGACAGCTCATATGTGGTTTACGTGTTGCAATGTCCTTGTAGTCTCCTATATGTGGGGGAGACCACTTGTGACATGAAAACACATTTGAATAACCACAGATTCTCCATCAGACAGAAAAGGAGGGACTTACCTGTCCCCAGCCACTTTGTGCAATTGGGACACAGTGAACGTGATCTGCGTTTTACCATTCTGGATCAGATCTCCATATCCTCCAGAGGAGGTGATCGAGCGTTGGCTCTTAAACAATGTGAACTTAGATGGATACATCGTTTGCAATCACTTAATCCACAAGGATTGAATGTAGAATTCAGATGGAATCTCATATAGGGTGACACTCCCTCTTCTGTAGAGTTGGAGTACTCATCCAGTACTGGATACGTAAATACAGATGGTGTATTTTTTAACTTTATGAATATTGGTAGTGTATAATTGTATTTATACTATTTTTATTCTTTTTTCCAGTTACTCAACCTGAAGTTTATCCAGTGGTGTATCCCATCAGTGGTCTACACGATACATATTTATCTTTTGGAGCAGAACATGGGACCTTCCAAGCATTGTATATTTAACAGATTGTATTTATTGTTATAGACCATAAGGAGCGGCCACACTAATATTGGAGGTTAGATTTGGGCTCTGGGCTCCTGAGGCAGTTTTGCCCTGGTGCGCAGTCCCCACAATTGTCCCAGCTGTTATGACCAGTACACATGGTACAGCTGCGGATACCTTCCTTTTTTGCTATATATTGTGGTGCCCCTGGGAGTGGTCGACACTAATGATAACCCATTTTTTATTATTTTTTAGTAATGGTCCTATTTTCTTTTTTTCTGCTCCATTTTTGATCCCTATTTCCTCTGCCTTTCTTTGCGGCAGGTATCGGCAGGTCCGGTGGGATGCGGCGTTCAGTTGGTGACAGGTTGCCCGGGCTACGGCACACGTGACACGTCATGTGCTGCCGGGCTTGGGTCTCCTCTCGCCTCCTTCTGGTTGCTACTTTCGGATCTTCGTTAGTGCTGAGCGTCCTCCGTCGTCAAGGTTGGTCATGTGATGGTTCACGTGACCTGTTGATGACGTCGAACGCAGGCCGACGATGCGCCAATTTCCTTGTCTGTTCAAGCATGCGCAGTAGGTTCTCAGGGACGCCAATTATGACCACGATGGTTATACACCTCTGTGTGAGTAGTATTTGTATTATGAAGTATGCACAGGTGATGTTTGTTGTATTAATTCACCTTTCCACTAATCATGATATACACACATGTGGTATATTTTATTGGCACTTATGCACTTTATGATTATGATCATGTCACTATGTTTTTTTGACTATATGAATATATGGAGATGTTTTATGGATTTTTATATGCACGGTAATATGAATTTTATATTGAATATTTATTATTATGTACACAAATTTGTTGTTTTTCACTAATGATGTCTAATCATGTTGCTAATTTGGATGGGTATTTAGTACCCCCTACATGCACCATTTGTATGCTTGAGAAAGACTGCATTGTGCAGTTGGAACGTTGCAAGGGGAATAAAGTCGGTCCACCATTTGTTTCACCATATCTGGAGTGCTGCTTCAATTCTTTGGATTTGTATGACTGTGACGACGTGGCCGGTCGCCAGTGAAGGATTGCACCCGCTTGTTACCTTGAGTGCTGCTGGATCTCTTTGTTTGTTATATAAATATATATGTATATATTTATATAGCCCTTTCTATGACTATTTTACAGTACCAAAGTTTAGGTCCCAATTGACTTCTGTGGGGTTTGGGTTTTGAGTCAAGTTCAGGTCAAGTACATCCACGGAACATCCATGGGTTCACTCATCCCTACAGTTAACCACTTTTGGCTGCCTGCATGCTTCCGCTAAATGAGTTCAAAGCATTTCACTCCAGGATGCTGTATTTTCCATCTTTTACTGCCTTCTCAAACCTGGCTACAACCTTCTCCTCCACTTTCATCTGGCATATTGCATATGGTGCCAAAACAAATTCCCTAAGGTCTTATTATGGGGTGAACTGAGTACATCCTTGATACACTAACGTTTAAAATAAATTAAAACAATCACTAACTCAGGGAGAGTTTTCATCACTTTATTTTTTAGTTCATCTGATCTGGAAAAAGAGCAGAAAAAAAAGAAA
The DNA here is from genome assembly GCA_033119425.1 of Bufotes viridis. Lineage (NCBI taxonomy): Eukaryota > Metazoa > Chordata > Amphibia > Anura > Bufonidae > Bufotes > Bufotes viridis. Next base: position 19,809,881 of record CM065592.1, on the reverse strand, counting down.
ATGGAAAAGAAAGTCCTCCTTGCATTACTTTTTTTAATTTAAAAAAAAATGGATCTCAGATGGAAATATCTCAAATGGATGGCAAATGTGCATAACTGAGGCACAGGGTCTGTATTTCTTTAGTTTTCTGTTCTTCTGATGGATCAAAAGAACGGAAAAATAACAATGATATGAACTCTCCCCAAGAAACCCAATTAATATAAACATAGATACACAAGCATGTCACTACACAATATTCAGCAGCATAGGAAAACCCTATTCTAGGGCTAATGAGTCACCCTAGTTTGACCCATTCGTGAAACATACTGTAACCCTGATGAGGGTAGCACCACATGCCAACCTGTACCTTGCAGCCTCTGTCAATCCCTACTTAATGAAGAAAAGAGGGGGGAGAGGCGAGGCACAGGTGACTTAGGTTACAAAGAGAAAAAGGAGTATTAAAATATATTTAAGATTACAAAAAAATGGCCCAAATGGGTAAGTAAATACGACACTTCTGAATGGATGCCAAATAAGTTGACATATCATATGTAACCACGAGGGAGTAGCTGATGAGGTGTCCCTGAGTGCTGCTGCTCTCCAGAATGGATGGTACGGTGTAATGCACCCCAAAAAAGTCCAGAGTTTCAGGGTCTGCAGTAAACCAGTGTGCTTCTTTACTGGGGATCTCAAGTGCAAAACAATACAGGCGAGGCACAGGGCTGGCTTCTCCAGTCTCCTCCCTGGCAGAGGAAAGGTTTGATGCTGAGTAAAGGCATGAGCTAGCTGTGCCTCTCTCTCAGAAGGATAAACCCTGGCCAAAGGTTAGAAGCCCACAGACTGTAGCTAAGTAATCCGGGTGACTCCTTGATCATAGGGATGGTGACCCATGGTCTGTGGCTCAGCATCTTCTTCTGGTCACTAATGCAGACTATCATGGGTCTCCCCTTCTAAGCACTGATATCGAATTGCAGAACTTTAGGGGCTCTTACTGCTGTCCTTATAAACAATTTCTGGCTAAACTAGAACCTTCTATTGGGAGGGGTGTAGTGGAGGAACTCAGCACAAACAGATAGATTGTTGCATTTTCCATCTCTCATAGACTTAAATTAGGGCTTCAATGATACTCAATGGCAATGACACTGAAGTTTTTCCAAACGCAAAAAGTTTCCAGACATAACAACATAGCTAAACCAGACTGTCAAAAGGTCAGCTTTTGGTGCTAAACAATGTCTGGTTTTGGTGCTAAACAAGTCTGTCTTTTTCCTTCCAAAACATGCTCTTCTTTAAACCCTATGATAGCTGTGGGAAAATGACCAGCTTCTTATTCAAAGTCCCAAAACTCTTTACGCATTAACCCTTTCACAGAGCATCGCAAATACAGTGCAAATAAACAAGATACATACCACAACATAAACTGCAGATACACAGTGTTAAACAGTGCGAGGTAACCCTTTCAAATGAAATAAAGTAAGAGGTTTATAACTTTGCATAGGCAAATGTCCACAAATGTCCTGAATTCAAAGTACCCCTGCTTCAGGGCACTACACACTTATTAACAGCGGAATTCTTTGCACCTTTAAAAATGAAGCAAAAGGCCATCCACTGTCCCTGCAGTCTCATACAGTCTCCCTCTCCAATATTGTTTTTAACCAGTTTTCAGCAACACTGTCCCTAGTGCATGAGTGCTTGACACATCTCTCGCTATGCTTAGCTCACAGTAAAATGGTGGGTTCAGGGTTTTATAGAGCTATGACATGATAGGGGATGGCTAACAGCAGATTGGCTGGCTGCACAGCATTATGGGTGATCTGCGGTTCCCAGGCTTCTTATTTTCACTTTGCACCATGTGCAGCTGCCATTTTAGGAGAAATTTGATTTGTTACCATGAAGCGCCAGGGAATTCAGATTCGTGGCAAATTAAATTTTACCTGAAATTCGGATTGAATTCCACTTCTGATCCTTCAACTCGATTATCACTGAAACAAAAAATATATATATTTACTATGTGCAGATGCCCTGACCTGGAGTTCAGACTAGTATTTTAGCTGTTGTCACTGATATTGCAAATGCTAAATCTATCCTTTGGAAACATGTGTTGTATAGTATTGAGCTGTGAAAAATGGAAGGTGGAATCTGATTGGTTGCTATGGGCAATTAAGCCAGTTCAACTTTACATTCTTTCTTTCTCTCTCTCTCTATATGCATCTATAAAAATATATATAGAGCAGAGGGGTCGAATTTTTTTTTTTTTAAAGGGGTATTATGAACTGAACTGACTGTATTTATGGCATATTGAACACACAGTATATATATATCATAAATGTCTAGTTAGACTTCCAGGACTCCCATCTAATGGGGGAAATACATGAAAGATATACTGCAGTTTAAGAAGGCTGGACGGGCCAAAACGCGTCCTGTGACACTTGTTCTTTGGAATAAAAATATATTTCATATACGCCTGCTGGGATTCATCGATTTTTTTTGTATAAATTTAAAGAGACATCATATATAAAAAACAATATCATTAGTGTATAGAACTGGATTACTGTAAGATAATGAGCAAACAGGAGAGTAATTTTGATCTCAAGTTAACACAAAAAAAAAAAAATAAAGTATTAAGTGGGATGAATGTAACAGAAGTTCAATGTTACTCCAGCCCGCATGGTGGCTTACAATCATCGTGTCATATTTACAGTACCGGATGACAGTTGAGGTGCCTCACTAATGACATTATTTCATTATAATAAATGTCATTTAACAATATTACTTCAAAAATATCTATATTTATAATATATAATATAAATAATATATATTAAATTTTATCTAAATGATTGTCAATAATTTAAGTTATATAAATTTCAAAATAATACATGTAGATTGAAAACGTTCATGATTGTTTTTAAAAATAATTACAAATAATTAAATTAAGAAATTCATACATGATTAAAATAAAAAAAAAAATTCATATATAATAAATAAATAAATAAATTATTAAACATGTATTAAAAAACACATAGAAGGATTAACAAACAACAAATTTTCAGAGGGAGAGCTAAGGAGAGGGATTGACAAGGGACCCTTTAGCGCCTTGAACCGTTAGCAGGGGCCAAAAAGTCACTGCCAATCCATGATTTATTTATTTTAATAAATGTGAGTCTGTCCACGGAGTCTGTGAACAGATGGGTCCACTTGTCTGTGACCACCCACCTGCTGCGCTGAATGCCCGCTCAGACAGTACACTGGAGGGGGGGCAAGACAGTAGCTCCAGTGCGTACTGAGCGAACTCGCAGCAGGTGTCCAGCCTGGCAACCCAGTACTCCATGAGGTCGTCGGTGCTCATGCTGTCGGAACCACCGACCCCATGTAGTCATCCACCATGCTGGCCAGCCGCTGGTGGTAACTGATGTAGCCGCTGCTGCTGCTGCTGGTGGTACTGGGTCGCGCAGACTGGTAGAAGAGCCTCATCTCACCCAGAAGGTCACCTGCTCGGCTGGTGCTGCTGGTGTCAGCCGCCTGGTGGGTGAGATGGGCGGGGAGAACTGAAGCTGGAGGCCGAGGGTTTTCCTCCTCTAGCCGGTGGATCAGACAGGCCTGCAATTTTGCAATACGGGCCTGTCTCCGGCTGGCTGGGATGAACTCCTTCAGTTTCCCTTAACAAAGCGGGTCTAAATGGGTGGCCAACCAAATGTCGTCCCTCTCCTTAATTTTCCTTATTCGGGGGTAGCAATGGGGAAGAGCAGAGCCTGCAGTGATTCCTCATGACTGCCAGGGCCCATGACCTCTTGGTCCTCCTGCTGCTGCTGATGCTGCTCACTATCTGAGATGCCCCACCCCCGGACTAACGGTGCCCCCATCACCGGCTCTCCCTCCTGACCAGGCCCAGACTCCTGGACGTCCAATGAATTATGATCCTCCTCATCCTCTCGTCATGCCTGGTCCTGGTGGAGCATTGTTGACTCGTCATGCTCCACCAAGGCACTCTCACCAGCCTCGAGCAGGCAATCTAGTGTCCTGTATAGCAGGAACACTAGGGGAGCACGTCATTGAGGCCAGCATGCTCCCAGCTGACCATATTTGTTGCCTGCTCGAATGGGGCCAACACATGGCAGACCTGATGTATCTGCCCCCACTCCACATTAGTGATGTAGGGGAGTGAGTGTGATGGCTCTGAAGTGCCTAGGTCCAGCAGGTACTCCTCACCATCTGTCTCTGCTCCCACAACCTCTCCAGCATGTGGAGGGTGGAGTTTCACTGCGTCACACTGTATACAATCAGCCTGAGGGGGAAGGATGTTGTTCCGCTGCAGTTTGGACAGGGACCAGGCGGCGGTTGGGAAGTGCCAGAAGTGGCTGGCAATCCTACGTACCCTTAGCACAATGTCACTCAACGCTTGGGTATGTACGGAGGAATTTCTGTATCACAAGGTTGAGGACATGTGCCATGCAGGCCAGGTGGGTCAGACTGACACAGATAACCATACCTGCCTGGAGCCTTCGGAGTGTCAGCCATTTCTGGACCTGGTCCTGTAGTGCAGCCAGAACATCAGGTCCAGTGTGTCTCCGGTCTCCCTAAGCTCACAAGCTGGAGCACACTTGTGTAGCTACGGGGACACTTGCTGGGGGGATCACCAGCAGTGGAGACAGTGGCTTGAGGGAGAGAAGCACTTCTCCCATGGGCACGTCGGGGCGGCACCACAAACTCAGATGCCGCTGACCCCTCCCCGGCGCCTCGAAGGGAAACGCAATGGGCTGTAAAGCTAATATATCTTCCCTGCCCATGCCTACTGGTCCAAGCATCCATTGAGAGATGCACCCTGTCACTGACGGCATGATCCATCGACAAGCAGGCAGGGACGCCAGTCCTGGCAAAGTAATGGTGGCTGGGGACAAGCCATCTGGGTTGTGTCTGCTCCACTATCTGCCTAAATGGGTTGCTGTCAACCAGATTGTAAGGCAGCAGATGTTGGGCAATAACCCTTGCAAGGAGCCCATTGAGTGAACGCACGCGTCGGTCCCCGGGGGCGTAGGGCACAGTGCGTTTAAATGCATCAGCCACTGATGGCTGCTGGCGCCAGATGGCAGAAGAGGAGGAGGAGGAAATTGAGGAGGATGCACTGGTTGCAGAGGAATGGCTGCCAGCCTCAGTACCTCTACTGGAGGGAGCTGGGGAGTGGGACTCGGTTGCTGCCAGAGGATGTGTTGGCAGCTGTACAGTGGCAGTAGCTGCTGTCCCCTGCACACTGCTGGTGGCGCTACTGCTACGACCAACCTTGATCTGATCCCACTCCCACCAGTGGTTCAGTCGCATGTGCTGGGTGAGGGCTGTGGTTCCCAGCCAAGCCACTGACCTCCCTCTCCTCATCCGGGCATGGCAGAGGTTAAAAATGGCAACTGTAACATCATCTGCTGCCAGGGTGAAGAAAGCCCAAACAGGCGACTTCCGCACCAACCTCCAGTCCGATGGATTGGTGCTGGCTTGCGCCTGTTGGGGCTCAGTGCGCTTAGGTGGAGCTGTCTGCTGCTGCGGAGGCTGCTGCCGCTGCCAGCTAGTGCTGCTGTCACCAGTAGAGCCCCTACCAATGGGCTCCCTGGTGACCTGGCGCACCGTTTGCCTCGGGTGCCTACCTTCTTCAGTGCTGTTCTGACCTGCCAAAGTAGGTGGCACCTGTTCGGCAGCACCCACTAGAGTCGGCCACGAGAGCCACCACAGCTTCGGCATCCTGGGACGTGATGGCCCTGGGATGACTGCCCAAACTAAAAAAGTCACGGATCAGGCAGACGCCACTGCCACCTGCGCCCGCCTGTCTGTGACTGGAGTAGCGGCCCCATGCTGGCAGAGGTCCAGCGCCGGAACCGACTCCTCTATTGGCCCTACCTCAGCTGCCTGGACGGCCTGTGCCACTCATTTTAGATATGACCCTACCTAAAGAGTTTATGTAAAATAAAAAAAATTAAATTAAATAAAAAGTGTATGATGGGGAAAACTTTATTGGGGTGGGGACGGTGTTCAGGAAAATAAATCAAAATAAATAACGTAAAATAAAGAAACTTACTAAACTAAAACCTAACTGAAATGTAACAAAAAATATTATATATTTTTTTAACAACTAGAGACTGAGGCCTTATTCACACGTCCGCAATGTCGTCCGCATGTATTTCTCAATTCTGCTGAATACTTGCGGACCCATTGACTGTGAATGGAGCACGGAACGATGCGGAGAGCGCACACTGTGCTCTCCGCATCAGTTTTTGTGGAGCACGCCGCCGATCTTACGGCTGCAGCTCTGCAAAAAAGTAGAGCATGTCCTATTCTTGCCCGCAATTGCGGACAAGAATAGACATTTCTATGGGGCTGCCGGCCGGGTGTGTTTATGAATCCGCAATTTGCGGATCCATAAACACTACGGACGTGTGAAATAGCCCTGAGACAAACACCAAAAGACGCAGACAATCAGACGCAGACAAGACAGATAATCCTAACACTTACGGAAATCCTAACGGAAAACACTGAATCACAATTTTTTTTTTGTTACACTAAACAAACACAAAAAAACACAGAAAATCAGACGCAAAGACAAGACAGATAAACCTGAACTACAAAGAGAAAACAAATTTTTTTTTTTGGTGTTTATAAAGTAACCCTAAAAGACAATCAGACGCACACACTAGACAAAAAACTCTTCACGAAACAAAATAGCAAACCTAAATTTTTTTAGTTTTTTCTTTTTTTACAATAAAATCAAACTAACACGGAAATATGCAGACAGTAAGATGCAGATGTTACAAGTGCAAAAGTCCAGCTCACCCATCCAGGACAGCCATATCCCCGGTGCTCGGAGCCTGAAGAGAAGAGCTTGCCGCAGTCAGAAGAAAAATGGATTGGTTCCGGCACCTAATTTTGCAATAAAAGCTTCCTTTATTCGGGGTTCAGTATACAGTCGTGTTCACACAGTGGCTGGTAGTTTACGTGTTTCGGACAATCTAGTCCTTAGTCATAACAAAAATGGTTCGATTGTGACCCATATTTAAATGGTTACCCTAGCACCGCCCAATGGAAGGCGGAGAAAACACTGGGTTTAATCACAAGCGAACCAATTACTTGTTGACAGGTGATAAGTATTAACAACATGCTCGCTTTATGTATAAAGTAAGTATGCATTTGCAATTTATACAATATATAACAAAGGTGAATCATTTCACCGCAAACATGAATCAATGTTTCATTTGCCATTAAACATATTACTCTGTGGTTAAAAGCGTACGGTACTGTTCACATGCGATCAAAAAATCGCACGAAACATATAAATACACAAAATAGACACATTTATTCCGGACAACTACTGTATGTTCGCACAAAAATGACCTCCTTTCTCAAATACTGCAGATCCGACTACTTCTTATCTGCTTTGTTTCAATAAAAATGCATAATTTCCTTCCTCAAATTGAGACCCACAGGAACTCTGGTATTCAATCTGAATATCCAGAAAGCCTCCCTAAGGAGAATGTTTCTTCTATGATCCCCTTTCCTATCAGGTATATTCACTTTTTCGATCGCGGACTGAGATAAAGTGTTTAGCAACGTTAGATATATTTAACGCTGCAGGGTTTAGGACATAATTCACATGCTCCAGAAAGCGATTTTTGAATTTACGGGTTGTACTCCCGACATACATTAAATCACATTCTGTGCAGATTATTGTGTATACCACTCCTGCAGTGTTGCAGTTTATATAAGATTTAATTGAAAAAGTTTCCGAATGATCGGAATTTTGGAAATTTGTAGTAACTTTAACAAAATTGCATGTTTTGCAGGGGTGGTGTCCACATTTCGTGAAACCCTTATATAACAACCAACATCGTGGTATATTTGTTGATTTTTGAAATAAGGAAGGTGATAGGGAAGAGGATAAAACTGGGGCTCTCCTTGGTACAATTTTACAACCCTGCCGTAGGATATTATGGAAAAAAATTTCCTCATATAAAATTGGTAGGCAGCCCCTAATCAAATTGCAGGTTTCTTTGAACTGACGACTATATGTTAGAACTAGAGTGGGTGTATCTACATTATCCTTTTAGTATCTATTTTTCTTGTTTTTATTTTGATTGGTATAATGCTCTGCCTTTTTACTTTGGGTATTTAGACCCTCATATTTGGTATTTACGTCATTAGTTTTATAATCTATACCAAATAATAGTTCATTCCTGGATTTTTTGGTTGCAATATCTTTGGCTCTATTCAACATCCACTTGGGGTAACCCCTATTAGTGAGTCTAATGGTAATTGCCTCACATTCTGCCAGGAAACCGGCCTCTGTGCTGCAATTACGTTTTGCATGGATAAATTCCCCCACAGGGACGCCCCTTATGACATGGATTGGATGGTGACTGGTGACATGTAATATGGAATTGCCTGCTACTTTTTTTCTAAATGTTTTAGTAAGTATTAATTGATCAGGGATTCCCATAAGTGTCAAATCCAGAAAATTTACCTCGAAGTCACCAAATGTACATGTGAACCGTAGATTAAACGAATTATCATTGAGGTAACTTTTAAAGTCCGGTATGGCAGACACATCGCCCCTCCAAACAAGGAGCAGGTCGTCGATGTATCTGCCATACCAGACCACATTCTCCAACCAGGGACAGTTCACATTGTAAATATGTCTCTCCTCCCACAAAGCCATAGTGAGGTTTGCCAATGAAGGCGAAAATTTCGCCCCCATCGACACTCCTCGTGTTTGTAAATAATAGATACTATCGAACATAAAATAGTTGTGGGTGAGGAGAAACAACGTGACTTCCAAAGCATAGTCGATAAGATCATCAGAAAAATCAGTATATTGTTTGAGATGGTATTCCATGGCTGAAAGGGCAACCCTGTGGGGGATTGAAGGGTACAGCGACTCAACATCTGCCGTCACCCACTTGTAATCTGACCGCCACTGGAACCCGGCCATGGCACGTAACACATCCCCTGTGTCTTTAAGGTAGCCTGGGATTCTTTTAACCCCTTAAGGACATAGGACGTATGGGTACGCCCTAATGTCCGAGTCCTTAAGGACACAGGACGTACCCATACGTCCTAAATTAAATCGCGTATTAAAAAAAAAAAAAAATCGCTAGAAACATGGTTCCTGCTGCGATCATGCAGCAGGAACCATGTTCTAATGCCGAGGGGGGTCATGTGACCCCCACGTATCGGCGATCGCTGCAAACCGCAGGTCAATTCAGACCTGCGGTTTGCAGCGGTTTAGCGATCTCTGATCCCGCGGTCTGTGACCGCGGGATCAGAGAGTTAGTTGCCCCAAACATAATCATTTAACCCCCTGCAGCCCCCAATCTTGTTATGGCGGCGGGGTGCAGGGGGTGGTTGCGGCGGCGGTAGGTGGTGCGGGAGGCGGGCGGTGCGGCAGGCGGGATCGCAATAGCGATCCCCGCCCGCCTCCCTTGTAATAATTCCCTGGTGTCTAGTGGTTCTATCAGAGTGCCAGCACATTGCTGGCACTCTGATAGAAAACGGCTGGCATCTGTGCTGCAGATGCCAGCCGCTTAACCCTTTCTTACCGCGGTCCGGACGGACCGCGGTATGGAAGGTGTTAACAGGGAGGGAGCTCCCTCCCTCTCCCATCGGGGGCTGCTGTGCCTATGCAGCCCCCCAGGATGGGATCGCAGAGGAGGGAGCTCCTCCTCCTCATCCATCACCCACTGCTCTCTAATGGCAGTGGGTGATGGTTACCATGGCAGCAGGACGCTTCAGAAGCGTCCTGCTTGCCATGGTAGTAGATTCTGGTCAGACTTCTGCTAAAGGCAGAAGTCTGACCAGACTGTGAAAAGTAAAAATACAGTGCAGTACACTATATGGTGTACTGTACTGTATTATATAGACACCAGATCCACTGGATCTACAAGAACCAAGTGGGTCTGAGTCCAAAAAAATGTAAAAAGTGAAAAAAAGTAAAAATAAGAAAACACAAATCACTGAATAAAAAGTAAAAAAAAAAAATACACTACACATATTAGGTATCGCCGCGTCCGTAAAAAACAGCTCTATAAAAATATCACATGACTGAACCCCTCAGGTGAACGCCATAAAAAAAAAAAAAAAAAAATGGTGTAAATAGGCCATTTTTGGGCACCTTACATCACTAAAAGTGTAATACAAAGCGATCAAAAAGGCGTATGCCTCCCAAAATAGTACCAATCTAACCGCCATCTCATCCCGCAAAAAATGAGCCCCTTCATAAAACAATTGCCCAAAAAATAAAAAACTATGCCTCTCAGACTAAAACATGATTTTTTTTGTTTTAAAAATGCTTTTTAGTGTTAAATGTAAAAAATTAAAAAAAGTAGACATATTGGGTATCTCCACGTCCGTAAGAATCTGCTCTATAAAAATATCACATGACCTAACCCCTCAAGTAAACACTGTAAAAAAAAAAAAAACTTTGTCAAAAGCCATTTTTTTGTCACCTTACATCACAAAAAGTGTAATAGCAAGCGATCAAAAAGTCATATGACCCCCAAATAGTGCCAATCTAACCGCCACCTCATCCCGCAAAAATTATACCCAACCTGAGACGATCGCCTAAAAACTGAAAAAAATATGGCTCTCAGACTATGGAGACACTAAAACATGTTTTTTTTTGTTTCAAAAGGATATTATTGTGTAACACCAAAATAAATAAAAAAAGTATACATATTGGGTATCGTCACGTTCGTAACGACCTGCTCTATAAAAATATAACATGACCTAACCCCTCAGGTGAACGCCGTAAACATAAAAATAAAAACGTTGTAAAAAGTCATTTTTTGTCACCTTACATCACAAAAAGTGTAATAGCAAGTGATCAAAAGGTCATATGCACCCCAAGATAGTATCATTCAAACCGCCATCTCATCCCGCAAAAAATGAGCCTCTACATAGGACAATCGCAAAAAAACAAAAAAAACTATGGCTTTCAGAATGTGGAGACACTAAAAATCATTTTTTCAAAAATGCTTTATTATGTAAAACTGAAACAAAAAACCCCAAAAAGTAGTCATATTTGGTATTGTCGCGTCCGTAACAACCTGCTCTATAGAAATAGCACACAATCTAACCTGTCAGTTCAACGATGTAAATAACAAAAAATACAAAACTGTCCCAAAACAGCTATTTTTTTGCAAATTATCCATTTTAATCCATTTTTCCAGTAACAAAGCAAGGGTTAACAGCCAAACAAAACTCAATATTTATTGCCCTGATTCTGTAGTTTTCAGAAACACCCCATATGTGGTTGTAAACTACTGTATGGCCAAACGGCAGGGCGTAGAAGGAAGGGAACGCCATATGGTTTTTGGAAGCCGGATTTTGCTGGACTGTTTTTTTGAGACTATGTCCCATTTGAAGCCCCCGATGCACCCCTACAGTAGAAACTCCAAAAAAGTGACCCCATTATTGAAACTACGGGATAAGGTGTCAGTTTTGTTGGTACTATTTTAGGGTAAATATGATTTTTGGTTGCTCTATATTACACTTTTTTGAGGCAAGGTAACAAAAATTGAAATTCTGAAATTTCATCTCCATTTGCCAATAACTCTTGTGGAACACCTAAAGGGTTAACAAAGTTTGTAAAATCAGTTTTGAATACCTTCAGGGGTGTAGTTTCTTAGATGAAGTCACTTTTATGGAGATTCTACTCTAGGGGTGCATCGGGGGCTTCAAATGGGACATGGTGTCAAAAATCCAGTCCAGCAAAATCCGCCTTCCAAAACCCATATGGCGTTCCTTTCCTTCTGCGCCCTGCCGTTTGGCCATACAGTAGTTTAGGACCACATATGGGGTGTTTCTGCAAACTACAGAATCGGGGCAATAAATATTGAGTTTTGTTTGGCTGTTAACCCTTGCTTTGTTACTGGAAAAATGGATTAAAATCAAAAATTTTCCAAAAATCGAAATTCAGAAATGTTATCTTTATTTGCCATTAACTCTTGTGGAAAACCTAAAGGGTTAATGACGTTTGTAAAATCAGTTTTGAGTACCTTCAGGGGTGTAGTTTCTAGAATGGGGTCATTTTTGGGTGGTTTCTATTATGTAAGCCTCGCAAAGTGACTTCAGACCTGAACTGGTCCCTAAAAAGTGGGTTTTTGAAAATTTCTGAAAAATGTCAAGATTTGCTTCTAAACTTCTAAGCCTTGTAATGTCCCCAAAAATGAAATGGCATTCCCAAAATAATCGATACATGGAGTAGACATATGGGGAATGTAAATCAATAACTTTTTTTGGCAGTATTACTATGTATTCTAGAAGTAGAGAAATTGAAACTTGGAAAACTGTAAATTTTTCAAAATTTTTGGTAAATTTGGTATTTTTTTATAAATAAAAATGAAATTTTTCGACTTTATTTTACCACTGTCATGAAATACAATATGTGACAAAAAAACAATCTCAGAATGGCCTGGATAAGTAAAAGCGTTTTAAAGTTATCACCACATAAAGTGACACTGGTCAGATTTCCAAAAAATGGCCTGGTCCTTAAGGTGAAATAGGGCCGTGTCCTTAAGGGGTTAACTAGGGGCTGCAACATATTATCCAACCAATTTCCCAGGTTCTCGGTTAGGGACTCTATACTTGAAACAATAGGGCGGAAGGGGGGGGGGCTGAGTTGTTTGTGAACCTTGGGCAAGGCATGCATAATAGGAGTTATTGGGTTGTTCACACACAGGAAGCGGTACTGCGTTTCATTAAATACATCCAATGATTTGCCTTTCTGGATTAAATTCAGATATTCCACCTGATATTTGGCAATAGGATCACCTTGTAGCTTCCTGTATGTGGACAAGTCATTCAAAAGATCATTTATTTGTTGTCTATACATGTCCTTGTTCATCCCCACAACGCAGCCCCCCTTGTCTGCCATTTTAATTATTATTTCCTCCATGGAATGTAATTCTTTTAATGCTTGTCTATGGTTACCACTCAAGTTTTGATTTCCCTTGTTCTGTACTGTCCTCTTATGTAAATCCCTGAGTTCCCTTTCTACAACTTCTTGGAAAGTATCCATACCTCCACTCCATGACATCACGGGGTAGAAGTGTGGGTTCGAGGTTTTTAAATCAACCCTGGTAAAATCAGACATACAGATATTGGGTTCCTGTTGTAACTCAGAGAGACAGATAAGTGACAATTGTTCTTTAAAAGATAAATCTTGATATATATTAGTTGTATTCGTCACATTAACTGTTCTCTGAGAACAAATGTTTTCTTTCTCTGGTACATCATGAAAATGTTTCAATACTGTTAAATTTCTGATGAATTTATTAATGTCTAAGAGCATAGAAAAAAGATCAAAGTCCGTGCACGGTGCAAAATTATGGCCTAGGGACATAACATGTATTTGATCGTCAGAAAGATGAACATCCGATAAGTTCAATACTGTGAGATTATCGTTAGTAGAAAAGTCATTATTTATTTCTTCTGTCGAGTTGACATCAGATGCACTTTTCCTGTGTTTGCGTCCAAGCCCGCTTTCGTCGTTTTTTGAACATCAATTATCTGCCTGTTTATCCGAGGTTTGCGATTTATTGCGGTTTTTATATTTTTTGTAATAGGAAGGTTTCTTATCATCTCCGTGCTCGGATTCATTGGCCGGCACGGTGTCATCCAAAACATCTTGGGAATTGTCTGCATAATCAGAAGTATCGAAATCTGAAGAGAAACTCACCCGTGTGGGTTTAAATCCAGGTTTATTCGGCCTTTTGTTGTATTTCTTTAAAATAGATTTGGGTGTGGAGCATAGATTCTCCCTCCTCCCCCACTCATTCACCTGATCCTTGGCATAATCGTGAAGATCTCGTTGATACTTGCTGTGTTTAGTTTTCATAATGTGGTCTTTCAAGAGTTTAATGGAAGACATGATTTTTTGTTCCATTTCCACATATATCGGATCATCCAAATAGGAGGAGAGACAATTTGTTGGACTCCTGTTCAATAATGAGGCTCATTAAATCCCTGGAACATTGAGACAATGTTGTGTTCCATTTTTTAACAAAGTCCTCTGAGAAAATTGTGGTTGGAATTTTTTTGATTCTGAGGCCGCGTGGAATAATATTTTTTTCCAAATATTTTGACAGAGTGGTGTAATCCCACCAAAGCCGGGTTTCTTGGGTCATCAATTTTTCAAATTCAGTTAGCTTAGTTTTCAAATTGTAGTCCTTTTGAAATGTTTGATCCTCTGCAGAAAAAACAGACTCCGCTTTGACTAAGCGGTCTGTGGACATTTGGAAGGCCATGTTGTGAGAGCATAGATTCGAACAACAAGCCAGCACGTAGTGTGAACAAATGCTTAATTATTATTGAATACCCCTCGGAAGCAATAGAATAAGGGATGGCAAGCAGGGATCCTCCGGGTAGCACGGACAATCTTCAAATATATATGTAACAAGTGCAAAAGTCCAGCTCACCCATCCAGGACAGCCATATCCCCGGTGCTCGGAGCCTGAAGAGAAGAGCTTGCCGCAGTCAGAAGAAAAATGGATTGGTTCCGGCACCTAATTTTGCAATAAAAGCTTCCTTTATTCGGGGTTCAGTATACAGTCGTGTTCACACAGTGGCTGGTAGTTTACGCGTTTCGGACAATCTAGTCCTTAGTCTTAACAAAAATGGTTCGATTGTGACCCATATTTAAATGGTTACCCTAGCACCGCCCAATGGAAGGCGGAGAAAACACTGGGTTTAATCACAAGCGAACCAATTACTTGTTGACAGGTGATAAGTATTAACAACATGCT